>CM036755.1:0-600000 GCA_020796225.1 Arion vulgaris
CTCCTAGATAGTCTGCTTTATAAATATCTGGCCCATGCTCCATAAGAATCATCACAATTTTTCCATGACCTTGAAATGTAGCACAATGAAGTGGTGTCCAGAGTGTTCCATAGTTGGCAGTATTTATATCAGCACTGTCAAAGCAAAAAATACGCTGACAAACAATCATATTTGTGATATTGTTTTAATTGATTCACTACAGAGTTTGGATTTTTTTGGACTCTGGACGGAATTATTTTTTTAGTTCATAAAAAATTGCACTCATAATTTAGCAAAATTAAAATACTGTTTTTAAATATGATTACAATATAGTTAGTTAGTTTGTTCCTTTCGTGCCAAAGGCGCACATAGGGTAGAGGTTTTAGATCTCCATGTGATGAGGTTCGTTGCTAGCAGTTGGAGATCTTGTATGGTTTTACATCCCAATAGTTTACTTTCTTGTAGGATTATTCTTCGAAGAGTGGTCTTAGGTCTTCTACATTTTCTTTTCCCAACTGGTGACCACATAAAGACTTGTCGATTTAGTCTCTTTTCGTCTGTCAATTTACAATATGATTTAATATATTTCAAATTAAAGACAAATGGATGTAGTCATCATGTAGTTTCACAAAATAATCATACTTACTGTATTAGCAAATATAATGCATTGTTAACTATGCAAGAAACGTATAAGCATTCATTTAAAAAAGTGAAATGGAAGAACAAAAATTCAACTTACCAAGGGTCTTGATGAACAATAGGATCAATAAACTAGTCTGACTGCTATCTTTATATTGGTAATCCATTTATGAATACATAAACATTAATAAAATTGTTAATAGATACAATGTTTTCTGTTCACAAACTAGCATCATGACCATATTCTATGTATGGTTGGTTATTCTAAGCACACTTCTGCTCCTGGATTCTCTACTGTATTTTCTGCTAACCCATCCCCGTATACACGGACCCAGAGATCTTGTGGGTATTTTTCAATAAGAAAACTGGAAATGGCTGTCATAAGTTGCAAGCTGTTCTGTTCATAACTGTTGATATTCCTTTCAACCATGTTTGGATATTTACTTGACATTTTGAGGTTGTTTGACAATGAAACAAATTATGGCAAAATCTATGGCATGTGGTCAAACGGAACAGATAAATTAACGCATGCTGTTGCACTTGGTAGTTCTTCTTCTTCTTTGCGTTCGTTCTTTACAACCAATTTTAATCACTCTTTGTGTTATGTTTGATCTTTGCCAAGAATGTGTATACGTTGCACATTGGTTTGGTAGGCCCTAAACGCATAGACTTCTACACGTTTAGGACATGTGCATCCAATTTCATCCAAACCTACTTAGTCGCCTCTTACAACATGCGTGGCAGGTAACAGTGGTTCTATTCTTTACACCCCAAATTTGGGCACCAGTAACCACTCAGGTGACTTGGTAGTTGATGTGTTGGATTGGGAATTTAAATTACAAGCACCTCAGAAGTTGAAGTAAGGCTTGCTTGAATGGTGAGGGACACTTATGATAAGGAAAGCTAGCATTCATGCAAAAATCAGTTAGATGTGCTTAATTAAGCATGCTGATTACGCCTGAATTAATAATGGGTGGAAGAAAAAACAACAATTTCATACCCATACTGAATGAGCATCTGTACTAAAGCATCATAACCCCAGAACGATGATATTGCCAAGGGTGTCATTCCATCTGCTGACCTTAGGTTAGGGTCAGCTCCTGAACCTAGCAACTGCTTCATTGTCTAAAGAAAAATAAGTTACAAAATTAAAAGCAAATATAAGGAAATTACAACAAACTGAGTGGATCCGCTACTGACCATAGCAACTGCTTCATTGTCGAAAGAAAGAAAAATTACACAATTAAAAGCAAATATGAGGGAATTACAACAAAATGCGTGAAGAAGGTTTAGTTTTGAACTTCAGAACTGAAAAGTATTTAAACTGTATAAAAATAGTTAAGAGTGCTATTGACAGATCTGTAGATGGGGTGGTGTAACTACAATAAGTGTTAATATTACCATTAGTTACTGAACTAAATGGACATCATAGTACTCTGTGCATATCCATAGTTGCTCAGTCTTCTTCAACAGATTTCTAAGTGTATGCATAATGATGATTTCCATGACTCGTTGATTAAACACACCCCTCACTCTGCCCCTCAGGCATCCAGTTCTGCTAGTACAACGTGATATTCAAAATTACTTAAATCGATGGATAGATTCAATATTAGTTTTAGTGTCTTCTTCCAAAAGTTGGTCGCCGAGAAACCCTTTTATCAATCTCCAACAGTCTAATGATCGATGTTGTTGATGCAAGTCAGTCTGCTCTCTTACTGCCATTGGTAGATTGCTACCTATGGTGTCAGGAAGAATGAGGTTTGTCTCCAGGTAATTCCTTACCTTCATACCAAATATCTTCTCCCGTAATTTGACATATAAATTTTACAAAGTGGATATACGCTAGCTTCTGTGCACTCTATGAAACTTCCGGTGTTTATAAAGCTGCCGTAAATAGCTATGGAATCAACTTTCATGTACCACATAAATTCGTATAAAGTTACTGGGATGTGCTGCAGAAGAGCAATCAAATGTTCATAGTTCATATGTACGATTCCAAGGTCACTGCAACGGGTCACCCCATAATTGCTCCGTTCCTGTGCCAACGAAAATCACACAAAATGCTAATAACTGTCGGTGTGTCGTGAACTAATTCCAGAATGAAACAGCCGTACGCCACAAAAGCAACCAGCACCGCATAAATGCATATGGCCGTCGCTACAGTGTCAACACAAAACTGTTCATCCCTTGAATTGTAATTCATGTCGAAGGGAACATCAATCACGACAAAATCCAGCTTTCTGCACAAGCAATATCACTGCATACGGCAGATTGAGTTGGTTCGTCATAACCGCTGTCCGCCATTTTCTGAATACCCGCATTCACAACAAACGCATGGTTGACACAGCAAAAAAGCATTCCATGTAACATTCATAACTCACAGCGTTGCATAAGCACTAACTCAGTAGCTCGGCAAACGAAACCGGAAAATACATGGCGGAAATGCGCTAGCAAAGTCGTGTCCAGAATCAAACAGTTCTGATTCTGAATGGGCATTCCGCCATCAAATGTACCAGTTATGTATCATTAAAAGAGAAGGTTGATTAAATAAATCAGGACAATACTAATAAAAGACGATTAGCAAAATATGATCAATTTAGAACATGTTGTTATTCTGTGCTGAAGAACAGAACACAGTCGACTTACAGTCACATATATACAAAATAAAGATTATCCATTCTGCCATGCACACGTGTGAATATACACAACAGACTGCACAATACTTTAAAAATAGTGCACGAAATATGAAACTGAGACAAACTCACTAACCTGGTGAAATAACACTGAAAAAATATACGGATCTCTGTGTGAGCTACAAATACAGTGAAGTTTATGAAAGACACTACAATAAATTTAAATACAATATTTTACAAGAAATCAAGCATGTGGGTAATGTTAATGTAACTGTACGTTGAACTTTTAACTAGTAAGTAACTACTCACTCGAGAATCGAGAGTGTTGAGACTTCGGCCGTCTTATAACTCATTCATTGATGTTCTTACTGTAGCTATAAAGTATTGTTTATAAGCAAATTACTGTTCAAATGAATATGTTTGCAAGATATTTGTGTTCTGACATACTGGCGGTATAAATTAGATAATATTACCAGAACATCACCTTCTCCTGCTGCGCTAACTACCAAGTTGGATGCAGACATTTTGTATGTTGCCGAGACACGGACGCTTTGAAACAAATCAAACTTTGTGACAAGAAGAGTTCGCATTGTAAGGGGAGGACAGTCTTATAAAGACGAATTTAGCAGACGATAAAACATAAGAACTGAAATGTCCGACAGTTACAAGGAACTGGTCTTGCAGAAATGAGGACTGAATGTTACTATCAGTGACAGACACAATTAAGCTTAGACTTATGAAAGAAGTCAGAAACTGTTGTTGGATTCGTATAGACCTAGACTTTCAAAATGTGTCTAAGTAAGAAATATAAATCGAGATTCCGCATGAAATGTGTTTCAGTTTGAAATATTCTATTGAGGAGTTGAGAGTCATATCCGGTGCCGGCAAGATGGCGGTTGAAATTTCTTACCGTTACAATAATAATGTACTATGCTACATCAATATATGACTACATCCAAGCTTAAAGTTGTTCACGTGCTGACAAGCTGTATGACTACATCCAAGATTAAAGTTGTGCACGTGCTGACAAACTGTATGACTAAATCCAAGCTTAAAGTTGTTCACGTGCTGACAAGCTGTATGGCTGAGGATAGAATCAGTCGCTAACGTGAAACGGGACTTCTGGCCGTGCTACGGAGTATCGTGCACTAGCGCCAGAACCCGTCTTAGCAAAGACGCAGTGTTCAGCGTTACCAACGGATATGGATACATCAAAAGGTAGGGTCGTGTCTGTCTTAGGTACACGTAGGAGAAGAGGGCGAAGAAAGAAAAATCGAGCAGGAGCTAGAAAGAGACAGCTAAAATGTGATAGATTGGGTCACCACCACGTTCGAATACTGTACTGGAATTGCGCCAGCGTCAGACAAAAGCGTCCCATCTTGGACAAACTTCTTTACGGTGCTGACGTTGTTGCATTACAGGAGACTAACTTGGGTACTGGTACAATCCAAGCCCCTGGATTTCATGTATTCTACAACAGAAAATATCTTGGACAGGCTATCTTTGTACGCAATAACTTGCATGCGTCTGAAGTAGATGTATCGGGATGGAATTGCGATGACTTGCAATTACATGCTGTTAGAATACAGGCATCAACACCCCTCGTTATTGTCAATATATATGCATGTAACGGGAGGGTAGATGCCTCCAGGTGGCAAGGAATATTCGAACAGGATGAAAGTAATATCCTCTTTGTGGTGATTTCAATGCCAGAGGACAACAGTGGGGTAATATCATTACCAATCGACAGGGAAAGGAATTGGAGGATACATTGGTCACAACAGATTTGGTGTGCCTTAATACAGGTCAAACAACCAGGCTGGCTAAACGACCGGGCGATTCAGATGGGGCAATCGACCTGGCACTGGTTTCATCCGCCCTTGCTCCCTACTGTAGATGGGATGTCTTGGGATACCATGGTAGTGATCACTGCCCATGCGTTGTCTAAATCGAGCGGCGCCGATCGAGCAGAAGTCGGATTACGTCGAAAGCGTTCACGTATGACAACGCAGCTCGAGACACGATTGGTAAAATTCGACATACCAAGGCCCAAGTATCTCATCAGGTGCGGAAGAATATAACACAGCCCCTGTGGTGGAATGGGAGATTGAAACAATTTGGCGCACCAAAAGAAGAGCGGTTAATGTGTGGCAAAAGGCACGCCGAGCAGCCACAGCATTGCCTGAGCATATCTTGGAGTTGAAAGTGGACATGGATGAGAAAATGGCACTTTTTAAGATTTGTGCTACCCAAGCAAAGTCATCTAGGTGGGAAGAATTTTGTGCACAAATGTTTTCCGATGGCTCCCTCCAGAAATTTTGGCGGTTTCACCAGGCCACGAATGGTGCGCCACACAGACGTATCATACCAGATTTTCAAGACAACGATCTGGTGTGGCGAAAAACTGTTGAAGCTAAAGGAATGGCATTTCTGGATCATTTTATTCAACAGACGAATCGAAATGATAAGGAAGCAAGACTCAATATCATTTCCCTGTTATCGGAGCAATGTGTCGACACGGAGTGGAATGACGATCTTGAATTCACGAGTGATGAAATACGTGCACTGCTTAAGAGATCACACAATACTGCACCAGGCCTAGATCTCGAGGATGCTTACAACAAAGTTTCAATCACATACCTTATACAAATGCTCACGCTACTCAAAATCGATACATTGCTCATAAGATGGATTGCAAGGGCCCTGTTCGAGAGGAAAGTGGCACTCAGGTGTGGTAATTGGTACTCTGTGCAGACAAAAATTTCACCGGGCCTATCCCAGGGGTCTCCACTATCTCCAGTACTCAATGTATTCACCATAATGATTACGAAGCAGCAATTATCTGGCAGGGGACGAACATTGTCATTTGCAGACGACATCATGGTGTACAGACTGGGAAGAAACAGGGATGAAATTGCTAATAAACTCCAGGAAGAACTGAACCGCATAATGGCATGGTGTGATGTTTCTTGTGCAACGATAAACCATACCATAGCTGTGCTATCATGGTTCTCCTAAATAATCACATTGTGAAGTCTGACACACCACATGTTACGTTAGATGGACATACACTCACCGAACAGCATCTATGAGTTATTTGGGTGTAAAATTTGATCGCAGTCTATGCTTTAGGGACCATATCGACCAAGTTATTGCCAAGGCTCGCAACGCACTATCCGCACTGAGAATCATGGCGGCTGCTAACATTGAGCAACGCCTTCTTGTGCTCTTGTACCAAGGTATTGTTCTGTCATGTATAGAATATGCATGCGCTCTCCTAACAGTTAGTCCTACGCAAACAGTGAGACTGGCAAGAATTCAGTAGGAGGCTATGCGCATCATTCTGGGATGCACCAAAGATACACCAGGAGTGTCAATGCGATTCCTTCTTGACTTCCCAACTATTGCTAATAGAATTGAAACTTGGAGGGTTCGATCATATCTAAGAATCAATTCAAACAAGGAACATCCTCTCCATGAAGAACTCATTAAGGAGAAAGGGTGTAGACTCAAGAGAGGCAGATCATGGCTGAGTGAGGCGGAAGATACGCTTAGGAAAATATGTGATCCTTCCGGAATTGTAACAGGAGAGGAATGGATTGCTGTGCCGCCTCAATTTCCGACTGCTTTCCCCGTTATTACATCTATTAAGAAAAACTGCGAACAAAATAATCTATCACTGCTAAACGTGGAGGTGGAGGCTCTCTTGAATGACATCATCAATGATACAGATGTGGTTATTTACACCGATGGTTCAGTCATTCGCCAACAACGCTGTGCGGGGCTTTTTCAGCACGCACAGGAGGAAAATAATAAGAGAGGCCAGTAGGGCCTACGCAACAACCACAAGTAGCTTGACAATGAAGGTTCGGGCGGTTACGGAGGCGGTGAACTGGTTGGCATCTCACAATTACTCTCGTGTTTTCATACTCAGTGACTCCATGAGCATGATTCGTAAAGTCGAATCAGGTATGGTGAGACGCAACTGGGTGGAGGTACTGGTACAGACAATGATCAGAGAAATCACCTTTATTTTTGTCCCTGGGCACGCAGGAGTTAGGGGTAATGAACGAGCTGATAGATTGGCTGGCTTAGCTACAATATCAGAGGGAGCTGCAATAGATCGAAGTGATATTCTTCACGCATTGAGAGAGTCTTTCCGAACAGAGGAATTTCAGGGCTGTGAATCCCAATCGCTGACCAGATTGAAAGAGATGGGTGTCAATATTGGTGCAGCCCGAAAAGAACGACATACTAAATATGCAAAGAGATTGATTAATCAACATCGAACTGGCGTGTTGGGTCGCTGGACGCTGCTGGATTTGCTGAGGCGGAGATCGGAGCACCTATGGACATGTCTGGAGTGCTATGATGATAGTCCTCATATAACTGATAACTGATATTCTGTTGAATATTCTATTAGAATGTTCTTTTCATTGCACTTCCAGATATGTGCATAGATGCTCCGATCTCCTTATATATCTCCAACAGAAGTCCAGCCACTGACCGTACCAGTTAGATGTTGAAAATACTTATATACCTGTTTTGCTGTTCTTTTCTGGTCAATCCGATATACAGTCCAAGCTCTTGCAATCTAGTAGTTGACATGGATTGGTTTAAATGAAAATGTTCTTTGCGGCCACACTCTATGAGGGTGTTCAAAATGTCAGCTCTTTCCATTGGCTGGCCCACTTGATATGATGGCAGTACCAGCCAGCCTATTTGCTTTCTCGCAGAGAAAAATAGAGCTCCATGAATGTATGACACAAGCACGGCGTTGTACAGGGTGACTGTGACTTTTTTTTCATGTACGTAGCCAGATAATGATAACATTGTCCCATATGGAAAGTTGATGACCGACAGAAATTTGTGTATATAATCTCATGCAAATATACTATAAGAAAGAGGCAGTCATACTTTTTTGGACATGCGATATGGAGGGAGGTTTAGAACACATTGTGACAACCGGTAAAATCGAGGTTAGGCGAGACAGCGGAAAACAGAGAAAAATTTGGATGAACTGACTTAATGACACTGGAGAGCGTCAACATCTGAGATGATAGGAAAAACCAGAGATTTGGGGAGATCCATGATCGCCTACACCAGCCGGCACCGCACCTGATGATGATGGTGATTCTGAAGCGGCGCTGTCCATAGTATTGTCCATGTTATACATTTCCTGTGCTTTATTTTATTCAGTAGGCTATACCCTTAATCAGAATTGTAATTAAGAAAAGAAAATATTTCTGAATAATAGTATATTTTAATTATCTATCCTCCCCTCTCTCATCCACCCCAGCACTTTTGTGACAGTCGCAGTAGCGTAGTTGTTAGTGAACTCGCTTCGTAATCTAGTAGTCTGGGTTCTCTTCCACATACAGTGTGCGTGGTATATTGTTCTGATCGTAACGGCTCCCAGGTCGACCTAGTCTCAGTTGGGTACCAGTGGATACAAGGCAAAAGGTCATCCACACAAAAGGCAGACCATATAAATAGAATCAGTGAAGGACAAATAGAGGTCGCATCAGTTAAAACTAGATGTATGTGATGCCCCTGACATCACTGGGAATTATATGTAAGTGATGCCCCCCTGACATCACTGGGAATTATCTCCCGTATGTTTTCGGGATCCGCAAGGGAAGCAAAATTACCATTGCAACCTACAATGCATAACGTAAGAGGCGACTTGCAACCTACAATGCATAACGTAAGAGGCGACTGATGTAGGACCTATGGAATCTACCCTAGTAAATAAGCGCATCACAGAAATCGGATGTGCTGGTCTACTGTAGGTGCATAACTCGCACAATGTACAATCGTTCTTAGTTTCAGATCACATATAAATCACACAGAGCGCTTAACAAGTTGTCGATATGGAGCGTAAGAAGAAGAAGAAGTGTGAATTATATGTAAATGACGTTCCCTGACATCAGTTTGAACCAGATTTCAGTGAAACCCCCGTCCCCCTACAACAAATGTCTATGATCATGCAGAAACACATTGTTTGATATTGATCAAGATGGTTGACTCTCTTACAAGGAAAATTCGACTAAAAATCAAAGTATATAATTCATCAATAAAATAAAAAATATCCCTGTCAAATGTTTTTTGAACACAAGTAATCCATCTCTCCACTTACAATCTCACCCTCCCCTACGTATATATATATACACACACATAATAAAGACAAATTATATTATATTTCTTCTTCTTCACTTTTCATGAATATGCAGCAATGTCTACCTGCCAGGCATGTCGTAAGAGGCGATTAGGGAGAGTAGTTGTGAAATTCTAGTGACAAAACTGTTCATCACTAGAATTGCAATTTATGTCGAAGGGAACATCAGTGATGACAAAATCCAGCTTTCTGCACACACAAAATCACTGCATACTCAGATTGAGTCGGTTTGTTGTAACCGCTGTCCACCATTTTCTGAATACACACAACAAATGCACGGTTGACACAGCAAAAGCATTCCATGTAACATTCATAGCTCACAGCGTTGCTCAAGCACTAACTCAGTAGCTCGGCAAACTAAACCGGAAAATACCCTACCAAACATGGTGGAAATGCGCTAGCAAAGTCGTGTCTAGAATCAAACAGTCCTGACTCTGAATGGCCCTCCCGCATTCCGTCATTGCTGGCCAGATTTTCGCATTGCTCTTTAAGATGAACTGTCTGTTGGTAGTCTGCTTATGTAGCGTACATTGCAAATAATAATAACAACAGCCTCAGATGTGTGTTGGTGCACCTCTCTGGTTTATGTGGATGTGACTGTTATGTCTAATCCTGGAACGCAGTCCCCAACCACAGCTGGGTCATGTGGGTGTTATGTGTTTAGTTTTTTCGTGCAGTTCATTTTCTTTACGCCCATACAGTACCACGATTTTCTGTAATATCAGTCTAGTTCATGTGTTGTGTACATGTGTATCGGTCTAGTTCATGTGTTATGTACGTGTGTATCAGTCTAGGTCATGTGTTGTGTACATGTGTATCAGTCTAGTTCATGTGTTGTGTACATGTGTATCAGTCTAGTTCATGTGTTGTGTACATGTGTATCAGTCTAGGTCATGTGTTGTGTACATGTGTATCAGTCTAGTTCATGTGTTGTGTACATGTGTATCAGTCTAGGTCATGTGTTGTGTACATGTGTATCAGTCTAGTGCATGTGTTGTGTATATGTGTATCAGTCTAGTTCATGTGTTGTGTACATGTCTATCAGTCTAGTGCATGTGTTGTGTACATGTGTATCAGTCTAGTGCATGTGTTGTGTACATGTGTATCAGTCTAGGTCATGTGTTGTGTACATGTGTATCAGTCTAGGTCATGTGTTGTGTACGTGTGTATCAGTCTGGGTCATGTGTTGTGTACATGTGTATCAGTCTAGTGCATGTGTTGTGTACATGTGTATCAGTCTAGTGCATGTGTTGTGTACATGTGTATCAGTCTAGTGCATGTGTTGTGTACATGTGTATCAGTCTAGGTCATGTGTTGTGTACATGTGTATCAGTCTAGGTCATGTGTTGTGTACATGTGTATCAGTCTGGGTCATGTGTTGTGTACATGTGTATCAGTCTAGTGCATGTGTTGTGTACATGTGTATCAGTCTAGTGCATGTGTTGTGTACATGTGTATCAGTCTAGCACATGTGTTGTGTACATGTGTATCAGATTGAACATTGCAAAATAAATTGTCAACCTAATATTATTAATAACCTTCTTTTCTCTACACTTTTCTGAAATGTTAGATTTAACAGTTCTAAACAAAAACGTTAGCCCAGTGTTATCATTGTTTTCTGAAATGTTAGATTTAACAGTTCTAAACAAAAACGTTAGCCCAGTGTTATCATTGTTTTCTGAAATGTTAGATTTAACAGTTCTAAACAAAAACGTTAGCCCAGTGTTATCATTGTTTTCTGAAATGTTAGATTTAACAGTTCTAAACAAAAACGTTAGCCCAGTGTTATCATTGTTTTCTGAAATGTTAGATTTAACAGTTCTAAACAAAAACGTTAGCCCAGTGTTATCATTGTTTTCTGTGCACATTTTTTTTTAAGATTCAGTAGGCCCGCCTGCCCAGCGTGTTTGTAGCGCGTTGGACGACGGGTGGCAAGCCCCATGTTAGTGCGGCGCAATTCCGGGGCTGGGAGAAAAGTAACAGGTTCTCTAGATTTACGGTGTTAGTGGCACCGAACCGAAGGGTTACGATGTCCATCGCACTGAGCCGACGAGCTGAAAAGATCAGTGCTTCTGGATCGGAAAGTTAAAAAAGAATATCAGAATAACTCATATCAAGGGAAGTAGCTGCGCCCCGACTTATGTTAACTTAATCAGTAGTAGTAGGCCGTTCGTCAATAAAATTTACAATACGAACAAGCTACCTGACAAACCTCTCCGACAGTACAAGCCACCAACAAGACACCTCATTAAACAAACTATTTAATATAAACACATTTCTTGAGCATGAGAAGAGCCATGTCATGCTATTTGTGTTATCATTCTTTGTAGAATAAATCAGATGCGTTTATCAAAAAGAGCATTCAACCCTGTCTTGACGTGTAAATTCCTTCTTGATGTGAATCCGATATTTCAAACACTTCCATTTTTTTATTCCAATATTCAACATTAAACATGAAAAATGGTGGAAATGCGGGGAAAATGAGGATGGGGTTAAGAAACATATTTATTTAACTTCCGTGTTTTGAAAACCAAAATAAATCGATTTTTCATTCCTATTGTAACTTTAGTATGTTACAGTTACAGTAACGGAGGAACGTCTAGCCGAATTCTCTAGAGCACATCGACTTCGATAATCAGAGGAACATGATCGGATGGGCAGTGACGCTGGGTATCGCGAGCTCTCAAATGGTCCGTTCTATTGAAATGAATGACTACATGTGTCATAGATCAAGATCGTGAATTTATCATATCAGCCTGGACTATTGCTCGCCGGATTTTTACATCAGCAGACGAGGTAGGAGTGGCAACAAGTATCAACAACAATAAACAAAGCAAATCAAGTAAGACAAGATAAAAAATCAACAAAGTATAGAGAACAAATATATAATATAATCAAGCAGAACAAGATATGACAGTCACTATAATCAAGTTAAGTAATATGAAACGTCTGAGTAGAAAAACATTAATATGTATCTCAATCGTTAATTATCAGTCTCAAACGACTGGACCACAATGTTGATATATATAGTGTATAGACTTACTCTAGGATTCTCCGAAAGGAGTTAATTTTTATTTTTCGTGTTTGTTGGCATACACGCTCTGATATAACCAATAAAAGTTTCACCTTAGGTTGAAAGGGCGTGCCTCGACTCTACTAAACAAACAAACCAAATTTTCTAAATTTGATATAGTCTTATACTCTTGGATTCTCCGAAAGAAGTTCATTCTTATTTTTCTTACTACTCTTATTAATCATGTTTGTTGGCCTACACGCTCTGATATAACTAATAAAAGGTTCTCCTTAGGTTGAAAGGGCGTGCCTCGGCTTAAAGAGGCTTTAATCCCCTACTTAACAAACAAACAAAATTTCTAAATTTGCATTACTGCGAAGACATTTTAAATACATTTTACTGCCGCAGACCCCCTTTCCGATGTTTCTATATATAAAAATAGACATGAATGAATTATTTGTGTTACAATAGTAAACAATGTCTGCAATTTAACATTTTAATAAACGGGAAGAGGTTTCCATTTGACAAGACACTGCGTACTGAAGGTCGTGGGTCTGTTCTCGACAAATAGATTCTAGTTCAGTCTATAAGATCTACTCTTTGTGAGTTCAACAAATAAGTGTTGGTCTGTTCTCGACAAATAGATCTAGTTCAGTCTATAAGATCTACTCTTTGTGAGTTCAACAAATAATTGTTGGTCTGTTCTCGACAAATAGATTCTAGTTCAGTCTATAAGATCTACTCTTTGTGAGTTCAACAAATAATTGTTGGTCTATTCTCGACAAATAGATCTAGTTCAGTCTATAAGATCTACTCTTTGTGAGTTCAACAAATAATTGTTGGTCTGTTCTCGACAAATAGATTCTAGTTCAGTCTATAAGATCTACTCTTTGTGAGTTCAACAAATAATTGTTGGTCTATTCTCGACAAATAGATCTAGTTCAGTCTATAAGATCAACTCTTTGTGAGTTCAACAAATAATTGTTGGTCTATTCTCGACAAATAGATCTAGTTCATTCTATAAGATCTACTCTTTGTGAGTTCAACAAATAATTGTTGGTCTGTTCTCGACAAATAGATCTAGTTCAGTCTATAAGATCTACTCTTTGTGAGTTCAACAAATAATTGTTGGTCTATTCTCGAGAAATGTGTTCTTTAAAAACTCTGAAAATAACGAGTATTCTATTTCATCTCTGGTCAGAAACTTTTAATTCTCCATTATTTGATAGTGTAGCTATTCCTTGTGTACCCATTACTCTTTACTCTTTCTATGCCACTGTTGTCATTTCCCAATTGTGCATTGAATTCTCAATAATCATTAAGACATCACGTTTAGTAAGTAAAAAGTAATGGAACTCTTGTTATAATAGGTTATATATAGGGTAATTGTCCATGATACCTGCCATATCAACCAATAAGATCAATAGAAGCCACAGTAATGTGGTTTTACATAAGAATGTAATTGAAAAAATCGAAACAAACAATAGAGGAAATATATTTTTTAAAATAGATTTACATCGAAGAAAACAAATGATAAGGTTTTAAAAGAGGCCAGTACACAAAGAAACCATATCAAAAGAATAAGAATCCGACAATCAAGGTTCTTCGAGCATATAATGCGAAGAGAAGGTTTAGAACATGTGGTGACAACAGGTACAATTCAGTGAATGAGAATATCGTGGAAGACAGCGGGCAAAGATGGTGGATGATCTGATATCGTGGTTCGACAAAAGATCAATGTCAGAAATGATTAACTGCACCAAGGAGAATGAGAGTTGTGGAGAGACAAGATCGCCTACGCCGGCAGACATATCAATTAATTGATTGATATAGAGTAATACGGTGTTAAGCCCGTATTTTTTACTGACCATCGGTACACGATGGGTGATGTGATACATCACGCCGGTCGTCTTTACTTCTCATTGTTTGCCCTGGTATCTACTTGAGGTTGGGTCGACCTGGGTCAATGTCAGAACCATAAAGATCAAAGATCGATGGATCAACCCTTTTCGTTGCTCGAAACAAATTTGGTTGTTTAGTCTTCATATCTATATAACTATTGATCTACCGAGTTTTATTCTGACTTCTGGTGTGCTTGAACTTCCAGTAAGTGTACACTTTTAATCATGTTGTACAAGTCTCTATCCAGACGGCTAATCATCAAGTACCCAAATCCACATCTGTTATCAAATGTTGGAACATCAGAACTTTAGCTGAGAGTGGAAAATTATAACTATAGTCTGTCCATTAATTCGTGAGCACGTTTGAAATTGATTTTCTCGAAAACTACCTGTTGGATCTCAGTGATTTTTTGCATGCAGCCTTAGAATATCCATGACGCTAAAATAAAGCTAACCAGTAGTCCATAGATGCTACGGATTTTGCACATCGGCGAATTCCTTTGATCTTTATGACAATTGCAAATACGGGGGCTCAAATTTTAGATTTTACAGTATCCCTAGAATTTGTCCATGTCAATTCTATTCATAGGTGTATCTCCATATTAACTTGATAGGTCAAGTAATTAAGTGTGTTGCCCTTTATGTGCAATCGTGAACTTGGATACAATATGCAACAGTTAGTCCTCTCCTTCGGTCACCATTAGACCCCAGGGTGTCTTAACTTCACCACAAATTGTATGATGGTAGACGCATTTGGATATGGAAATGTATACGTTGCTATTTCTCAGTCTGTAATCAAAATATGATTTGTATCATCCCGAATCTGACGATTCCATGAGGTTGATAATTGTTACTGGCTGGACAAATTGTAATCCATCTCGGTGCCAGTACTCGTCTTCCTCTCGGAGCACATGTTCAACACACTTCTTCCAGAACTGCATGTCTATCATTGAGAAGGACTCACGTGTCAGAACTTCAACATCACACATTTTAAACGTCCTGTTCTGTTCGGCAACTTGCCCTTTTACTTTAGCCCAGACAAGCTCTATCGGATTGAGCATGATATGGAGGTAGTCGCAAAGACGTGTGGCCGTATTCCGCAATGATTTTGTCAATATGAAACACCTTTGTCTTATTTGTCATCCTCACCAGGTGCAACAACTCGGGTTTCAAATATGTATCATCGAAGCTGACATTTTCCTTAGCAAGCCAAGTCCTAATTTGATCTTTTTATTTGATGCAGTTGGTACTTTGTCTTCCGCTGATACTGCGTTGTGATAGGATGCATTATCCATTACCAAGCATGATGGTCTGTTTAGAATTGGAAGTAGATCTTTCTCCATCCAGTGCCTGAAAATATGTCCATTCATTTCTGTGTGGTAGTCCCTACCGTCGGTACTTTTGATTGGAAAATAAGTCCAGCGTCATGGACAAGACCTTCTTCACTGCTTCCTGCATGTGTTAGTATAATACGCTGGCCTTTGCTGCTTGGTATTTTTCTTTTCTGTTCACCGTCTACTGATTGCCATTCTTTAGCATTGGTGTGGT
The DNA here is from genome assembly GCA_020796225.1 of Arion vulgaris. Lineage (NCBI taxonomy): Eukaryota > Metazoa > Mollusca > Gastropoda > Stylommatophora > Arionidae > Arion > Arion vulgaris. The sequence goes on from CM036755.1 coordinate 15,892, forward strand.
GAGCATTGACCCAGGATTCGTCCAAATATACAATATCATAGCCTTGCCTCCGCCGCTCACGGATCTGCCTCAGGTATTTACTTCGGGCAGCAATTAAATGTGGTTTTTCACAAATAATATTCCTGCCGCCTATAGTTTTTCTGAAGGTGAAGCCGGCGGCTCTTACAATTTTTCATAGAGTACTTTTAGAAATGTCTATGCTGCAATCTGATTGCAGTTTTAATTTCAGTTTCCTGAGAGTAACAAGTTGATTTGTCGCAAACATTTTCAAGAGCTCCAGTCTTATGACATCTATGTCAAAGTCGTCAATTGTTCTTTTCCGTCCTTGCTTGACATTAGTGCACTTTGTGTCCTGTTTAATCCATCGGGAAAAGGATTCTCTATTCAGACCAAGCGCCAGTTGCGCTCGTTTCTCAGGGTTATGAATATCGCAATATAGATGACCTCTCTTAGATTCCCTACGGAAGTGTTGGTATAGTAAAAGTGTAACCTTCTGCATTGTTATAAATGTACACTTCAGACTCATTATGAATGTGATATCAATGTCAGTTTTGATAAGCCAACAAATATGATACAATAGCTTCATACAAATAGCGAGATACGCCTATAACTATACAACGGTATCCCAATTATAACGTCATATGCTTTCCGCTTTCAAAGTCGACTGGGTTAGGTGCACGGGATTTCGTGAAATTGTTGTATACTCACGATATTTCTATGTTACCATAATGTATTTTTAGAACAACACGTCTGTGTACCGTAGATCTGTTACTATTGTGTACAATCCGGTGAGGTTGATTTTAATATAACCTGAAGAAGAAATATTTCAAACTACATCAAATTTTCTTGGAAAAAAATATTTCTCTAGCGTCATGGATATTCTAAGGCTGCTTGCAAAAATCACTGAGATCCAACAGGTAGTTTTAGAGAAAATCAATTTCAAACGTGCTCACGAATTAATGGACAGACTATAGTTATAAATGTGATGAAACATTAGCAAATTAATGTTTTGGACAGCATAGAAGCAAGATAGATAGACTCTGGAAAAAGGAAATCAGGGACAGGGAAAGTGATCATTTGGTTTGGTAGAACCGATGAACAATATAAAGAAGGAGACGCACTTATATTCCAAGAGCTTAACTCAAAATTTGCAAAACTGTCTCTTATAGTGGTATGCTCCAACAGTAGATAATCATCATCAAGTAGCTTGAGGAGGAAACCATCGTCTCCGTAGTCTACCTCTTCTCCTCTTTGCCGGGATGCCTCCTTCCATGATAGTATTCTACACCATTTCGTGTCCTTTTATATGTCCAAAATAATTGAATTTTCTCCTTTTTATTTGTAGCATCAGCCAGTTTTCTTTGATTTTAAGTTCTTCCTGAATATATGGCAACTGAGGTAGGTGTCTAGGAAGCTACCCAGTAAATAAAAAGTTAAGCAGAAATCGGATGGAGATAATTTTGGAGGAAATGGTGCCTGGAAGAAGAATGAGAGGAAGACCTAGAAGACGATGGATGCAAGATGTCATTGACGACCTGAGAAGGACTGGTGGTGACGCTGGTCAACTTGCACAGACACGAGCACCTAACCTCTAACAACAGCAAAACTCATTAAAAAAGATTAAAATAAAATTCCTACAAAAAGTTCACAATTTAAAAAATTACATCGAAGACCCTCATCTGTGCTATAGAGTTTGGGCACTCCCGCTGAGTGTAAGAAGTAGAACAGAACACACATGGATATTCACCGAAGTGCAGTGATGAGGGACATATCAGTCAAACAATATTTTCCAGTTTGAATAAAGTTCTCTTATTGATGTGTCGTATTTACAATTTATTGATGTGTCGTATTTACAATTTATTGATGTGTCGTATTTACAATTTATTGATGTGTCGTATTTACAATTTATTGATGTGTCGTATTTACAATTTATTGATGTGTCGTATTTACAATTTATTGATGTGTCGTATTTACAATTTATTGATGTGTCGTATTTACAATTTATTGATGTGTCGTATTTACAATTTATTGATGTGTCGTATTTACAATTTATTGATGTGTCGTATTTACAATTTATTGATGTGTCGTATTTACAATTCAAAGAGAAAGTGATTTCAGTTATAAATATCCTCATTGCACTCCGGACATAGGTGCTCCGATTTCCTTGGCGATATCTCCAACAGCGTGTCAGCGACTTACAGTACCAAAGTACCAGTTAGATGTTGATTGATGATTAACTAATTGGACCATCATCATTGTACTTCGGTGAGCAACCATGTGTGCTCCGATCTCTTTCTTACACAGGAGGATCTCAGAGGCAGTGCATGAACTCTGTAGCACCGGCCAGGAGTCCCTGATGATGGTGAAGATATTTTTGTAGGAATTCTTTTTTAAATAATTTCTAATGCATTTTTCCCGTCTGCTCTTCTAGACTTTGAACTGTCAAGGGTTCTTTTACGTGTTGAAATTGAAAACGGGAACTACGTTTTATCGTCCGTCTCCGATAGGACTAGGAACTCGATCTCACCTACACTGAGATCAGAGATCTCTGGAAAAATATCAAGATGGCTCCACGAGGGAGCGAACCTTGTACCTTTGACACGAGAGGCGAGACCTCTACTCCACAGTGACCCCTATATATTAACTTATTATTGCCAGTGAATCCTAACACCGTTTTAGTGTAACCTGGTGTATAACTATATCATCATCAAGGTGCGTATCCTTTATAGGACGTTGCTCTCTTTGCAGCACATCTGAAATTCACTCTGTCTCTTGCCAGTTCGCCCACTTCGTCGATGGTCATGTTCATGGTTTCTTTAACATCTTGTAGCCATCTTCTTCTTGGTCTGCCTCTGCGTCCTGGGACCCTGCCCTCTAGTATTGTTCTTTCCAGGCCATCGTGACGCTTAATGTGGCCAAAGTATGTACTTTTTCTGTATTGTATATTGTATGAAAAACATTCAGTTTTTTCAGGACATCAGTGTTCTTTCTTTTTCTGTCCATGGTATTCGTAGGATCTTTCTGTAGCATTTAGTTTCGAAGGACTGGATTTTCGTTCTTAATTTCTGTGTAATAGTCCATGATTCACAACCATAAGTAGCCACTGGGAAAATGCATGCTCTCAATATTTTTTAATTTTAGTATTTTGCAGGTGCTTTGCCACATGTTCTTCATTGCGTTTAACTTCTTGATTGCTATTGCCAATCTTCTTGAGATCTCTTTGGAACAGTCACCGTTATTGTTAATTATTGAGCCCAGATATTCGTAGCTCTCTACACATTGTAGTTCTTCATTGTTTACTTGGATGTTAGGTGAGCCTTTTGCTTTGTCAGTTGACATGATTTTTGTTTTCTGTGTATTCAAATATAGATGTTGGTCTTCACTATGTTTCTTGGTCGTTATGATGAGGTTTTCCAAACCTTTTTGCTGGTGGATAATAATACTGTATCGTCTGCGTATCTAAGCCATTTGCCGCCTATAGTGAGAAGGTCGTAATTCACATAGTTGGTATCATCTTTTACATTCCTCATGATGTTCTCTGCATATATGTTGGATAAGTATATACAAAGAGCAATTTATAAGACATTGTCAAGGAATTTGACAAAGTTCAGCAACAGATAATTCAACGTTACAATTCAAAGTCCTTCATCAAATACGGTATTCAAGAAATGAATAAGCAAAAATCAAACAGATGTCACCGATTAAAAATTGTTACCCAGAAAACAAAAGATTTGTTTATAATATGTTTTTAAAAGGAGCCATACGTTTCCGACCGATAAAGAACTTTTGGTCGAAACGTCGATTTAGTCTGTTGTGCAACACTTTGTATAGCTACATTACTTCGTAGTTATGCTATTTCGCCTTTGAATCACAAAAATTGCAAACTGGCTTTGACATCGTGTGTTGGTTATTGGTTACTGTAATGATAATAATAATAGCCGTCCATCGCAAGCGATGATGACAACAATCTCAGACGTGTACTGTTGCACCTCTCTGGTAGGGGGCGGAGGTGACTGTAGAGTCCAATCCTAGAACAGAATCCCGACCACAGGTGGGGCATACATGATCAAGGTTAGACATGTGCGTGTTGTGTGCTCTGTCTTTTCGCGCTGCTCGTTTTCTCTGTGACTCAACAATACGATGATTCTCAGCTATTCGGGTTCCTCTTTTGTTGTTACAGCGCCACATTTGGCGATCTTGCGCAAGGATTCCCAGCACGTATTGTCTATATCGAAGCATTTCAGAGACACTTTAAGAGTGTCTTTAAAGCGTTTTTCTGTCCACCAGCTAAACGTCTGCCCCTTCAAGCTCGCCATACATCAACTGTTTTGGGATGCGTTTATCAGGCATTCGAGCAACGTGACCGACCCATCTCAGTTGGGCCTTCTGCAACAGGGTGTTGACGCTTGGGATCTTTGCTCTTGTGAGGACTTCGCTGTCTGGAATTTTGTCCTGCCAGTTTATTTTTAGTATTCTGCGTAGACAGCTTGTGTGGAAATGGTTTAATTTTCTTGCGTGTCTGCTATACACTGTCCATGTCTCGCTTGCGTACAGCAGCGTGGTTAGCACTATGGCCTGGTAAACTTTCAGCTTTGTGACTATGCTTATCCCTTCCGTTCCCACACAGTGACACGTAACCTTCCGAACGCAGCACTGGCTTTGGATATCCTATTGTGGACCTCAGAATCTATGTTTGCCGATCTGGATAGGAGGCTGCCAAGATAAGCAAAGTTGTCCGTTGATTGGAGACGCTGGTGTTTAATGTTGATGACTGGATCGTAATACTGTTCTCTAGGGGCGGGCTGGAACATGACCTCTGTTTTTGGTGTTAATGGTGAGGCCAAACCTATCACAGGCCATTGAGAACTTAGTTGTCTGAAACTGTAGCTTGCGCTGTATTTGGATTATAGTGAGGAAAAGTTGCGCTATTCGTCTGTTACTGTACTGACGTAACAGCACTCGGGGCAGGCTCATATCTGCTCAGTCTTCCCAAACAGATGTCGAAGGGTATGCACACTGATGGTTACTGAACTGACGTAACATCACTCGGGGCAGGCTCATATCTGCTCTGTCTTCCCCAACAGATGTCGAAGGGTATGCATACTGATGGTTACTGAACTGACGTAACATCACTCGGGGCAGGCTCATATCTGCTCTGTCTTCCCCAACAGATGTCGCGAAGGGTATGTATACTGATGGTTACTGTGGCTCACTGGTTAAACACACTTTTCTCTCTGCATCTCAAACATCCAGCTCTAACAGTACGAGTAATTCAAAATTCCCTGGATTGATTCAACGTCAATTTTAGTGTCCTCATCCAATAGAAGGTCGCCAAGAGACTGAAGAATATGCCCCTAAACTCCCCAACAATCGATGCAAGAATGTCCGCTCTCTCGTTGTTGCGAACCCCCACATGGCCAGGACAGTAGATCCACGTGATTCTCTGGAGACCTCTATAGACGACATCCACTCATCCCGCCATTCTGGATCTTCCGAAGCATCGACTGCGAGTCTTAAATAACAAGGATCCTAGTAAACGGAGTACCAGAAAGCCAATAGAAGATTTGGATTTTGCAGATGATATTGCCTAGTTAAGTAGAAACAACCAAGATATGCAAAGAAAAACAGACAACTTGTCATCTATAGCATCAAAAGTTGGACTGCAGATAAGCTATGAAAAACAAATATAATGAAAACACCTATGGCAAGTAATGCAGATATCACACTGGAATCTAAAATGATAAAAATAACAGAGCAGTTCACCTATTTAAGTAGCAATTTTGATTGCACAGGAAATATTTAAAAATAAATTATGATACGAATTGGCAAAGCAACATCAGCTTTTAAAAGTCTAAATAAAATATGGAACTGCAAGTTATATAGTATTAAACTAAATTACGAATTTTCAATTCAAATGTTGTATCAATCCTAACATATGCCAGCGAGAGTTGGAAAATGACTGAAGATATAGAACGCAAATTGAATGCATTTGAAAATAGATCTTCTTCTTTTGTCGTCACGCTGCTACCGGGTTGTTGCCCAGTGTCGTGGTTTTCTGATTTTGTCTTGCGCTGTTCTGGTGGCTTGTGTGATTGTTATCTTTGCTCTTTAACATGATTCTGCTACGCCATCTAACCATCTTTTCCGTGGTCTTCCTCTTGCCTTCTTTCCCGATGTTCTGTTGTAGAAGACTCTGTATACTGTGGAGTTTGGATACATTCTTATTAAGTGGCCAAACCACTTCATTCTTTGTTTATCTATGTAATTCAAGCACGGTTTTGTGCCAACTTTCTTTCTTATGCTGATGTTGGTGATTCTGTCTTTTCTTGTGTTATTGGTAACTTTTCGCAGACAACGCATTTCACATGTAGTTATTTTTGTGACTGCGCTTTGCTCAATGTCCATGTTTGGCTCTGGTAACACAAAGTAGGTATAAAAATGCTGTTGCTTAGCTGCCTGTGAAATTTGTGGGTGCCTTAACAATGGGGCTAGCTGGTAGGTTACAGCATTTGCTTTTTGTACTCTAGCCTCTATCTCTCTATCTAGTCTTCCGTCTTCTGTGAATATGCTTCCTAAGTATTTGAATTCTTTCACTTGGTTTATTTTAGTGCCATTGACATGGATGTCTAGATTATTATGTTTTCTTCCCATATTCATTATTTCTGTTTTAGTGTTGTTGATTTTCATGTCATGTTTTACACAATTTTTGTTCAAGGTGTCAATATGATGTTGTAGATCTTGTTCATTTTGATGTATCAGGCACTGATCATCTGCAAACAACAGTTCATTTATTTCATCATTATCTGAATTTGACTCTTGAGTTATTTTATCCATATATGCGATAAAGAGTAGTGGTGAGAGGACACAACCTTGTCTAACACCTGGTGTAATGGAGAACCAGTCGGTCATTCCTTCTGTTGTTCTTACTGTACTCCGGCTATCTTGATAATAATTTCTCTCGTACCGTTATACGTTACATAGGGCCTGCAAGTAATTTCTCCATACCGCTCTTATAATAGCCGTCCATCGCAAGCGATGATGACAACAATCTCAGACGTGTACTGTTGCACCTCTCTGGTGTGTGCGGAGGTGACTGTAGAGTCCAATCCTAGAACATAATCCCCGACCACAGGTGGGGCATACATGATCAAGGTTAGACATGTGCGTGTTGTGTGCTCTGTCTTTTCGCGCTGCTCGTTTTCTCTGTGACTCAACAATACGATGATTCTCAGCTATTCGGGTTCCTCTTTTGTTGTTACAGCGCCACATTTGGCGATCTTGCGCAAAGGATTCCCAGCACGTATTGTCTATATCGAAGCATTTCAGAGACACTTTAAGAGTGTCTTTAAAGCGTTTTTCTGTCCACCAGCTAAACGTCTGCCCCTTCAAGCTCGCCATACATCAACTGTTTTGGGATGCGTTTATCAGGCATTCGAGCAACGTGACCGACCCATCTCAGTTGGGCCTTCTGCAACAGGGTGTTGACGCTTGGGATCTTTGCTCTTGTGAGGACTTCGCTGTCTGGAATTTTGTCCTGCCAGTTTATTTTTAGTATTCTGCGTAGACAGCTTGTGTGGAAATGGTTTAATTTTCTTGCGTGTCTGCTATACACTGTCCATGTCTCGCTTGCGTACAGCAGCGTGGTTAGCACTATGGCCTGGTAAACTTTCAGCTTTGTGACTATGCTTATCCCCTTCCGTTCCCACACAGTGACACGTAACCTTCCGAACGCAGCACTGGCTTTGGATATCCTATTGTGGACCTCAGAATCTATGTTTGCCGATCTGGATAGGAGGCTGCCAAGATAAGCAAAGTTGTCCGTTGATTGGAGACGCTGGTGTTTAATGTTGATGACTGGATCGTAATACTGTTCTCTAGGGGCGGCTGGAACATGACCTCTGTTTTTGGTGTTAATGGTGAGGCCAAACCTATCACAGGCCATTGAGAACTTAGTTGTCTGAAACTGTAGCTTGCGCTGTATTTGGATTATAGTGAGGAAAAGTTGCGCTATTCGTCTGTTACTGTACTGACGTAACAGCACTCGGGGCAGGCTCATATCTGCTCAGTCTTCCCAAACAGATGTCGAAGGGTATGCACACTGATGGTTACTGAACTGACGTAACATCACTCGGGGCAGGCTCATATCTGCTCTGTCTTCCCCAACAGATGTCGAAGGGTATGCATACTGATGGTTACTGAACTGACGTAACATCACTCGGGGCAGGCTCATATCTGCTCTGTCTTCCCCAACAGATGTCGCGAAGGGTATGTATACTGATGGTTACTGTGGCTCACTGGTTAAACACACTTTTCTCTCTGCATCTCAAACATCCAGCTCTAACAGTACGAGTAATTCAAAATTCCCTGGATTGATTCAACGTCAATTTTAGTGTCCTCATCCAATAGAAGGTCGCCAAGAGACTGAAGAATATGCCCCTAAACTCCCCAACAATCGATGCAAGAATGTCCGCTCTCTCGTTGTTGCGAACCCCCACATGGCCAGGACAGTAGATCCACGTGATTCTCTGGAGACCTCTATAGACGACATCCACTCATCCCGCCATTCTGGATCTTCCGAAGCATCGACTGCGAGTCTTAAATAACAAGGATCCTAGTAAACGGAGTACCAGAAAGCCAATAGAAGATTTGGATTTTGCAGATGATATTGCCTAGTTAAGTAGAAACAACCAAGATATGCAAAGAAAAACAGACAACTTGTCATCTATAGCATCAAAAGTTGGACTGCAGATAAGCTATGAAAAAACAAATATAATGAAAACACCTATGGCAAGTAATGCAGATATCACACTGGAATCTAAAATGATAAAAATAACAGAGCAGTTCACCTATTTAAGTAGCAATTTTGATTGCACAGGAAATATTTAAAAATAAATTATGATACGAATTGGCAAAGCAACATCAGCTTTTAAAAGTCTAAATAAAATATGGAACTGCAAGTTATATGGTATTAAAACTAAATTACGAATTTTCAATTCAAATGTTGTATCAATCCTAACATATGCCAGCGAGAGTTGGAAAATGACTGAAGATATAGAACGCAAATTGAATGCATTTGAAAATAGATCTTCTTCTTTGTCGTCACGCTGCTACCGGGTTGTTGCCCAGTGTCGTGGTTTTCTGATTTTGTCTTGCGCTGTTCTGGTGGCTTGTGTGATTGTTATCTTTGCTCTTTAACATGATTCTGCTACGCCATCTAACCATCTTTTCCGTGGTCTTCCTCTTGCCTTCTTTCCCGATGTTCTGTTGTAGAAGACTCTGTATACTGTGGAGTTTGGATACATTCTTATTAAGTGGCCAAACCACTTCATTCTTTGTTTATCTATGTAATTCAAGCACGGTTTTGTGCCAACTTTCTTTCTTATGCTGATGTTGGTGATTCTGTCTTTTCTTGTGTTATTGGTAACTTTTCGCAGACAACGCATTTCACATGTAGTTATTTTTGTGACTGCGCTTTGCTCAATGTCCATGTTTGGCTCTGGTAACACAAAGTAGGTATAAAAATGCTGTTGCTTAGCTGCCTGTGAAATTTGTGGGTGCCTTAACAATGGGGCTAGCTGGTAGGTTACAGCATTTGCTTTTGTACTCTAGCCTCTATCTCTCTATCTAGTCTTCCGTCTTCTGTGAATATGCTTCCTAAGTATTTGAATTCTTTCACTTGGTTTATTTTAGTGCCATTGACATGGATGTCTAGATTATTATGTTTTCTTCCCATATTCATTATTTCTGTTTTAGTGTTGTTGATTTTCATGTCATGTTTTACACAATTTTTGTTCAAGGTGTCAATATGATGTTGTAGATCTTGTTCATTTTGATGTATCAGGCACTGATCATCTGCAAACAACAGTTCATTTATTTCATCATTATCTGAATTTGACTCTTGAGTTATTTTATCCATATATGCGATAAAGAGTAGTGGTGAGAGGACACAACCTTGTCTAACACCTGGTGTAATGGAGAACCAGTCGGTCATTCCTTCTGTTGTTCTTACTGTACTCCGGCTATCTTGATAATAATTTCTCTCGTACCGTTATACGTTACATAGGGCCTGCAAGTAATTTCTCCATACCGCTCTTATAATAGCCGTCCATCGCAAGCGATGATGACAACAATCTCAGACGTGTACTGTTGCACCTCTCTGGTGTGTGCGGAGGTGACTGTAGAGTCCAATCCTAGAACATAATCCCCGACCACAGGTGGGGCATACATGATCAAGGTTAGACATGTGCGTGTTGTGTGCTCTGTCTTTCGCGCTGCTCGTTTTCTCTGTGACTCAACAATACGATGATTCTCAGCTATTCGGGTTCCTCTTTTGTTGTTACAGCGCCACATTTGGCGATCTTGCGCAAGGGATTCCCAGCACGTATTGTCTATATCGAAGCATTTCAGAGACACTTTAAGAGTGTCTTTAAAGCGTTTTTCTGTCCACCAGCTAAACGTCTGCCCCTTCAAGCTCGCCATACATCAACTGTTTTGGGATGCGTTTATCAGGCATTCGAGCAACGTGACCGACCCATCTCAGTTGGGCCTTCTGCAACAGGGTGTTGACGCTTGGGATCTTTGCTCTTGTGAGGACTTCGCTGTCTGGAATTTTGTCCTGCCAGTTTATTTTTAGTATTCTGCGTAGACAGCTTGTGTGGAAATGGTTTAATTTTCTTGCGTGTCTGCTATACACTGTCCATGTCTCGCTTGCGTACAGCAGCGTGGTTAGCACTATGGCCTGGTAAACTTTCAGCTTTTATACCGCTCTACCCTGGGCAACTCGCTCAATCTCCTCCATGGAACTGAGACCGATATTTCCTGCCTCTCTCAGCAAAGTTCGCTTCAGGGTCTCCTTCTATCTTGATATAAGGCCATGATATTACCTAATAGTTGTCCCTGGACGCTTGAAAATAGATGTCTGCGAAAAATAATGAATATAAAATGGAACGAATTCAGGAGAAGTGATGAAATCAGAGACGTGTCTGGTCAACCACTAGTGACAACTGTTATAAGAAAGAGAAGATGGAGATATGTTGGGCACACCTTGAGAGAATTGGTTATTGGTTATTGGTTACTAAACTGACGTCATTGCACTCCGGGCAAACCCATAGGTGCTCAGTCTCCCCAACAGATATCGAAGAGTATGCATACTGATGGTTCCTGTGGCTCGCTGATTAAACACACCTCTCACTCTGCCTCTCAGGCATCCAGTTCGACTTGAACAAAGGGTAATTCCAAACTGCTTAAATCGCTTGATCGATTCAACATCGATTTTAGTGTCCTCATCCAACAGAGAGTCTCGAAGAGACCGAAGAATATCCCCTTATCCATCTTCAACTCCCCAACAATCGATGCTGTTGATGCAAGCCTGTCCGCTCTCATTACCGTAAACACCCGCATGCCCAGGACAGTATATCCACGTAAGCCTCTGGAGTTAGAAACTTCTATAGACGACATCCACTCATACCGAAACCTGCCCTTCTGGATCTTGTGAAGCATCGACTGAGAGTCAGATACAACAACTGCCCCAGTAAATGAAGTCCCAGAAATCCAATGGAGGGCAGCAGTAACGGCCTCAACCTCCATCCTCATACTAGAAGTAGTTGTCCTGTATGCCCCACTTCGCTCTGCAACAACCCTACCATGCGCATTAGCCAAGAAACCCCAGCCGGATTTCTCACCACGTTGAACCGACCCATCGGTATATACAACAACATCATCATCCCTTGCATTATCTTCTATCAGCTGCTTAACTGCGAGATCAGCCTTCATGTTGCCCCAATCTCTACATTCTCTTCCAAGAGTAATGATAACGTTGAGATAGTTCATCATGCTTCCATCTGTTGGGATCCATTCTTCCCTTTTGGTAGAGTCGCAACCGTAGTCACCTGGCCAATCGTTCTCTCAGCCTGGGCCATCCACGACATGCCACGCTTGATTCTCGTGCCATTAACATCATTAGTGTTCTTGTGAAGTGGATGTCTCTTATCCGAAGTAACCCGCAGATATGCCTTGGTTTGGGCGATTGCATGACGGGAGCGTAGTGACAGAAGGCCAAGCATATATCTCATCTTCACAATGGGGGTATCTCTAGTGCAGCCCAGAACTATACGCATACCTTCATTCTGAACCCGTTCGAGTCGTTCACATTGTGATCTTGATATCGTAAGAATTTCGAGTCCGTAATCTACCACTGACATTACCAGTCGATCGAACAAAGGGCAAGTAGTCTCTGCTCAAGGTGTGCGGCCACCATAACTTTGAGAGCCGCAAGACCACGCTTGCACCGTTGTATCGTCTGTTCAATATGGTGTTTGAAAGATAGACTACGATCAAAGGTTATTCCAAGATAGCGAAGCCTGTCTCTGCGCTCGATGGTATGTTCATCAAAGATTACACAGGGTAGGTCAGCCTTGACGATGTGATTATTCAACGAGCACCACAACATACACGCTTTTTCAGGATTGACCTGAGAGCGAGACTCTCTACACCAACCTTGAGGAGAAATGATCAACGAATATCAAAGCAGGCATTGAAGTGGGATGCAAAGGGTTCAAGAAAGGAGGTCGACCCAAGGAGACCCTGAAACGAACTTTGCTGAGAGAGGCAGGAAATATCGGTCTCAGTTCCATGGAGAAAATTGAGCGAGTTGCCCAGGATAGAGCGGTATGGAGAAATTACTTGCAGGCCCTATGTAACGTATAACGCCCCAGTAACGGTACGAGAGGAATTATTATTATTTATTACTATATACACGTGTCTTTATCCTTAAACGCCAATTTACTTATTAATACTGAAGCCTCCCTACGGTGTTCTCCAGATCTAATCTGATCGATCACCTCAGATTTATCAATCAATCAGTGCCATGCCTGCCGGCGTAGGCGATCATGTCTCTCCACAACTCTCTTTGCTTGGTGCATGTAATGAGTTCTGACGTCGATATTTTGTCGAACCATGATGTCAGGCCATCCAACATCTTCTCCCTCTGTCTTCCACGATCTCTCCTTCCCTGAATTTTACCTGTAGTCACCAAATGTTCTAAACCTTCTCTTCGCATTATATGCCCGAAGAACCTTGATTGTCGGATTCTTATTCTTTGATAAGGTTTCTTTGTGTGCAGGCCTGATTTAAAACCTCCACGTTTGTTTTCTTTGCTGTCCATGGAATTCTCAACATTCTTCTGTAAAACCACATCTCTGTGGCTTCCAATGATCGTATTGATTGTTTGTTCAGTGTCCATGATTCGCTGCCATACATAAGATTTATACATCGCCATAATATCTAGTCAAACCTAACGTGTAGCAGACTCAAAAACACAACGAACAACAGTAATAGTTGTCACGCACAACGAATTTAGGTTAAAGGTCACAAGTGTCAACGTGAAGCACTTACCTGCCCTCGAGTATTAGAGAGTTAACTATATAAAAACTTGTCCAACGTTTACTGAGAAAAACGAAATTTTTCAGCAGAGTGCGGTTGAGGCGGGACACAGAGAGATTGGTGATTGGGGAGAGAAAGTTGATTTAGAAAAATCGTTTATTAAGATTTACAAGACATTTGTACTATTTTCGTCTTACATAGAGAGCAGCTATGACCGTTTACGTGAATGTTTACTATTTAGAAATGTGATTATCGTATTCAAGATTTGTCCCCCTCGTTTAAGCAGCAGACGAGGACCTCCATTTTATACAAGGAAAAAGGTGTCATTCAGAGAATTGTTATCAGGTCTTAAATTAAATAAGACATCTAGGTACCGGTTCCAAGAAGCAGGTAAGTAGGCTAATGGAATCTCTGATAAGTATTTAAAAGCACATTCCAGTTTAAACGTTATGATCGCTCATGAGCTTAGAGTTAGATCGATCTTGTGACTGTGAACTGTGGGCTAACAATAATAATTTAATTAATAATATATCAAAATCAAATGAATAATTTATAATTCATTGGTACGCCGTACGTACACAACAGACTGAACAGTAACAGCAGTTAGTCAACTTAGTGTTAGTAATAGTACAAACTATAATTAGTGAGTACTAACTGTTTATACTGTTAGTTTTTAGAGTCAGCATTTGAGTTGTCTGAGTTGTAGTTAATAAATAATATTAGTGGTGAGACCCGATGGTATGAGTTATTTTGAGCAAATAGTAAGACTAAGAAGCGTGTTAACTGTGTGACCTCATGATAAATATATTAATATAGTCGATATATTTAATATATATTATAATAGTGCGTGGGATTTAACTAAATTGAATATCATGTGTGATAGTGAGTTGAGTATGCCCACATGAGTTCAGTGTACTGTATATATGTCAAATATGTGAATGTGGGACCTCCTTTAGTCCTTAGCCTTATTTATATCATAATTGTCACACATACTTACTATATAATATTATTTCATGTGAGCAAGTGTGATGAGTGCCGTAGTAGGTAGACAACGTAAACATCTAGTGAGCTGAATGTGACCTCACAGAGAGTGAGTATTCTTCTTCTTTTGTCGTCACACTGCTACCGGTTGTTGCCCAGTGTTGTGGTTTTCTGTTTTTGTCTTACGCTGTTCTGGTAGCTTGTGTGATTGTTATCTTTGCTCTTTCACAGGATTCTGCACGCCATCTAACCATCTTTTCCGTGGTCTTCCTCTTGCCTTCTTTCCCGATGTTCTGTTGTAGAAGATTCTGTATACTGTGGAGTTTGGATGCATTCTTATTAAGTGGCCAAACCACTTCATTCTTTGTTTCTCTATGTAATTCAAGCACGGTTTTGTGCCAACTTTCTTTCTTATGCTGATGTTAGTGATTCTGTCTTTTCTTGTGTTGCTGGTAACTTTTGCAAAGCAACGCATTTCACATGTAGTTATTTTTGTGACTGCGCTTTGCTCAATGTCCATGTTTGGCTCTGGTAACACAAAGTATGTATAAAAATGCTGTTGATCATCTGTTGCTTAGCTGCCTATGAAATTTGTGGGTGCCTTAACAATGGGGCTAGCTTGTAGGTTACAGCATTTGCTTTTTGCACTCTAGTCTCTATCTCTCTATCCAGTTTTCCATCTTCTGTGAATATGCTTCCTAAGTATTTGAATTCTTTCACTTGGTTTATTTTAGTGCCATTGACATGGATGTCTAGATTATTATGTTTTCTTCCCATATTCATTATTTCTGTTTTAGTGTTGTTGATTTTCATGTCATGTTTTACACAATTTTTGTTCAAGGTGTCAATATGATGTTGTAGATCTTGTTCATTTTGATGTATCAGGCACTGATCATCTGCAAACAACAGTTCATTTATTTCATCATTATCTGAATTTGACTCTTGAGTTATTTTATCCATATATGCAATAAAGAGTAGTGGTGAGAGGACACAACCTTGTCTAACACCTGATGTAATGGAGAACCAGTCGGTCATTCCTTCTGTTGTTCTTACTGTACTCCGGCTATCTTGATATAAGACCATGATATTACCTAATAGTTGTCCCTGGACGCCATATTCTTCAAGGATCTTCCATAGTTTGCACCTGTTTACTTTATCAAAATAGTTTCTAACCTCCAGACGCTTACGTGGATATACTGTCCTGGGCATGCAGGTGTTTATGGTAATGAGAGAGCGGATAGGCTTGCATCAACAGCATCGATTGTTGAGGAGTTGAAGATGGATAAGGGAGATATTCTTTGGTCTCTTTGCGACTCTCTATTGGATGAGGACACTAAAATCGATGTTGAATCGATCAAGCGATTTAAGCAGTTTGGAGTTACCCGTTGTTCAAGTCGAACTGGATGCCTGAGAGGCAGAGTGAGAGGTGTGTTTAATCAGCAAGCCACAGGAACCATCAGTATGCATACTCTTCGATATCTGTTGGGGAGACTGAGCACCTATGGGTCTGCCGGAGTGCAATGACGTCAGTTTAATAACCAATACTCTATCAAATGCCTTTTCTTGGTCTATAAATATAAGTTGTTTACTTTGATTGTATTCAATTGTTTGCAGATCTGTCTTAGCGTAAATATTGCGTCTGTGCAGCTCTTACCCTCCTAAACCCAAACTGGCTATTGCTTAACTGGGGCTCTAATATATGTCTTGCTCTTCGTTCCAATATTTTTGCAAACATTTTTCCTATATGGCTCAAAAGAGAGATACCCTGTATGTTTCACACTCTCTTTTGTCTCCTTTGTTCTTCCATATTGGGACTATAATAGCTCTCTGCCAGTCATCTGGAGCCTCTTAAGCATTTGAAGTTTACCTTATGATCATCTAATGCTTTTCTTTGTGGTCATCTTATGTGACCTCATGAACGTCTAGTGTGACTTCATGATGAATGAGTTTGATGTCATGATCTTCTAGATTTAAATCACAATTGGTGAGCTTGACCTCATGATTAACCCGTGTGACCCAGTGAACTTCTAGTGTGTCCTCACAATGTCTTATGTGTTCTAATAAACATATAGCTTTGCCATATTCATATCTCATCATCAAGGTGCATATCCTTTATAGGATGTTGCTATCTTTACAGCGCGTCTGAAATTCACTCTGTCTCTAGCCAGTTCTTGCTATCTTTACAGCGTATCTGAAATTCACTCTGTCTCTAGCCAGTTCACCCACTTCGTCGATGGTCATATTCATGGTTTCTTTAATATCTAGTAACCATCTTCTTGGTCTGCCTCTGCGTCCTGAGACTCTGCCCTCTAATATTGTTCTTTCCAGGCCATCGTGACGCTTGATGTGACCAAAGTATCCAATTTTTCTGTATAGTATGTTGTTTATCAGCCAATTCTCTTTAACATTTAGTTCTTTCAGGACATCAGTGTTCTTTCTTTTTTTTCTGCCCATAGTATTCGTAGGATCTTTCTGTAGCATTTAGTTTTGAAGAACTGGATTTTCGTATGGATTTTCATATCTAGTATAACTTAATAATGGCCATTAAGGAATTACTTCAGTCACATCTAGTGGGACTTAGTGAATATCTGAAATTTCTTCATATCTAGTGTGACTTATTGACCATATGAAATTACTTCATATCTAATGTGACTTATTGACCATATGAAATTACTTCATTTATATCTAGTGTGACTTATTGACCATATGTAATTGCTTCTTTCATATCTAGTGTAACTTATTGACCATATGTAATTGCTTCATTCATATCTAGTGTGACTTATTGACCATATGTAATTGCTTCTTTCATATCTAGTGTAACTTATTGACCATATGTAATTGCTTCTTTCATATCTAGTGTAACTTATTGACCATATGGCATCCGTGTCATACATTTATGGTGCCATATTTTACTCCAATGACTTTAGCGCTAATCAGATTTAAAGAAAACAAACGATTTTTCCTTTTTTTTTTTCTCCTAGCACTTCCATGAATACAATTTTCCCACTTTTGCAGTCTTGTTTTGTTTTGTAATCATTCTACTGTCCCCTAACCCCACCCTTTTTCTTTTTCAATGGAGTAGTGTGTCAACATCTTAACTGTACTAATATTACTATTGTTATTGTTAGTAGTAGTATTGCAACAGTCACATGGTGCCCACATCTTTACAACCATCAGTCAGATGCATTCCAATATATAACAACACACACAAAACTAGTATATATGTTCTTTGAGTGCTAGGCTTTGGCCAAAGTTTTCACCCAGATTTTTAATGGAGCCGATCCTTTCTTCTCCAATCAACCTCTGCTATGCGACTACTCCGGAATGTGTTTAAAAACAGAGCGGTGTGCTTGAGGTCTTCACTGATCCCGCATAGTTTGTTTTAAAGGTTGTTTCTGTTGACCATATTTCCATTCTCATACAACCTAACTAAGATAACAAGAGACAAAGTCATTAAGTCGTTACTATAATACTAAGACCAACAAAACTAACTAAGTACCAGAACAAAGTCATTAAGTCAGTTACTATAATACAAGACCGACAAAACTAACTGAGATACCAAGAGACAAAGTCATTAAGTCGTTACTATAATACAAGACCGACAAAACTAACTAAGATACCAAGAGACAAAGTCATTAAGTCAGTTACTATAATACAAGACTAAACAAAACTAACTAAGATACCAAGAGACAAAGTCATTAAGTCGTTTACTATAATACAAGACAGACAAAACTAACTAAGATACCAAGAGACAAAGTCATTAATCGTTACTATAATACAAGACACCTACAAAACTAACGAGATACCAGAGAGACAAAGTCATTAAGTCGGTTACTATAATACAAGACCGACAAACTAACTAAGATAACAAGAGACAAAGTCATTAAGTCAGTTACTATAATACAAGACCAGACAAAACTAACGAGATACCAAGAGACAAAGTCATTAAGTCAGTTACTATAATACAAGACGACAAAACTAACTGAGATACCAGAGCAAAGTCATTAAGTCGGTTACTATAATACAAGACAGACAAAACTAACTAAGATACCAAGAGACAAAGTCATTAAGTCGTTTACTATAATACAAGACCGACAAAACTAACTAAGATACCAAGAGACAAAGTCATTAAGTCAGTTACTATAATACAAGACCTACAAAACTAACTGAGATACCAAGACAAAGTCATTAAGTCGTTTACTATAATACAAGACCGACAAAACTAACTAAGATAACAAGGAACAAAGTCATTAAAGTCAGTTACTATAATACAAGACAACAAAACTACAGATACCAGAGACAAAGTCATTAAGTCGGTTACTATAATACAAGACCAACAAAACTAACTGAGATACCAAGAGACAAAGTCATTAAGTCAGTTACTATAATACAAGACAAACAAAACTAACTAAGATAACAAGAGACAAAGTCATTAAGTCAGTTACTATAATACAAGACCGACAAAACTAACCGAGATACCAAGAGACAAAGTCATTAAGTCAGTTACTATAATACAAGACCGACAAAACTAACTAAGATAACAAGAGACAAAGTCATTAAGTCAGTTACTATAATACAAGACCGACAAAACTAACCGAGATACCAAGAGACAAAGTCATTAAGTCAGTTACTATAATACAAGACCAACAAAACTAACTGAGATACCAAGAGACAAAGTCATTAAGTCGGTTACTATAATACAAGACCAACAAAACTAACTAAGATAACAAGAGACAAAGTCATTAAGTCAGTTACTATAATACAAGACAGACAAAACTAACTAAGATACCAAGAGACAAAGTCATTAAGTCAGTTACTATAATACAAGACAGACAAAACTAACTGAGATACCAAGAGACAAAGTCATTAGAGTCAGTTACTATAATACAAGACAAACAAAACCTGAGATACCAAGAGACAAAGTCATTAATCAGTTACTATTTTGCATATAATTATTGCCAAGATTGTCACGTGGGTAATTATATATGTATATGCGCCTTTCATCTTTACAGACGGTCAATAGGCAAGTGTTTTACTGTGACAACTTCAGAGTTTTCGCTTTTCTCTCTTGTTGTTCAGCTCGTACATAAGTCTCTTCTCAAAGACTCTGCGCCCTTCGTAATTTGGCTTTCCACACAACTCTGTCATCAGCTAGTCCCTCCCATGTGCTGGGATCTATAGAAAAGTTTTTCATTGAGGTTTTGCAGACATCTTTATATCTGAGCAGTGGTCTGCCCTGGTGCCTCTTCCCTCCGAAAGTTCACAGAACAACATTTGTTTTGGTATGCGATAAGTTTCCATTCTTCTCACATGTCCCAACCATCTTAGTCGTCTACTGCTGAGGATGCCCATGATGGAAGGCAGATTTGCACGTTGTAGTACTTCAGTATTGGTTATCTTGTCGTACCACCTGATGTTCATAATCTTGCGGAGACATCGAAGGTGAAAGATGTTAAGTCTCCTCTCGTGTCTTGAGTCCATGTTTCTGAGCCATATAGTAAAGAACTAATTACACACGCTCGATATATTTGAGTCTTCGTCTGCAATGTCAATTTTTGTTGTCCCACGCTCGCTTTGATAGTTTGCCGAATGTAGTAGCGGCACTTCCTATACGAGCGTTGATTTCCTCGTCAAGAGAAAGGCTGGCAGTGACCGTGGACCCAAGATAGCAGAATTTTTGCACTGGTGTTAGATGGTCGCCATTTAGAGTGATGTTTGATGTCTTACCTCCCTGACATAATACAACTGTTTTGGAGACACTTATTGTCAGAGAAAAGAGGTCGCATGCCTTTGACAAATTATTAATTAGACTTTGCAGTGTGGTCTCACTGTGGGCGACTAAGGCAGCATCGTCAGCGAAAAGGAGGTCCTTGAGAAGTATTTCCGTCGTTTTTGTCTTGGCTCTTAAGCGAGCCAAGTTAAACAGTGAACCATCAGATCTAGTGCGGATGAAAACATCACCATCAGCGTCCCTAAGGCGTGGTTCAAAAGGACTGCGAAGAAGATACCAAAGAGAGTGGGGCAAGGACACAGCCCTGCTTGACTCCACTCTTAACCTCAAAACTATCAGATGTGCTGCCATCGAACTGTATGCTGGCTTTCATGCCCTCATGGAAGGAAACAATCAATTGGAGCAACTTTGGGGACAACCAATATACTTCAATATTTTATAAAGACTTGGCCTGCTGACTGTGTCGAATGCCTTAGTCAAATCCACGAAAGCAATACATAGAGGCTTGCTCTGCTCTCTGCACTTCTCTTGTAGCTGTCGAAGGGTAAATATCATGTCAGTTGTTGACCGTCTAGCTCTGAATCCACATTGTGACTCTGGAAGAACACGCTCCGCCAGTTTCTGTAGTCGTTTTGAAAGGACTAGTGCAAAAGCTTTGCCTGTTACGCTTAGAAAGGAGATGCCTCTGTAGTTGTTACAATCCCCCTTATCCCCTTTGTTTTTATAGAGTGTCACTATCTTTGCATCCCTCATGTCCTGAGGAAGTGTACCCTCTCTCCAGCACTGAATAAGGAGATTGTAGAGGTGGGCAGCAGGACATCCCTATTGTATTTGAGGATTTCTGCAGGAATGTTGTCTAGTCCTGATGCCTTGCCATTTGAAAGTTTGTTGATTGCTTCGGAAAGTTCCTGCTCCGTGGGTTCGGTATCCAGCTCAGTTTGGTCATGATGTTTCAGGTATGATCTGATCGAGGACTGGGTGTGCTGGTTTCTCCACAGAGTAAAGATTGGAATAGTGTTCCACCCATCTTTCGAGCTGTTTGGTCATATCTGTTATTGGCTCACCTGTTTCTGATCTTAGTGGTGCAATTTTGTTATGTTTGGTCCCAGAGCTACTCTGATATTTTCGTACATTGCCTTGGTGTTGCCCATATCTGCAGCATTTTGTATCGCAGAACACAGATTTGACCAGTATTCATTTGCACACCTCCTTGACTCTCGTTGCAATACTGATTTTGTGTGTCGAAGATGGTCCTTTGAACTTTGCGAGGGTTTATTTTTGTGATTTATTAGAGCTCTTTTCTTTTCCTCAAGTAGAGGGCTTAGGGTTGTTTCAATTTGTTCTACCCAGTCTTTGTTGGAGAATTTCTTGGTGCCAAATGAGTCAATGGCACAGTCATATATGTTAGATCAACACTAATTAGAATTAGGTCAACACTATTATCATCGTTGTCATCTTCTTCAGTGGTTATTGTTTTCTTCTATTTTTCTTACTAGACGACGGCGAGCAGCTGCAACATGGTTGCTAATGGAGACGTGCTTAAATCAGAGGATAAGAAGCCAGCTTGTGATACGGACATTAACAAGGTCACGTCGAATGGGAAGGTCGAACAATTTGATATTGGTAAGTTAGTGAGATAATATAAGTAAATGGGAAGGTCGAACAATTTGATATTGGTAAGTTAGTGAGATAATATAAGTAAATGGGAAGGTCGAACAATTTGATATTGGTAAGTTAGTGAGATAATATAAGTAAATGGGAAGGTCGAACAATTTGATATTGGTAAGTTAGTGAGATAATATAAGTAAATGGGAAGGTCGAACAATTTGATATTGGTAAGTTAGTGAGATAATATAAGTAAATGGGAAGGTCGAACAATTTGATATTGGTAAGTTAGTGAGATAATATAAGTAAATGGGAAGGTCGAACAATTTGATATTGGTAAGTTAGTGAGATAATATAAGTAAATGGGAAGGTCGAACAATTTGATATTGGTAAGTTAGTGAGATAATATAAGTAAATGGGAAGGTCGAACAATTTGATATTGGTAAGTTAGTGAGATAATATAAGTAAATGGGAAGATCGAACAATTTGATATTGGTAAGTTAGTGAGATAATATAAGTAAATGGGAAGGTCGAACAATTTGATATTGGTAAGTTAGTGAGATAATATAAGTAAATGGGAAGGTCGAACAATTTGATATTGGTAAGTTAGTGAGATAATATAAGTAAATGGGAAGGTCGAACAATTTGATATTGGTAAGTTAGTGAGATAATATAAGTAAATGGGAAGGTCGAACAATTTGATATTGGTAAGTTAGTGAGATAATATAAGTAAATGGGAAGGTCGAACAATTTGATATTGGTAAGTTAGTGAGATAATATAAGTAAATGGGAAGGTCGAACAATTTGATATTGGTAAGTTAGTGAGATAATATAAGTAAATGGGAAGGTCGAACAATTTGATATTGGTAAGTTAGTGAGATAATATAAGTAAATGGGAAGGTCGAACAATTTGATATTGGTAAGTTAGTGAGATAATATAAGTAAATGGGAAGATCGAACAATTTGATATTGGTAAGTTAGTGAGATAATATAAGTAAATGGGAAGGTCGAACAATTTGATATTGGTAAGTTAGTGAGATAATATAAGTAAATGGGAAGGTCGAACAATTTGATATTGGTAAGTTAGTGAGATAATATAAGTAAATGGGAAGGTCGAACAATTTGATATTGGTAAGTTAGTGAGATAATATAAGTAAATGGGAAATAAAGGTGGGGGATTAAGGAATAAAACAAGTTTTCAGATTATCGTTGCATCTATCTGCGCCTCCGTAAAACGGTTACGTCCTTGACCTCACAAGAAGTCGTAGTATCTGTCTGAGCTTCCATCAAGGGTTACAACCAGACGATACCAGAAGTCGTGACATCTATCCGAACCTCCAGCAAGGGTTACGTCCTTGACCTCACCATATGTTGTTGCCTGTAAGTCAGCATGGCCTTTATAGTTTAAACATACCCGTAAATGGATAAAACCATTATTCCTAATAAAATCGACATCAAGAACATCAAGAATGTCTTGGTTCAACACTACGGTCAGCTTATTCTATGTCAGTTCCACTGCGGCTGAAGGAAAAACTGGCCGCAGCGAAGGAAGAGCTCTTGTAGTCGAGATCTGTTCTATCCCGTTGATCATCTTCTGTAACTAGGCAACCTGGACTTTGATCTTGAACTTTATCCACGTCATTAGCTTCTCTGCCTCCGTCTGCAAAGTTTTCTCTCTCGGCTTTCTCTCTTGTTCTCTCTTATATTCGAACTGCTGTTTCAGACAGTCTTTGTGAGTTAGGTAATTATGCAAATCACTTGGAAATCTACCCTCGCCTGCCTTTCGCTCCAGATCGAGAACACGGCTCGCGCTGGCATTCTCTGAAGAACTGATTGAACTCATCAAGTGATGTGTCCCATCCAACGTGGGCGATGTGGGTGGCGTGCAGGTATCACGGGGACAGAGGGTGATATAGTTCCCGTTGTCGTGCACCACCCACTTCGAGATGTGGAAGTACATTGTGGTATGTAGAATAAGTCTGGGACCTCATAACGACCCTGACTTATTCTGAATTAAAAAGGATCACCCATTGCATTAACAGCTCAGCGCCAGTGGTGCACATCGGCTAAAGCGGGCAAGTCATGGGTTGGCCGTGCCGCAGATACTGTTCAGCTGGTATGCGGGCTCAATAATATTGACTATGGAGAAGAATGGATATCGATGCCTCAATATACTGGAACACTTTTTCAACCATCATTAAATTTAACAGAGGTCGCAGAGGAAATCCCGCGGCGTTGAATGCAGACGTCAAAGCCATCATCGATGAAAACTGCAATGCAGACGACGTTGTGATCTACTCGGATGGATCGGTAGTTCGTCACGAAAAGTCTGCATGGGCCTTCTCTGCAAGCCCATGTGGCAGAATGGTCAAGGAAGCCAGTGGTGCATTTAGTATGACAACAAGCAGCATGACAATGGAGGTACTGGCGGTGACCAATACACTACTCTGGCTATAGTCACAAAACTACACTCATGCGTGCATTTTGAGTGACTCATTGAGTATGATCCGAAAGTTGGAGGCCGGTTCGGTGCGCAGACAATGGACTGAATCACTGCAGGCGTCAACAATTTGCAGAATTACACTTGTCTTTGTTCCGGGGCACATGGGTGTCGTTGGCAATGAGAGAGCAGACAGGCTGGCTGGCTCTTCCGCTATATCAGAGGGCCAGCCAATGGTCAGAGCTGACATCGTGAACGCCCTCATAGAGCGTGGCCGCAGAGAAGAACTTCATATAAACCAATCCACGTCAACTATTAGATTGCGAGAACTAGGTTTGAAGATTGGTGTGGCAAGAAAAGAACGGCACAACAGGTATACGAGTAGGCTCATCAATCAAAATAGAACTGGTACGGTCAGTCGCTGGACGCTGTTGGAGATATTGCGAAGGAGATCATAGCACCTATGGACATGTCCAGAGTGCAATGAAGATATTCCAAACTGAAACGACCCTGACTGAATTACCTCTCGATACGCCCCTCGAAGACATGCATGACGAACCTCTCTTGTGGGCTCAGGGGTTATATATATCTGATAGCATCCACTGAGTTATATCTGATAGCATCCACTGAGTTATATCTGATAGCATCCACTGAGTTATATCTGATAGCATCCACTGAGTTATATCTGATAGCATCCACTGAGTTATATCTGATAGCATCCACTGAGTTATAGCTGATAGCATCCACTGAGTTATATCTGATAGCATCCACTGAGTTATAGCTGATAGCATCCACTGAGTTATATCTGATAGCACCCACTGAGTTATATCTGATAGCACCCACTGAGTTATATCTGATAGCATCCACTGAGTTATATCTGATAGCACCCACGTTATATCTGATAGCATCCACTGAGTTATATCTGATAGCATCCACTGAGCTATATCTGATAGCATCCACTGAGTTATATCTGATAGCACCCACTGAGTTATATCTGATAACATCCACCGAGTTATATCTGATAGTATCCACTGAGTTATATCTGATAGCACCCACTGAGTTATATCTGATAGCACCCACTGAGTTATATCTGATAGCATCCACTGAGTTATATCTGATAGCACCCACTGAGTTATATCTGATAGCATCCACTGAGTTATATCTGATAGCACCCACTGAGTTATATCTGATAGCATCCACTGAGTTATATCTGATAGCACCCACTGAGTTATATCTGATAGCACCCACTGAGTTATATCTGATAGCATCCACCGAGTTTTATCTGATAGCATCCACTGAGTTATAGCTGATAGCATCCACTGAGTTATATCTGATAGCATCCACTGAGTTATATCTGATAGCACCCACTGAGTTATATCTGATAGCATCCACTGAGTTATATCTGATAGCATCCACTGAGTTATATCTGATAGCATCCACTGAGTTATATCTGATAGCATCCACTGAGTTATAGCTGATAGCATCCACTGAGTTATATCTGATAGCATCCACTGAGTTATAGCTGATAGCATCCACTGAGTTATATCTGATAGCAACCACTGAGTTATATCTGATAGCACCCACTGAGTTATATCTGATAGCATCCACTGAGTTATAGCTGATAGCATCCACTGAGTTATATCTGATAGCATCCACTGAGTTATAGCTGATAGCATCCACTGAGTTATATCTGATAGCATCCACTGAGTTATATCTGATAGCATCCACTGAGTTATAGCTGATAGCATCCACTGAGTTATATCTGATAGCATCCACTGAGTTATAGCTGATAGCATCCACTGAGTTATATCTGATAGCACCCACTGAGTTATATCTGATAGCACCCACTGAGTTATATCTGATAGCATCCACTGAGTTATATCTGATAGCACCCACGTTATATCTGATAGCATCCACTGAGTTATATCTGATAGCATCCACTGAGCTATATCTGATAGCATCCACTGAGTTATATCTGATAGCACCCACTGAGTTATATCTGATAACATCCACCGAGTTATATCTGATAGTTCCCACTGAGTTATATCTGATAGCACCCACTGAGTTATATCTGATAGCACCCACTGAGTTATATCTGATAGCATCCACTGAGTTATATCTGATAGCACCCACTGAGTTATATCTGATAGCATCCACTGAGTTATATCTGATAGCACCCACTGAGTTATATCTGATAGCATCCACTGAGTTATATCTGATAGCACCCACTGAGTTATATCTGATAGCATCCACTGAGTTATATCTGATAGCATCCACCGAGTTTTATCTGATAGCATCCACTGAGTTATAGCTGATAGCATCCACTGAGTTATATCTGATAGCATCCACTGAGTTATATCTGATAGCACCCACTGAGTTATATCTGATAGCATCCACTGAGTTATATCTGATAGCATCCACTGAGTTATATCTGATAGCATCCACTGAGTTATATCTGATAGCATCCACTGAGTTATAGCTGATAGCATCCACTGAGTTATATCTGATAGCATCCACTGAGTTATAGCTGATAGCATCCACTGAGTTATATCTGATAGCACCCACTGAGTTATATCTGATAGCACCCACTGAGTTATATCTGATAGCATCCACTGAGTTATAGCTGATAGCATCCACTGAGTTATATCTGATAGCATCCACTGAGTTATAGCTGATAGCATCCACTGAGTTATATCTGATAGCATCCACTGAGTTATATCTGATAGCATCCACTGAGTTATAGCTGATAGCATCCACTGAGTTATATCTGATAGCATCCACTGAGTTATAGCTGATAGCATCCACTGAGTTATATCTGATAGCACCCACTGAGTTATATCTGATAGCACCCACTGAGTTATATCTGATAGCATCCACTGAGTTATATCTGATAGCACCCACGTTATATCTGATAGCATCCACTGAGTTATATCTGATAGCATCCACTGAGCTATATCTGATAGCATCCACTGAGTTATATCTGATAGCACCCACTGAGTTATATCTGATAACATCCACCGAGTTATATCTGATAGTTCCCACTGAGTTATATCTGATAGCACCCACTGAGTTATATCTGATAGCACCCACTGAGTTATATCTGATAGCATCCA
This sequence comes from Arion vulgaris, assembly GCA_020796225.1. Taxonomy (NCBI): domain Eukaryota; kingdom Metazoa; phylum Mollusca; class Gastropoda; order Stylommatophora; family Arionidae; genus Arion; species Arion vulgaris. The sequence goes on from CM036755.1 coordinate 43,142, forward strand.
CTGAGTTATATCTGATAGCACCCACTGAGTTATATCTGATAGCATCCACTGAGTTATATCTGATAGCACCCACTGAGTTATATCTGATAGCATCCACTGAGTTATATCTGATAGCACCCAATTAGATATATCTGATAGCACCCACTGAGTTATATCTGATAGCATCCACCGAGTTTTATCTGATAGCATCCACTGAGTTATAGCTGATAGCATCCACTGAGTTATATCTGATAGCACCCACTGAGTTATATCTGATAGCATCCACTGAGTTATAGCTGATAGCATCCACTGAGTTATATCTGATAGCATCCACTGAGTTATATCTGATAGCATCCACTGAGTTATATCTGATAGCATCCACTGAGTTATATCTGATAGCATCCACTGAGTTATATCTGATAGCATCCACTGAGTTATATCTGATAGCACCCACTGAGTTATAGCTGATAGCATCCACTGAGTTATATCTGATAGCACCCACTGAGTTATATCTGATAGCATCCACTGAGTTATATCTGATAGCACCCACTGAGTTATATCTGATAGCATCCACCGAGTTTTATCTGATAGCATCCACTGAGTTATAGCTGATAGCATCCACTGAGTTATATCTGATAGCACCCACTGAGTTATATCTGATAGCATCCACTGAGTTATAGCTGATAGCATCCACTGAGTTATATCTGATAGCATCCACTGAGTTATATCTGATAGCATCCACTGAGTTATATCTGATAGCATCCACTGAGTTATATCTGATAGCATCCACTGAGTTATATCTGATAGCATCCACTGAGTTATATCTGATAGCACCCACTGAGTTATAGCTGATAGCATCCACTGAGTTATATCTGATAGCACCCACTGAGTTATATCTGATAGCATCCACTGAGTTATATCTGATAGCATCCACTGAGTTATATCTGATAGCACCCACTGAGTTATATCTGATAGTATCCACTGAGTTATATCTGATAGCATCCACTGAGTTATATCTGATAGCATCCACTGAGTTATATCTGATAGCATCCACTGAGTTATATCTGATAGCATCCACTGAGTTATATCTGATAGCATCCACTGAGTTATATCTGATAGCATCCACTGAGTTATAGCTGATAGTATCCACTGAGTTATAGCTGATAGCATCCACTGAGTTATATCTGATAGTATCCACTGAGTTATATCTGATAGCATCCACTGAGTTATATCTGATAGCATCCACTGAGTTATATCTGATAGCATCCACTGAGTTATAGCTGATAGCATCCACTGAGTTATATCTGATAGCATCCACTGAGTTATATCTGATAGTATCCACTGAGTTATATCTGATAGCATCCACTGAGTTATATCTGATAGCATCCACTGAGTTATATCTGATAGCATCCACTGAGTTATAGCTGATAGCATCCACTGAGTTATATCTGATAGCATCCACGGAGTTATATCTGATAGCATCCACTGAGTTATATCTGATAGCATCCACTGAGTTATATCTGATAGTTCCCACTGAGTTATATCTGATAGCATCCACTGAGTTATATCTGATAGCATCCACTGAGTTATAGAAGCACCTGTGTGGTCCAGGGCTCACAATGTGAGCAAAGAATAGTACCACTGCGATCTACAAGGTGTGTCGTAAGAGGCAACTGATTTAGAAAAACTACCTAGTAAATAAAAGCTTCGGATGTGCTGGCCTACTTGTAGGCGCATATCTGGCACAACATACAATCGCTCTTAGGCTCAGATACAAATCACACAGAGTGGTTAGCAAGTGGTCGATATATAGAGCTTTCGAAGAAGAAAAAGAGCTATAGAAAAAACTCATCTTCTTTCCCAACGACAGCTTTTAGAGGTAAACCGTCATCGTGAAGGAACTGGTACTTATATTACTCCAAGTTCTTGCTCCGAGTACATGCCAAGACAATCGGTTTTAAAATAATTTGCGACTGGAACAGCAAATTAGTCTCGCCATATGTGGTTCTGGAGTGGAGTCCGGGCGATGAGTAAGGGTGTCTGCTCACTATTCAAAAGGATGTATTGATTGATTGCACACTATTCAATGTTGTATTGATTGATTGCACACTTAATTAAATGATGTACTGATTGCACACTATTCAAAATCATGTACTGATTGCAAACTATTCAAATGATGTATTGTTAGATATCAATTGTGTGTGATTGACTCTAGTGTCTTGCAATCAAAGGTCCACTACTCGCTGATTTACTTAAATGTGCTAAATGTATCACTTACATATTTATTCGACATGGGGGTTTGAGAGAGAGAGAGAGAGAAGAAATGAGGATGGTCCTGGGGGCTAGAGACAGAGAGAGAGAGAGAGAGAGAGAGAGAGAGAGAGAGAAGCAGTAATGAAAGGGATGGTCCCTGGGGCTAGAGACAGAGAGAGAGAGAGACAGAGAGAGAGAGAGAGAGAGAGAGCAGTAATGAAAGGGATGGTCCCTGGGGCTAGAGACAGAGAGAGAGAGACAGAGAGAGCAGTAATGAAAGGGATGGTCCTGGGGCTAGAGACAGAGAGAGAGAGAGCAGAGAGAGAGAGAGAGAAAAGAGAGAGCAGTAATGAAAGGATGGTCCCTGGGGGCTAGAGACAGAGAGAGAGAGAAGAGAAGAGAGAGAGAGAGAGAGCAGTAATGAAAGGGATGGTCCCTGGGGGCTAGAGACAGAGAGAGAGAGAGAGAGAGAGAGAGAGAGAGAGAGCAGTAATGAAAGGGATGGTCCCTGGGGGCTAGAGACAGAAGAGAGAGACAGAGAGAGCAGTAATGAAAGGGATGGTCCCTGGGGGCTAGAGACAGAGAGAGAGAGAGACAGAGAGAGAGAGAGAGAGACAGAGAGAGAGACAGTAATGAAAGGGATGGTCCCTGGGGCTAGAGACAGAGAGAGAGGAGACAGAGAGAGAGAGAAGAGAGAGAGAGAAGAGCAGTAATGAAAGGATGGTCCCTGGGGCTAGAGACAGAGAAGACCAGACGAAGGTGGCAGCAGGACATCAAAGACACTTTGAACATGACGTTAAAAGAGACGGGAGAACTTACCAGAGACAGTTTTGTCAGGCAGGTTATGTTGAAAGCAACGTTCTGTAAGGGACATGTTACTTGATGATGATAAATATATACACAATGATACATCAATTATTTAAACCATATTGCCATTATTCTCTTGAAAAGTTTACCAAAAATTACGAAACAATTATCTTTTAATGAATACAAATGATCTCCTAACATTCTATTCAAATATATGCATGAAAGTTTCACTTGAGCATGCGACACTGATACGATACAAACAAATTTCCCAGAAATAATTCTTCAGGAAACATTGGGAGCTGATAGGAGAAGAGGAAGACAGATACAACATGGACTAATAACATCAAGGATTGGTCGTCAGGAAATGAGTCTTCCATACAACATGGACTAATAACATCAAGGATTGGTCGTCAGGAAATGAGTCTTCCAAATTCGTCCGCCCACGTAGAGGAAAGAGATATTGGGAGTGACATATGTGTTGATGATGCCCTAGAGCCCTAATTGGATATGGACTTTATTATTATTATTACTATATTACACATGTAAGCCTACATACATACATACAGTGGCGGCTCGTGCTCAGTTTTGTTGGTGGGGCCAGACATTTTTCCAGATAAATCATGGTTTTTGGTTGCTATATTTTAACTTATGAAGTAATACATACACGCTATACATTATTTTTGCCCATAAGGAAATTCATAAACTTACTTGGCACTCACCAGATGGAGTGACCAGGAATTAGATTGACCATATGTGCATAAATACACAATTTAGAACATCATTGCTGGATGTCCTTGCATACAGAGGGGCAGATGTAGGAAGTGATCATAATTTATACATAGGTAAATTGAAACTGAAATTGAAAATTCACCATACTAAAAAGAACAACTGCGAATAGACAGTCAAAGACTACAAAATAATGAGGAAAAAGAGGAATATCAGCTCGAACTTAAGAATAGGTTCGAGTTACTCAATGGTGAAAATGAACAGAATATTGAAGACAAATGGACTAAGATAAAGGACACACTATTGGGGGCATCAAATAGTAGCGCAGGATTAAAGACGAAAGACAGAAAACCCTGGATAAGCGATGACACCTGGAAATGTATTCAAGAAATAAGAAAGATGAAACTAGCAATATTTAATACTAAGGATGCAACAGATGAAATCCAAGCTAAAGAGGAATATAGACTAAAAGACAAGGAAGTGAAAAGAGCGGCTAGAAGAGATAAAAGAGCATATGTCAATCGACTGGCCGAAGAAGGGAAAAGGCAGCTAAGACTGGAAATAGTAAAATGCTATACAACACACTAAAACAACTTACTGGAACTTTTGTTTCAAAGGGTGCCCAATCAAGAGTAAAGATGGTAAAGTTCTAACATCAGATACTGAGCAGAAGAAAAGATGGGCAGAACATTTTGAAGAAATATTAAATAGACCTGATCCACCAGTACTACTCAAGTTTGACGAAGAGGCCAGAAACAGTTCTCTACCAATTAACGAAGAAATGATAAGTGTAGCTGAGGTCTAGGAGGCAATCGATTTCTTGATAAACAATAAGGCAGCGGGTGATGACAACATTACTGCAGAAATGCTCAAAGCGGCTGATGATACAACTATTAGCCAGGTGCAAGAACTATTTAATAAAGTATGGGAAGAAGAAACTGTCCCAGATCAATGGAAGAAGGAATAATTGTTAAGATCCCCAAAAAGGTGATCTCAAAGATTGTAACAACTGGAGAGGGATCACCCTATTATCAGTAATGACCAAGACTTTCTGCAAAATCATTCTTAATAGAATCAAAGGAGCAGTGGACACAACCTGAGAGAAGAACAAGCTGGTTTTAGACCTGGGAGAAGCTGCTTAGACCAAATAATTACCCTACGACTAATTTTGGAGGAACATATTGAGAAGCAACAACCACTCATACTAAATTTCATCGATTTTAAAAAAGCCTTTGATAGTCTACACAGAATCTCTCTGTGGAATATTCTGAGATGCTATGGAATACCAGACAAAATAATAAACATTATAAAGAGCCTCTATGATGGTTCACAGTGTGCAGTTTGCACTGATGGTGGACACAGCGACTGGTTTATGGTTGAAACCGGAGTAAAGCAAGGCTGTATTCTATCTCCGCTATTGTTTGGAGTGGCCATTGACTGGGTGATGCGAAAATGTTGCAGGGCGAAACTGGCATCGATTGGGTAGAAAATAGTCAACTAGAAGATTTGGATTTTGTAGATGATATTGCTTGTTAAGTAGAAACAACCAAGATATGCAAAGAAAAACAGACAACTTGTCATCTATAGCATCAAAAGTTGGACTGCAGATAAGCTATGAAAAACAAATATAATGAAGACACCTATGGCAAGTAATGCAGATATCACACTGGAATCTAAAATATAAAAAAATAACAGAGCAGTTCACCTATTTGGGTAGCAATTATTATTGCACAGGAAATGTTAAAAAAGAAAATAAGATACGAATTGGCAAAGCAACATCAGCTTTTAAAAGTCTAAATAAAATATGGAACTGCAAGTTATATAGTATTAAAACTAAATTATGAATTTTCAATTCAAATGTTGTATCAATCCTAACATATAACAGCGAGAGTTGGAAAATGACTAAAGATATAGAAAGCAAGTTGAATGCATTTGAAAATAGATGTCTGCGAAAAATAATGAATATAAAATGGAACGAATTCAGGAGAAGTGATGAAATCAGAGACATGTCTGGTCAACCACTAGTGACAACTGTTATAAGAAAGAGAAGATGGAGATATGTTGGACACACCTTGAGGAGAAATAATCAACGAATTATTACAAAACTGAGCACGAGCCGCCACTGTATGTATGTATGTAGGCTTACATGTGTAATATAGTAATAATAAGCAGGCATTGAAGTGGGATGCAAAGGGTTCAAGAAAGAGGTCGACCTAAGGAGACACTGAAGCGAACTTTGCTGAGAGAGGCAGGAAATATCGGTCTCAGTTCCATGGAGGATATTGAGCGAGTTGCCCAGGATAGAGCGGTATAGAGAAATTACTTGCAGGCCCTATGTAACGTATAACGGTACGAGAGGAATTATTATTTATTATACATTATTTTTGGTGGGGCCCGGCCCAACTGACCCTTAATGATGAGCCGCCACTGCATACATACATACGTACGTACGTATGTACGTACACACATCATACATACATACACACATCATACACACATCATACCCACATACATGCATTGTAAATATATATATATATATGGAGAGAGAGAGATTTCATTCTTGTTTTTTACTTTTCAGACTGCAAGCCCAAAATGAACAAGACAACGATACTGAAAAACGTATTTGTGGTCAGTCTTGGCTTTACATTTCTGTTTACAGCCTTCAGTTCCATGGCAAATCTACAGACTAGTCTCAATAAAGAAGAAGGTTTGGAATATATGTACATGGAAGTGTCGTCATTTGTTTGACGTGATATAGCAAATAGATCAACATTCAGTCACTTTGTAACAGTATTACTGTTCCTGGGGGGATAAATTCCTATATATATATATATATGTTAGTTGTTTATAAATTCCTATATATATATATATATATGTTAGTTGTTTATTCCCCTTTTGATTTATTCCTTTTTTTGTTTATTTTGTTGTGATGACAGTCGATGACAGCTCATCAGTTATCACGAAGGTTACCTGAGTGGTGAACGAAATCGGAGTTTTTTTTATATTTTTGAGTGAGCAGATAGATTGTACATTGAGTCTGAGACGGTACGGCGAGCAGTACTGTTGAGGTAGTCGATTTATGATTGAGGCTGCGACTGGACAGTAGGATGGGCATATAAAATGGATAAGGGACAAGACGGTCGTGATGGTTTTCTTTGATTAGACAACGTCGTTTATCTACTGTATAGGCGTCTGTATGATGTTAGTTTTCTACTGTTTTGGCATCTGTGTGTTATTTTCTACTGTTTTGGCATCTGCGTGATGTTATACAGGGTGTTCAAGATAATAGCAGTCTGTGAATGGAGTCAATCTGGCATATATGTATGAAAATGAGAAGGTTCAGTTATGACGTAGTCAAGGTTATGTGACGGTATGTAATTGTAGTGCGGGAAGGGCGATGAACAAATGTGACGTAAAACGAGCTAGTCAGAACATAGTTTAAATAGTACATAAACATAACGCGATAGATTATCTGGCAACTTTCGATTTGTCAATGGGGCTGCTTTAATCTTGAACACCCTGTATATTCTACAAGACTGAAAATATGGTGAGTCACTGTCTTTTGGTTAGACAACGTCATTTCTACTGTGTTTGCATCTGAGTGATGTTATATATTCTACAAGACTGAAAATGTGGTGAGTCACTGTCCTTTGGTTAGACAACGTCATTTCTACTGTTTTGGCATCTGTGTGATGTATTATATTCTACAAGCCTGAAAACGTCGTGAGTCACTGCCTTTTGGTTAGACAACGTTGTTTCTACTGTTTTGGCATCTGGGTGATGTTATATATTCTACAAGACTGAAATCATCGTGAGTTACTGTCTTATGTCGACAGCGTGATTTTTGTACTGTTTTAGGCAACTGTGTGATCCTAAAGTTCTGCAAGACTGAAATTTGTTGTTGTGAGGCTCTTCGTACTACGAAGGACAAAGGATACGGACCAGGAGATTAATTTAAGATAATATTATTAGCTGCTAAATTTGACAAAGTTCAATAAGTTGATTTATGTGTAATTTAATTTATGTGTATTGTATTATTGTGCATTATGTTTATGAGTAATGATATTGTGCATTATGTTTATGAGTAATGATATTGTGCATTATGTTTATGAGTAATGATTATGTGATATTTCAATCTACAATAGATGCTTTATAATTACTGTTCTTGAATCGTGACGTTGGTGTTAGTTCTTTTGTGTTGTTGGTTCTTATAGTTTGTATTGATGTATGTGAGTGGAGTTACTATTAGGAGTGTTCGTTTGTTGTATAAGGTTCAGTAGACTGGTATACTGTATCACGTAACCTTTACTGGTACATAACTTTTACTGGTACAACTTTATCAACATTAGATTTATAAAAATAATTGAGGGACGACAAGTTTGATAAATTTTGAATAGATTCAACATAGATAGATTTATAGCAATAATTGACGGACGAGTTTGTTAAATGAAGAATAGATTAAGGGGTTTACCTCTAGAAAATTTTAGTTTTAGTCAAAAACGATTTCTCAAAGTGTTTAGTTCTATAAAGTACAACATTCGTACTATCGACTACACATAAAATTATGTTGTTTTGTTTGCATATTAGCATTACAACATTAATAAGAAACGCCAATTCCAACCTTTTTTCTTTTAAATTCCAAGTTTAAAGTTGAGTTTTCTCAAAATCATTTTTTTTTTTTTTGTGTGTGTCGGAAATCCCTAAGTTTTAACTAATATTAAAGCTAGATACACAAAATTTGAGGTGAATATCCCATATATAATTTTGTAGCTAACTACTGATGCATTTCAAATTACATATTTTTGAATATTTGATTTAATAATTATTTTTTAATGCAAAATGATAACACATTCTGGGCGGGTTTTTAAAATCAAGCATAAGTTTAAGTAGGGCGGCTCGTCATTAAGGGTCAGCCCCACCAAAAATATTGAGTAACGTGTACTTATTATTTCAGACATTATTTGTTTATAATTATGACTTTCAACAGGATACTGATTAGCTTTGAAAGTTGATATATAGCGCTAAAATATCACACACATTCTGAATTCTACAATTCAACATATTTTTCCTCCAATTAGTATACACCCATGGTCATTTGGGGCCAGTAAGAACATGCCTACCAAACCAAAAATAATTAACGTGTACTTATTATTTAAACAAATTTTGTTCGTAATTATTATTGTTAACTTGACACTGATTAGCTTTGAAAGTTGAATATTTAACACTAAAATATAAATATTACATCATAATAATATAACAATCATAATAATATATAAATATTATTATTTAAAAACTATTATATATACGGTTTCAAATGTAGCTTCTCTATATAACGTATCAAAGCACCATGTTTTATTGGGTCGTTTTAAAATTCTCTACTGACGATGTAACATTGCGACCTCTGACCTTTGACCGCTACCTTTAATAATAATTATCCAAACCATTTTATTCACCGAAAGCTGAGTTCCTACGCTATCAACCAATTAACAGTTAAACGACGACTCTTGATTAATTAGTACTTTGTATAATTATCGACTGAATCAAAAATTATATATAAAATAGTAGAAAAGGATATGCATTAATAGAAATATGTAATTAACTATTATTATAATCGTTAACGGTAATCGTCCGTTTCGTATTCAATATACAAATGTCTTCTACAACGTACACTGTTTACGGTTGACAAGCTGTGACCTACTTTTGAAGTTGTGGCTTACTCGAAATTCAAAATGAATCAAGTGGATTATTTATTACGAAATCCGTTTCCTTCGTTAAAGATAGAAGAAAAGCTTGAAATTAAACGGCTAGGTGCACATCAGCCAAATAGCTTTGTATATGTGCAACAAGATGGCAAGAAAAGAGGACTTTCAATAATAAGTGGTTTAGTAAAAATCGTGGTTAACTGTCAGTGAAGAAAAGCAAAGTTTTGTTTGTTTTTATTGTTTGCTATTTCATGGTGAAGGACTGTGGTCAACGATAGGTTGTATGGATCTCTTTTGTACCTTAGTTATATGGTATATATTTTAGTTGTTGTTGAACCACAGGAATCATGTGTTTTCACCATTTTGTCTATAGTGCGTGGGGAGAGTGCCCGGCTTTCTTGCAATGAGAGCTGGCAATTATGGTTGACAATTGATTCAGGAAGAGAGTATACGCTTACACGCGACTCGTACGTTGTTACTTCTTACATTTGCTTTGCATTTATGCAACTTTTTCCATTAGACATCAGCAGAAGATGCATGCATTCACTAGTATTTAGGACCCAAGAGGCGTGTCTGCGTTTACTTTATTACCTATACCAGAGTAGCTCTCTCTCGATCCTTACCCATTTAGCCAGACATGATCTTTTGTCTTTTCCAGGGTCACCACGAGGAGGTGGAGTAGGGTCTTGATCAGTGCCAGCTCACTTACCCTGACGTAACGTTGTCCCGTTTGTTATTTGCGTATGCGGCGCCAAATCATTATAGTAAAGGGGAATAACTTCGTGGAATAGACAAATAATAGTAAATACTAAAATATAAACCTAGCCTAAAAACCATGATTTTTCCGAAATTTGTGTCTGGCCCCACCACCAAAAATGACCACGAGCCGCCACTAAGATTAAGAATAAAATAAAATATATTTCTTGAGATTTTACAAAAAATAAATGCATCAGTAGATGTAAATATGTTTACAGTTTATGAATCACCCTTTATTTTTCAATATATTTGTTTGTTTTGTAAATTTTAGGATTCTAATAACATGTATTTTTAAAGATGGCCGCTGTTGTCATGGCAGCTATGCAATGTTTTTTTTAATGCATTAAAATAGATCTACATTCAGAGCTTAACATACCCAATAATAAAATAATTGCTTTAATTTAATTAATAAATAAAATTGTTTTTTTATCGGCACTGAACCCATTAAACAGATAGATTTATAAGAATAACTGACGACGAGTTTGATAAATGAAGAATAGAGTCAACATAGATAGATATAAAACTAGTAACAGTTTCATTTTGGGCTGGGCGATTAGGGGCATCTGATTTTAAGAAAAATACACGAACATAAAACTAAATGTGTGTCTAAAGATGTCGTCAGAATTTGGGATTTGGTAATTCTTGAGTTAGTGAACTGGAGAACAGATGATAGACTTGGAGAACAAAAGTTAGAGTTGGAGAACAGAAGCTAGACTTGGAGAACAGAAGTTAGACTTGGAGAACAGAAGTTAGACTTGGAGAACAGAAGTTAGACTTGGAGAACAGATGTTAGAGTTGGAGAACAGAAACTAGACTTGGAGAACAGAAGTTAGACTTTTAAGAACAGAAGTTAGACTTGGAGAACAGAAAGACTTGGAGAACAAAAGCTAGACTTGGAGAATAGAAGCTAGACTTGGAGAACAGAAGCTAGACTTGGAGAACAGAAGTTAGACTTGGAGAAGTTAGACTTGGAGAACAGATGATAGACTTGGAGAACAGAAGCTAGACTTGGAGAACAGAAGTTAGACTTGGAGAATAGAAGTTAGACTTGGAGAATAGAAGTTAGACTTGGAGAACAGAAGCTAGACTTGGAGAACAGAAGCTAGACTTGGAGAACAGAAGTTAGACTTGGAGAATAGAAGTTAGACTTGGAGAATAGGTTAGACTTGGAGAACAGAAGCTAGACTTGGAGAACAGAAGTTAGACTTGGAGAATAGAAGTTAGACTTGGAGAATAGAAGTTAGACTTGGAGAACAGAAGCTAGACTTGGAGAACAAAAGCTAGACTTGGAGAACAATATTTCGTTTTTGATGACTTTAATAGTTCATAATGTTTCTGAATAATGATATAATATTGATGTGTATGATTATCATGATGATGATTACAGGAAATAGAAGAAGAGGAAGATGTTGATTTTAATCGACGATGTTTCAATAGCTCAACCTTCATATTTGCTGGGCATTCTCTTTATTGTAAAGCAGACTCCGCTACAACTGATTTGCTGGAGACAGAAAATCAACATAATATTAAGTTGATGACAATGTCAGACCTACCAATGACAGACCTACCAATGACAGACCTGCCAATGACAGACCTACCAATGCCATACCTACCAATGACAGACCTACTAATGACAGACCTACATATGACAGAGCTACCAATGTCAGACCTACCAATGTCAGACCTACCAATGACAGACCTGACACTGACAGACATGACACTGACAGACATGGCACTGACAGACCTGGCACTGACAGACCTGACACTGACAGACCATATCTGCTCTGTTGCTGCCAGCTACCATACTTCCTGAATTGCTTATATCTTGTCATGTGACACTTTTCAGGTGTTGGAGCATGGAGCCTGTCCACCATCTACGTAACGATGATTGCCTCCTGTATGTTTCTGCCCAACTTTGTCATCGGTAGGCTGGGCTGCAAGTGGACTATACCAATAGCAATGACTGGCTACATTCTCTACATGTGCGCCAATTTTTATGCTATCAAAAGTAACTACAACTTTCGATTTGTCTGTTAATATGTACCAGTGGCGGCTCGTGATCATTTTTATTGGTGGAGCCAGACATTTTTTCTGGAAACATCATGGTTTTTGGTTGCTATATTTTAAATTATATAAAATAATAAATACACGTTATACATTATTATTTGTAGTTCCGGCCCCACTGGCCCTTAATGACGAGCCGCCACTGATATGTACTATCTCTAAAGTTTCTATTTGCCGGTTAATATGTACTACCTCTAATGTTTCTATTTGCCGGTTAATATGTACTATCTCTGTTTCTATTTGTCGGTTAATATGTACTACCTCTGTTTCTATTTGTCGGTTAATATGTTCTATTTAGATGTACTAAAATTGTAGGATGTCTTAACTAAGATGCAAGACACTGTTGTTTGTTAATGAATACAGAGCTAGACTTAACAAGATAACAATATTGTAATGTGCAAGACACTGTTGTTTGTTAATGAATACAGAGCTAGACTTAACAAGATAACAATATTGTAATGTGCAAGACACTGTTGTTTGTTAATGAATACAGAGCTAGACTTCACAAGATAACAATATTGTAATGTGCAAGACACTGTTGTTTGTTAATGAATACAGAGCTAGACTTCACAAGATAACAATATTGTAATGTGCAAGACACTGTTGTTTGTTAATGAATACAGAGCTAGACTTAACAAGATAACAATATTGTAATGTGCAAGACACTGTTGTTTGTTAATGAATACAGAGCTTGACTTAACAAGATAACAATATTGTAATGTGCAAGACACTGTTGTTTGTTAATGAATACAGAGCTAGACTTCACAAGATAACAATATTGTAATGTGCAAGACACTGTTGTTTGTTAATGAATACAGAGCTAGACTTCACAAGATAACAATATTGTAATGTGCAAGACACTGTTGTTTGTTAATGAATACAGAGCTAGACTTAACAAGATAACAATATTGTAATGTGCAAGACACTGTTGTTTGTTAATGAATACAGAGCTAGACTTAACAAGATAACAATATTGTAATGTGCAAGACACTGTTGTTTGTTAATGAATACAGAGCTAGACTTCACAAGATAACAATATTGTAATGTGCAAGACACTGTTGTTTGTTAATGAATACAGAGCTAGACTTAACAAGATAACAATATTGTAATGTGCAAGACACTGTTGTTTGTTAATGAATACAGAGCTAGACTTAACAAGATAACAATATTGTAATGTGCAAGACACTGTTGTTTGTTAATGAATACAGAGCTAGACTTAACAAGATAACAATATTGTAATGTGCAAGACACTGTTGTTTGTTAATGAATACAGAGCTAGACTTAACAAGATAACAATATTGTAATGTGCAAGACACTGTTGTTTGTTAATGAATACAGAGCTAGACTTAACAAGATAACAATATTGTAATGTGCAAGACACTGTTGTTTGTTAATGAATACAGAGCTAGACTTAACAAGATAACAATATTGTAATGTGCAAGACACTGTTGTTTGTTAATGAATACAGAGCTAGACTTAACAAGATAACAATATTGTAATGTGCAAGACACTGTTGTTTGTTAATGAATACAGAGCTAGACTTAACAAGATAACAATATTGTAATGTGCAAGACACTGTTGTTTGTTAATGAATACAGAGCTAGACTTAACAAGATAACAATATTGTAATGTGCAAGACACTGTTGTTTGTTAATGAATACAGAGCTAGACTTAACAAGATAACAATATTGTAATGTGCAAGACACTGTTGTTTGTTAATGAATACAGAGCTAGACTTAACAAGATAACAATATTGTAATGTGCAAGACACTGTTGTTTGTTAATGAATACAGAGCTAGACTTAACAAGATAACAATATTGTAATGTGCAAGACACTGTTGTTTGTTAATGAATACAGAGCTAGACTTAACAAGATAACAATATTGTAATGTGCAAGACACTGTTGTTTGTTAATGAATACAGAGCTAGACTTAACAAGATAACAATATTGTAATGTGCAAGACACTGTTGTTTGTTAATGAATACAGAGCTAGACTTAACAAGATAACAATATTGTAATGTGCAAGACACTGTTGTTTGTTAATGAATACAGAGCTAGACTTCACAAGATAACAATATTGTAATGTGCAAGACACTGTTGTTTGTTAATGAATACAGAGCTAGACTTCACAAGATAACAATATTGTAATGTGCAAGACACTGTTGTTTGTTAATGAATACAGAGCTAGACTTCACAAGATAACAATATTGTAATGTGCAAGACACTGTTGTTTGTTAATGAATACAGAGCTAGACTTCACAAGATAACAATATTGTAATGTGCAAGACACTGTTGTTTGTTAATGAATACAGAGCTAGACTTCACAAGATAACAATATTGTAATGTGCAAGACACTGTTGTTTGTTAATGAATACAGAGCTAGACTTAACAAGATAACAATATTGTAATGTGCAAGACACTGTTGTTTGTTAATGAATACAGAGCTAGACTTAACAAGATAACAATATTGTAATGTGCAAGACACTGTTGTTTGTTAATGAATACAGAGCTAGACTTAACAAGATAACAATATTGTAATGTGCAAGACACTGTTGTTTGTTAATGAATACAGAGCTAGACTTAACAAGATAACAATATTGTAATGTGCAAGACACTGTTGTTTGTTAATGAATACAGAGCTAGACTTCACAAGATAACAATATTGTAATGTGCAAGACACTGTTGTTTGTTAATGAATACAGAGCTAGACTTCACAAGATAACAATATTGTAATGTGCAAGACACTGTTGTTTGTTAATGAATACAGAGCTAGACTTCACAAGATAACAATATTGTAATGTGCAAGACACTGTTGTTTGTTAATGAATACAGAGCTAGACTTCACAAGATAACAATATTGTAATGTGCAAGACACTGTTGTTTGTTAATGAATACAGAGCTAGACTTCACAAGATAACAATATTGTAATGTGCAAGACACTGTTGTTTGTTAATGAATACAGAGCTAGACTTAACAAGATAACAATATTGTAATGTGCAAGACACTGTTGTTTGTTAATGAATACAGAGCTAGACTTAACAAGATAACAATATTGTAATGTGCAAGACACTGTTGTTTGTTAATGAATACAGAGCTAGACTTAACAAGATAACAATATTGTAATGTGCAAGACACTGTTGTTTGTTAATGAATACAGAGCTAGACTTCACAAGATAACAATATTGTAATGTGCAAGACACTGTTGTTTGTTAATGAATACAGAGCTAGACTTCACAAGATAACAATATTGTAATGTGCAAGACACTGTTGTTTGTTAATGAATACAGAGCTAGACTTAACAAGATAACAATTTGTAATGATGCAAAAAACTGTTGTTTGTTAATGAATACAGAGCTAGACTTAACAAGATAACAATATTGTAATGTGCAAGACACTGTTGTTTGTTAATGAATACAGAGCTAGACTTAACAAGATAACAATATTGTAATGTGCAAGACACTGTTGTTTGTTAATGAATACAGAGCTAGACTTAACAAGATAACAATATTGTAATGTGCAAGACACTGTTGTTTGTTAATGAATACAGAGCTAGACTTAACAAGATAACAATATTGTAATGTGCAAGACACTGTTGTTTGTTAATGAATACAGAGCTAGACTTAACAAGATAACAATATTGTAATGTGCAAGACACTGTTGTTTGTTAATGAATACAGAGCTAGACTTAACAAGATAACAATATTGTAATGTGCAAGACACTGTTGTTTGTTAATGAATACAGAGCTAGACTTAACAAGATAACAATATTGTAATGTGCAAGACACTGTTGTTTGTTAATGAATACAGAGCTAGACTTCACAAGATAACAATATTGTAATGTGCAAGACACTGTTGTTTGTTAATGAATACAGAGCTAGACTTCACAAGATAACAATATTGTAATGTGCAAGACACTGTTGTTTGTTAATGAATACAGAGCTAGACTTCACAAGATAACAATATTGTAATGTGCAAGACACTGTTGTTTGTTAATGAATACAGAGCTAGACTTCACAAGATAACAATATTGTAATGTGCAAGACACTGTTGTTTGTTAATGAATACAGAGCTAGACTTCACAAGATAACAATATTGTAATGTGCAAGACACTGTTGTTTGTTAATGAATACAGAGCTAGACTTCACAAGATAACAATATTGTAATGTGCAAGACACTGTTGTTTGTTAATGAATACAGAGCTAGACTTAACAAGATAACAATATTGTAATGTGCAAGACACTGTTGTTTGTTAATGAATACAGAGCTAGACTTAACAAGATAACAATATTGTAATGTGCAAGACACTGTTGTTTGTTAATGAATACAGAGCTAGACTTAACAAGATAACAATATTGTAATGTGCAAGACACTGTTGTTTGTTAATGAATACAGAGCTAGACTTAACAAGATAACAATATTGTAATGTGCAAGACACTGTTGTTTGTTAATGAATACAGAGCTAGACTTAACAAGATAACAATATTGTAATGTGCAAGACACTGTTGTTTGTTAATGAATACAGAGCTAGACTTAACAAGATAACAATATTGTAATGTGCAAGACACTGTTGTTTGTTAATGAATACAGAGCTAGACTTAACAAGATAACAATATTGTAATGTGCAAGACACTGTTGTTTGTTAATGAATACAGAGCTAGACTTAACAAGATAACAATATTGTAATGTGCAAGACACTGTTGTTTGTTAATGAATACAGAGCTAGACTTAACAAGATAACAATATTGTAATGTGCAAGACACTGTTGTTTGTTAATGAATACAGAGCTAGACTTAACAAGATAACAATATTGTAATGTGCAAGACACTGTTGTTTGTTAATGAATACAGAGCTAGACTTAACAAGATAACAATATTGTAATGTGCAAGACACTGTTGTTTGTTAATGAATACAGAGCTAGACTTAACAAGATAACAATATTGTAATGTGCAAGACACTGTTGTTTGTTAATGAATACAGAGCTAGACTTAACAAGATAACAATATTGTAATGTGCAAGACACTGTTGTTTGTTAATGAATACAGAGCTAGACTTAACAAGATAACAATATTGTAATGTGCAAGACACTGTTGTTTGTTAATGAATACAGAGCTAGACTTAACAAGATAACAATATTGTAATGTGCAAGACACTGTTGTTTGTTAATGAATACAGAGCTAGACTTAACAAGATAACAATATTGTAATGTGCAAGACACTGTTGTTTGTTAATGAATACAGAGCTAGACTTAACAAGATAACAATATTGTAATGTGCAAGACCTTTGTTTGTTAATGAATACAGAGCTAGACTTAACAGATAAAATATTGTAATGAATGCATGAAGTTGACCATCAACGGGCAATCTGAATTAACCTCGTCCACGTGACTCCGAAAATACAGTAAGGTTATAAAATTAATCAGTACAGACTGACAGTCAAATACTTGGAAGCGTTGATAGCGCAGAGTTTAACGTGGATGTCATATTATAAATCGAATTATCATTGTCACTAGGATAGAATACTTCTACAAGATGAACAGAAAGCTGTGCTAACTAGAGATAAAAACTGAGTGTAGATGAAACAAAAGATGTGATTAAAAAGATGAAAGCTGAGTAGAGAAACAGAAAGATGTGATAACTAGACTAGATAAACAGAAAGCTGTACTAACTAGAAAAGATAAAAAGAACGTTGTACTAACTAGACTAGATAAACAGAAAGATGTACTAACTAGAAAAGATAAACAGAAAGATGTGATAACTAGACTAGATAAACAGAAAGATGTGATAACTAGACTAGATAAACAGAAAGATGTGATAACTAGACTAGATATACAGAAAGCTGTACTAACTAGACTAGATAAACAGAAAGATGTGATAACTAGACTAGATAAACAGAAAGATGTGATAACTAGACTAGATAAACAGAAAGCTGTACTAACTAGAAGAGATAAAAAAATTGTACTAACTAGACTAGATAAACAGAAAGATGTGATAACTAGACTAGATAAACAGAAAGATGTGATAACTAGACTAGATAAACAGAAAGATGTGATAACTAGACTAGATAAACAGAAAGATGTGATAACTAGACTAGATAAACAGAAAGATGTGATAACTAGACTAGATAAACAGAAAGATGTGATAACTAGAAGGTAGGAAAGTATCAACATCATGTATGAACAAGGAATGGATGGAGAGGAAGAAGGGTGAGAGGAAAGTTATACACTAAAGTACTGAATAATCTGTTGGATCATGGCACAGTAATATTGTTGGATCATGGTACAGTAATCTTGTTGGATCATGGCACAGTAATCTTGTTGGATCATGGCACAATAATCTTGTTGGATCATGGCACAGTAATCGTGTTGGATCATGTCACAGTAATCTTGTTGGATCATGTCACAGTAATCTTGTTGGATCATGGCACAGAATCGTGTTGATCATGGCACAGTAATCTTGTTGGATCATAGCACAGTAACCGTGTTGGATCATGCACAGTAATCGTGTTGATCATGGACAGTAATCGTGTTGGATCATGGTACAGTAATCTTGTTGGATCATGTCACAGTAATCTTGTTGGATCATGGCACAGTAACCGTGTTGGATCATGGCACAGTAATCGTGTTGGATCATGGCACAGTAATCGTGTTGAATCAAGCACAGTAATCGTGTTGGATCATGGACAGTAATCGTGTTGGATCATGGCACGTTCGAGAAAGATACTGTTTATGAAGCGCACACAAAAGTCTGTTCAAAATTCTTTTTTACCCTTTGACGGGGGAGACAAACATGATTGGGAATAAAGAAGAAGAAAGACACCCTCTTCTTGTTTTAACTCTTGCATTCAAAGACATTTATTTTCCCCAAAACTTTTTTAATCAATAATCTATCCCTCACAGCAATGGCCAATAGAAAATATATTTTCAAACTTGAGTGTTTGTAATAATTTAATTTTCTTCTAACGCTCCAATCGATCACTTAAAAACCTAGAACCTTTTTTGTGTTTTGTATATGATCCAACCCCCCAAGAGCGATTGTACATTGTGTCAGTTATGCGCCTAAAGGGAGGCCACATATCCGATTTCTGCGATTTTTTTAAATTTACTAGGTTTTTCCCCCGGGGCCCCCACCCAGTCACCTTTAGACATGCCTTGTAGGTCTTGGTAAAATTAATTTTTTCCCCCCTTGCTACCCCCTGACATCACAAGTGTAATTTAATCTAAGTTTTAACAAATTTTTCAGTCACTGCAATACAAGCAAGGGTTCTAGTCTTTTTAAACCCCAAACAAGCATGTCTATTTTTAGATCTGCCGTGCCGGTCGGTGGAGGTCGTTGGATGGTCCATTTTGGGGCAGGAAAACCCAAAGAAAATTCGGTAGCAATTGGGGCTTTTTTTAGATATGTCGATAAATTTAGCTTGTATTCGTTAGAAATTTTTTGTATTCGTTAGTATTGTTTTCCCCGAATTACTATTCGCCGTTATAAGCGTCTTCCTTGGGCATTATCCATTCTAGTTTTTTGCCCCGGTTTAATTGTTCAAGGAAGAACTGTCAATCCATATATTGCAAGCACTGTAAATTATTTGCACTATTGGGAATTTTAAAATTTTTATTAACAATTTAACATATTATTGTATATCATGAACTATTGCCCCTTTTAACCCTGACTGAAGACAAGGCAAGGTGCGTTGCTTTTCTTCAGACACATGGGGTGTTGCATACTGGTAGGGTGTGTTCAAATAACCATGATATGACGTTACCCACCCGGAAGAATGGCTGGGGTTGACCTGGCCCCGGAGAACCATTTGTCGGCAAGAAACCTTTCGGGACGGGAACTTGGTTAAATTTCCCCGTCTAACATATAGGCAGAAATTTCCCTGTTTATATACCATACTGTTGGTGTAACAAATTGGAAAATAAAAAATATTGCCAGGAGGATTGACATGTTGAAAAGTTCTACTATTGATTGGTCTAATTCCTCCGGGAGGATGCCCCAAAAACTCCTTCAAACCCCTGTTTGGGAAAGGCCAAATACCATTGTTGAGATTGATGAGAGCCTATTCACTAGGCAAAAAAATCAGTAGGGAGAATTTTTTCCCACAGTGGGTTTTTGGGTTTATATGTGGGAGACCAGAGAATGCTTCATGTTCTGTGTTCCCGATAGAACAGCAGCAACTCTGTTCCCAATCATTCAGGCACACATTAGCCCCGGTACTACTATTGTACCCCACCAAGGGCCCGGGCCTAAACGGAGTGGCAAATATTGGGGATATGATCATCTGACAGTTAACACTCCAGGAATTTTGCTGATCCAATCATGCAAAAACCAGACATTGAAGTCTGTAGATTGGCAAAGGGGGAAAACAAGAGGCGCAATGGGACCCCGCAGGCATCTGGGGCCCCACTTGTGTGAATTTATGTGGCGCCCGGGTATTTACCCCATATTGACCCCTTTCAACCCCCTTTCCCTACACATTGGTTTTGGCCTCCAGAATGAACACATGCCAATATGAAGCTGCAGTTAACCCCATATCCATAATGAACACACCCCTTTCCCGATCACACCACCCAGGCCCTTTTTCAGGGCCATCCTCACCCCAAACCCAGGTCCTTTCGGGGCCATCGTCAAACATCTCAATTAAACCCTTTACGGGGGCACAAGAGTTAGTTAGTTGCACTTATTAATTTACAAAACCATTCTGTTTACCCCCAAAAATTAACTACACTTTCCTGCAGGTTCGAGTCCCCTTCGAGATTGGGCACATTTCCCATTTGATGATGGCAAACTTGTGACGGGGAAGATTTCCTAGACCCGCCATTTGCAAACAGAAGTGTTCAACCTCCTTTCAAATTTTCCCATCAGGCTAGTGTTCTGATCAAAATAGACCCATCAGGTTTGCATTTTTTTATTACACCCCCGTTTTTCTAAAGAAAAATTTTTGAGAATCCATTTTGGGATTTTTTTCTCTTTTTCTTTTAACCCGGATTGGGAAAGGAAAAACCAACTCATCCAAGTTTTCAACTGTGCATAAATTCGGGGCCTTTTCATCTTTAGTACTTCATTTGTAGCTTTTTGAGTCTTTTGGGGATGTTGTGTTTTAAAAATTTTTTAAAAAGTAACCCCTGTTTTGCTCGGAAAAGGTTGCAGCTTGTTGCCCGTTTCTGCAAGATCCTTTACCCCTGAATGAGAAAGGATGCACCCGAAAAGGCATTGGCCCCGTCCCCGTTTCCAAAAATTTTTTCCCGCTCTGATAGTGGAAATTTAACAAGGGATTAAAAGGGTCCACTACCCGGAAATTTTTTAGATTTTTTTTGGGTATTTATGTAGTTTTTCCCCAGCACCCCGGGGAGGTTTAAGGCTTTTTTATTCGGGGATTCTGTTTAGTCTTTTTTTGGGTTGATCTTGTATAATAAAACCATTTTTGCACTACTATTTAACCCAGTCGGGAATCCCCCTGTCTGTTTCCGGGGTCACAGGGTTTTTTTTCAATGATCCAGCTAAAGATCCAAAAATTATTGTAAATCTGCAGAAGCTTTTTTTTTGCTGCATTTCCCCAAGTTCTTGTTTTATCTCATTGATACACCATCAACTCCTGGTGATTTTCTCCATTTTTATTTGGATATGCCATTTCCCAGTTCTTTAAATGTGATTGGGGTCTTCATAATTTTCCCCTCAACCTCACTGTTTCATTGAGCTAATTTCAATATTACTGTCTTTAGCAAAGGAGTCTGCAAAATGATCAGCTGCCTGTTTTCCGTGAGGATGTTTCCATCTTTGCCCCAATGAAATTTTTGGGATTTCCCCTGTACCTTCATCATTAAGTTTTTTTACCAGTTTCCCAAATTTTTCCCTTTAAAAAGGGAAATTTTTTCAAAGTTTGGAATTTTTTGTTTTTTTCCTTCCACCCTCTGCCTGGCCTGCAGTTTTCCCCTTGAAATATAGCCTTGGCATGCTATTTGTTGTGGTGTTCTTGGCACGGTGTGGTCTCGGGCCTGCTTTTTGGGGTGAAATTTCTACATTTTGTGCAGTAGTTCCAATTCATCCCCAGTAAGGTGCAAAGGGTTAGCACCATATTTTTTCAAAACATATTCAAGGGTTAGTGCGGGGGCAACCTGATTCAAGGGGGCCCTTTTTGGCTGGTTGCCCCCAACCAGCACTTTATTGCTAGAGAAGACTGTAGTCTAACTCGAGGAAAAAAAAGTTGAAAAAAGAAGTAGGAGATAAGACAAAAAAAAAGGGCGGGTTTTAACCCATAGTTGGGGGTTGGGGTTGGCCAGAGCATTTCCACTCCGGGGGGTTCCCAAGGATGTCCCCTTTATGAGGCCCCATCCTCCCCCCCACCTTGGTCTGGCCTTAAATTTAAGTCTTTCGGCTTGGTTAGACCTGCCAGGAGTTAGACTCACTACTTTGGGCCTGAAGGATCCCCAAGGCACGAAAAACCCTCCAACCACGGTAAGGTAGGCTAATCGGGAGGAGGTTGGGAGTTAAAAATGGTGCCCCGATTTATTTTTAAAAGGGGGATGTTATTTATTAAGGTTAGGGGGCCCATATGGCTGACACCTCCCCCGGGGTCTCCTGGCCCATTTTTTCAGCCAAATTTTTTATTTGTTTTTAAAGAATTTGCTTTGCTGTATGGAGAGTTGTTGCTGTGATTGGTTTTCCCCGGTTGATCCTTTTTTGGCTAGCCTATCTGCTTTATCTTTTCCCAGGTCCCTTTGAATGTCCGGGGATCCACTGCATAGTTATTTTGATGTAATGTCTGTTCAAATCGGGGCTATCTGGGATATAGTTCGGGTTTTACAATGTCCACCTTTTTCCCGGGAGTTTGGGAAAGGCAGACATTGAATTTTGGAAAATAATTGTTTTGGCCCCTTGGGATGGAAAGGCTTTGGGAAAACAGTTTTCATGGGGTAGAAAGCAGCTTCTATCACAAAAATTTTTTCAGCCTCAAATTGGAGATATCTCCCAACCCCAAAAAACACCCTTTTTTCAGATGATGGGGCCTGGGTATTGTATATATATCCGTAACCGCTTTGATTGTGGTTTTAAATCCAGATCCATCAATATAGACATGTACCCATTTTTGGGGATAGGTATAAAGGTTTTTTTGAGATCCCACTAAGGCGGGAAGGGGGTCGGAGCGTTTGTTGCTTCATCTATCAACTTTTTCTAATTTGGTTATTCAAGAGTGTATGGGGTTGGGTTTCATTACCCCTGCAGCTGCTGCCTTGTTTCTAAAGGTGGTATCTGTCTTTGATTTCCTGATGGGGTGGAGGTTTTGATTTTTGTTTAATTTCTTTTTCCCACTTCTCAACAAGTAGTTTTTTGGGGGGTGATCTTGATTATTTTTTTTGTTTTTTCATGTTTCAACAGCAGCTTTGTCCCTACGAAACCCCAAGAGGTTCCACATTTGTTTTATTTCACATGGGGGTTGGTGTTGACCTCATTCCCAAAATCTTTTTTTTAATGCTTTGTTTTTTACATTCACAACATGCTTCTTCAGGTTGAGTTCGGTAAATGTTACCCAAGATAGGGGGGTGTTGTTCTCTTAGCAGTTTGTGTGGATTGTCAAATTAATATATTTTGATACTGACAGGCCATGTCTCATATTCCAGGAATACCACAGGTTTTTCCCCTGAGCTCACCATACTTGGGGATTGTTTGTTCTTTAAATTTTTTGGAGTAAAAAAATACTGGTCGGGCTAGTCTATTTTAATTTTGGGATGTATATTTTATGGGCATCAAAGGTGCGTATTTTTATAGGACGTTGCCTTTTAGCACACTGAAATTCACTCTGTCTTTTGCCAGTTCCCCCACTTCCCGATGGTCGTTCATGGTTTCAATATCTTTGTACCCACCTTCTTTTTGGTTTTGGCCTCGTCCTGGGCCCCCCGCCTTCGGGTTTGTTCTTTCCAGGCCATCGGAGTTTTTGGGGTTTGCAAAAAAGTATGTAATTTTTCTGTATAGTATGTTGTTTATCACCCAAACCTCTTTAACATTTAGTTTTTTTCCAGGACATCATGTTTTTTTTCCCATGGTATTTGTGGGGATTTTTATGTAGCATTTAGTTTAAGGATTTGGTTTTTGCCTTAATTTTTTTTAATAGTCCATGATTCAAAACCCAAAAGAGCCACGGGGAAAAATGAATGTTTAAATTTTTTAATTTTAGTTTTTTGGGGAGGTGCTTGACATGTTTTCATTGTGTTTAATTTTTTGATTGCTATTGCCAATCTTTTTGAGATCTTTTTGGGAGGGGCCACCTTATTGTTAATTATTGAGCCCAGATATTCGTAGCCTTTCACACTTTGGGAGTTCTTCAATTTTGTTTACGGATGTTAGGTGAGCCTTTGTTTTGTCATTTGGGAATGTTTTTTGTTTTTTGGTTCAAATAGATGTTGGTTTTTCACTTTTTTTTTTTGGGTTTTAAATGATTGGGTTTTTCCCAAACCTTCTTTGCTGTTGGATAATAATATTTATATGGTCTGGTTTTTTAAGTTTCGGGATGCATTTGCCGCCAAGGGGTCATGATTAGGTTTTCCAAACCTTCGCTGTTGGATAATAAAAAGGGCCTCCAATTTGCCCCCATGCATTTGCCCCCTTTATAGTGAGAGGGTTTAATTCACATAGCTGGCATCGTTTTTCATTACCATGATGCCCCTTTGTAAATTTGTATAGAATTCACGATCTCGCCATCGGGAGCTGTGATTGTTGGAGCGATTATTATAATCTTCTATTTTTTGGGTCTGAAATTCCATCATGATGATTTTGGCCGTTGATAGGTTTGGGGTAACCTAAAAAAGGTTGGGGATTTTTTTTTCCCCAAAACATGAAACCACCCACTCTATCCACTTTTGCCTTCCTTGGGGAAATTACTGTGTCACCGGGATGTTTTTTAAAGTGTCCCTGGCCAGCCCATCTGTGTTCGGTTATTCCAAGTATAGGTTTTTTTCGTTTTCCATCTCATTGAAAAATCATGGGGAGTTTGCCATGGTAAAGACTCCTTACATTCCAAAAGGGGCCGATGGGGGTGACCACATCACCCATCCCGGTGCCGACGGTCAAGGGAAAAATACGGGCCAAACTGTGTTGACCAAAACCACAAAGGAATAAAAGGGGGGGTTTTTTTATTCTCAATTTCTTCCGTAGTCCAATGGCAGGTCTTTCCGGAAAACGGGCCGGGTTTTTGGGCCCATCACATTTATTTGTACTTGATATCCACTTTCCCCCCAGTTTGCAAAATTTCCCGTTTTGACTGGCCGGGGGGACACGCCATCAGATCTTTGAGTTTCTGGTTAATTTCTTGTTCTGCATCAAGTTTTTGGAAAATTTTACAATGATAGTTGCCAGCTTTCTGATTAGTTCGGGCCACTTAACCATGATGATCTCGGGTTTGGGCCCGAGCAAACCGGGCTGTTCCAGCTCCCGCCGGGCCGGGCATTGTCAATCTTCCACCTTTCTGCGGCAGCCTTGTGTACTGTAGAAGGGGAGATTTCCCTTCGATTTTTAGGATCATTTGGTTATTCAATTTATGGTCGGGAAATTGATAGTCAAAACATTGATTAGACAGAATTGAATTTTTTTTTTATCATCAGATCGTGTTCAAGAGGAAGAATGCCAAAAAGGGGGCCGGGATGAAGATTCAGAGGACTAAACATCAAATAGCGTTTTCCGGAGATTTTGTTTTCCCCACTTTTTCGACTAAACATTGACTGAAATTTTCCAAAAAAAATGTATTCCTGACCCATATAGTTTTCATTGTAATGTGGGGTTGCTTGTATTTGAGATTTTTATTTGAATATTTTGTATAACTTATCTGCGTTAATCTGATTTTTTTTAAGAAATATCTCAATTGAAATTACAACATGTCTGGTGACCCCCCATGTTCTATGACGCTACCAATCCCAAAAAACTTTCCCATGTCAGCAGCCAAAAACTAATCCCAAAAGAAGAAGAAATAAAGATATCCCCTTCCCTCCCTCCATGTTCAAACTAATAATGATTTCCCGATTCTATGGTTTAAATTTTAAAACCAAAAATACCCCTAACAGATACACCCCCCTTTCCCTTTTGGAACCCTTGTTTGAAGATTTACCTGGGGGCCCAAACATAGATAAGATTCAAAAAAAAGCCATATAAAGATTTCTCTTTTGAAGAAACTAGCTGGAAGTCCTGGGCCGCAACCCTAAAAATTTTAAAAACAAGTCAAAAACTGGAGAGTCAGGCCCATCATGGAATATGGCTCCAGTTTTTGGACAACAACACCAAAACATACACAGAAACTAGACAAAGTGTAAAACAGGGGTCAAGAATAACTCTGGGAGCAATGAAAGCAGTCCTATCATAAAATTAAAAAATCCCAAAACATTGAGCTTCAAGAACTCCACAGAAAAAATAAAAGCTCACCCAGTTTTAAAACTAAAAGAACAACCCCTTCAACCAAAAATTTCAAGAGAAAACAAAAACAGATTCAAAATAAAAAATCCCCCCCAAAAATTTCCCATAAATTCAGACACTTAGAAATGACCCAAAAATGTGGGGAACCCAAAAACCCGAGCTTTTGACATACAAAAAAGCCCAAAAACACCTTTGAAGTCCCAGGGAAAATTCCCCCCAAAAAAAATGCAAAGAGCCAGGTCACCTAAATGCAACGAGAGCAATATCCCACCAGCACATTGGGACACGCGTGTTCCGATGCAGCAGAATCTTAAACACTCACTCCAAGGAAAACAGAAACACACTTCTGGCAGCAGGAGAAACATGCACCAACTTTAGAGCACCTAAGCAGTCTCCAGAGCACATCCTGCAAGACTGCCCCAAACCCGAGAGTGTGTGAAAAGGGGGGGAGATTGCAAAAGTCTATCATGCACTTTTTCAAAAAAGGGGGAAAAAAGAGGAATGTCGCCAAAAGAATGGGAAAAAAACTATATTTATCCAAAATGCCCCCGAGGATTTTCCCGGGGCCCAAATTTGGGGGGGAAAGAAAGAATTTCTGTTTTTCCACGCATGTCAAAGGCGATTGAGGTTTGTGAAATTGATGGGACATGTTCTAAAGGGGGAAATTTTAGCGGGTTTTGGGGCCTTTTAAAATAATGGTTTTTTGGTTTAAAACGTTAAAAACACAAAGAGGTTAAAAAAGAAGGGGAAAAAGAAAACCCCCAAAACCGAAAAAAGGGAATCAAAAGGAGGCAAAACCCGCCATGCCAGAAAAATCTTTTTAAAATCGTCATGGGGAAAAATCCCAATAAAAATTTGGGAAAAGATTAAACAAAGTAGATCTTGAGAAAAAGGGAGGGGGAACTAGGGGCAACTTTTAATTTTCTTTGATTTTGTTCTTTTGACCAATTTTTAATCACTTTTGTATATGTTTGATTTTTTTAAAAAAAGTGTAAAGGGAAAGGTTTTTTTGGGAGGCCCAAACGCATAGACTTTTAAACGCTTTGGACACACAACCGATTTCACCCAAAAATCCTTAGTCCCTTTTTAGGCATGGGGCAGGGAAATGGTTTTTTTCTTTCACCTTAAACTTGGGGGGAACCACTTTGGGGGACAACTTTGAATATCCGGGGATTACAAATAATTTCTTTTCAAAAAATTACCAAATTAAATTTACCACAAATGCATAAACAAGAAATTTTAGGTATCTCTACAAGATGGGTTGGGGTTTTAAGGGGAGATGGGGGGGTTTGGATCACCATTTGCTGATAAGGGAAATTAAAATGAAGCCAAGGGTACATAACATCCCATGAACATAGACACCTAAAAATGTAGGATACCTAGAAGTTTTGAAACAAAGGGAAAAGTTTAAGGCCAAACCCTAATTGGGGTGAGGTTTTTGGTTAAAATTTTGGGAAAATGAGGGGAAAAAAATGCTGACAAACCCAAAAAAATTTGGTTTTAAAAATGCACAGAGGTTTGGGAAAAAAGGATTTTAAAACAAAAGGGATGGATAATCCCGAAACTCCAGGAAAAGAAGAAAAAAAAAGAGGAAAGCAGATTTAAATAATAGCAAAATAAAAGCCATAGCCCAGGAAAAGGGGCAGAAGCTTAAACAAGAAAAATAAAAAACAAATAAAGTTAGATAAAAACAATATTGAAGATCTAAAAAAAGAGGGAAACAGAGGGAGCTGCAGAAAAGAAACCCTTTGGGGTCTTTTCAAAATCAATGAAAGCAAAAAATAAGGGCCATCAAATGGGTTTATCAAAAATAGTAGGGGGGAAAATTATAATGTTAGAGACCAAAAAAGATGGGTGGGAAAATTTTTTGGGAAATCCTGAACAGGGCCAGCACCCAGACCCCTTTTTAGATATCCAACCCAGAAATTTACTTGGGCATCAATTGGGGAAACCATCCAAGGAGGAGATTAGTAAAGCCATTAAACTTTAAAAAAATGGGAAAAACGGGGGTTCCCGATGGGATTCCCGGGGGGGCGTTAAACATAAAACACATCCACAGAAAATTTAAAAAATTTTTTTAAGAATCTGGGGACTAAAAATACCGGGAAATGGAGAGAAGGATACCCCGGGGGGACCAAAAAAAGGGGACCTTCAGAAGGGGGAAAAAATAGGGGGAAAAACCAAGGTTTCACCTGGAAAAAACTAACAGAGTCATCCTGGGGAAACTAAGATGAACAGGGAGGCTTCCGACCAAATAGATCCAAAACGGGGAAACCACAATTTCATAATAAAAGAGCAAAGTATTGAATGGAAATCCCCACTTTATATCGGATTTGTATTTTTGAGAAGGCTTTAACAGTATTGATAGGGAAACCCTTTGGGAAAATTAAAAGAGGGGTTATGGTCCCACAGAAAAATTTAAACCCAATAAAACAACATATAAGGATATGGTTTTAGAGTTCTTCATGAAGGTAAAAATAACAGATACTTTTAAAAAAGGGGTGCCCGTGATGTTTTTCATCACCTTTTTTGTTCTTATTTACAATAGACTGGATTATAAACCTAAGAATTTAAACCAGAAATGGAACCAATTTACCCCAAAGAAAAATAATGATCGGACTTCGGGTGATGAATAGCCCTTCTGTTTTTTACAAGAAATCAGATGCAGGATGTTTTTAAAAACATTTAACAAAGGTCCCCCAAAAAGGGTGGTTTATTGGGGAAAGACAAAGATATTGAGAATTAAACCAAACAACGACAACTCGATCTCCCCGGGGGGAAAACCCCTTTAAGAGGTGAATCAACCATATTTGGGGGGAAAAGGAGCAAAGAGGGTGGAACAGATAGAGATGTTAAAATAAGAATAAGAAAAGGGAAAAAGGAGCTTTTTCACTAAAATTTTGGGAAATCCAAAGAAATCAAATCTAGAACAAAAAATTTTTATATTTAACTCCAATGTTAATGCAGTTCTACTGATGGGTTTAAAAAATGGAGAACAACTAAAAAAAAATTAAAATTGCAAACATTCAACAATCAGGGGTTTTGGCAGAAAGAGGGGAAAAGATGGGGAAATAGGGTACAAAAGGAAAATTATGGAGGGGAAAAGAAAATTCCAGGGAAAAAAAAGGTTAAAAAAGGCGCTTTATAGGAAAACTTTTTAAAAAAAACCGGGGAAATAAAACAAGAAAATCCTTTGGGCCCGGGAAAAAGCAGGGGCACAAAGAAGGGGGGCCGAGAAATACTTTGGGGAAGGGGGATCAACAATATAAAGAAGAGCTGGAGGGGGCTGCAGGGGATAGCTTGAGAAAGGAAGACTTTGGGATGAGTTGGTTGAGGGCCTATGCCCCAAAACCCCCGGGGAAAAAAGGGAAAAAGAGAGAGAGAGAAGAGCCTTTTTTTTTACTGGGCGGGGGCAGGGCAGAGGAATTTGAGGGACACTTGACGGAATCCCGGGATAAGAACGGGGGTGTCATTTTGTTTTTGTATTTTTAATGAAATTTTTCCCCGTTTTCTGAGACCCCGCCCAAACCCTGAAAAATCTCACAGGCATAAATGGAAAGAATTATTTTCCTTGCAAAAACACTGTTTCCCAAAAATGCTTTTTAAATTAAGCCTGGGAGAGTTTCAAATATGATGGAAAAAATGGCTTTTTCCTCCACTTTTGGGCGGCTATCGTAAAAGGGAAAGGGGCACATGGTGCAATGCAGCGGTTTTTTCGTATGAGGGGGTTTTAGATGGCGATACCCTTTGGGAAAGTTTTACCCAGTAAATCAAAACTGGCTGAAACCGGGCGGGCGGGGCCCAGTCACCATGGGCACACAATCGTCCCGGGCGAGATCACCCTGTTTGCCATTAATTTAATTATACATCAAAATAAGAATGATCAAATTGGTTTGAAGAATGAACGAAAGAAGAAGAAATGGCGACAGAAACGGGGTGCAGGGCCCTTGACTTGCAGGACGCATCTAACAATGTCTCTTTCACCTTTCTTTGGGGAGTTATTGATGAATATGCAGGGGGGAATCAAGCCCGGCAAGGGCTTGCCGGGGCCCTTTTTAGCGATCGAACAATGTGTTGTGGTTCATGATCATCACAACCACAACAGGTCCTAATGAGTCTTCCCCAGGATCACCACTTTTCCCGTCGTGTTCAAAAGATACACCGGGCGGGGTAAAACCCGCACACAAAGGGTCGGAGTTGGAGAACAACGGGCCCATGATATTCTGGGATCGGGGGCAAGGACAGAAATGAGATCGCATCTGCCATACAGTGTGAACTGAAAGGGGTTGGGATTTTGGTGCAAAAGAATTCGAAACGAATGTGAACCCAGCAAAGGCCCCTTTTGATAGGTTCTCTTAACACTCCCTAGTAAAGAGATACCCCAGTTGTCAACATGTGTAGCAAAGACATTGACAGAAGCGAAACATTAAAATATCTTGAATACCAGGACAGAAATCTTTATTTAAGAGTCAAAAGAACGTAATCCTAAAGGCAAGAAAGGGGAACTGTTTTTAAAATTATGGGGGAGGCGGGAAAAGAACACTGCCGCCATTTTTTCTTTTTCAGGGGCTACTGCTGAACGTGGTGGGCTTTGGGCCTTTGGGCTTTTAAAAAAGCAGAAAAATCACGTTATAAGTTAGGGAAGGGGAAACCAAAAAAGAAGCGATGAGGCTTTTTAATTGGTTGCAAAACGACACCTTTTTGTGAGGCAATGCGCCCATGTCCTTGGGTTGCCAACGATGACCATGAGACACAAAGTCGCACAGGAAAAAGCTTATCTAAGAGTTTTGCGAACACAAAACATCCCCGCACAAATCCATAAAAAGAAAAAAAAAGGGGGCGATTAAAAAGAGGCCCATCCTGTATGGCCAGGGATAGGGTGTTATTTAAACAGGGGTTTTCGCACCGGACGCCGCTGTAGAGAATGGGTCCCGGGCTTACCCATCACAACAAAACCGTCGGGCCCCTTCATGGGGGATTGGGGCCGAGAAAATGACATTGAGCATGACTATGGGGGATCACCGCCGCCTGGGTTTGTCATGGGTGGCTGGAAAAAGGTTACCCATACGATCATCATATCAGACTCCCATGAATTTGCTTCAACTTTATTGAATCAATACGCGTGGGAAAAATTTTACATCATTCGGAGATCACATCTCATAAAATGACTTTGTGGTACAAACCCCTACTTGTTGGGGTGCCGGGGAAAGGGGCGTACCGACTCTTTTGCAAACAATGCCCCGAGTCGAGCATGGGAAGTATGGACAGAGCCGATATCATCGATGCGGTACGCTCCCCAATTGTGTGACATGGGGGGTCTCAGACACCGGGAAGAGTGCGAGAATTAGGCGTTAAGTTTTTAAACCCTGCCAGACAGTGTCGTCTTCGTGGTAAAAGAGAGAAGATATAGTAATCAACTTCCCCATGGGGACTGTGGGGCAAATGGGCTTTGGGATAGCTGCTGCAACGGAGGACAGAGCAGGAAAAGGGGGAAAGCCCCCAAAGTGCCGTGATGTCGATCGGGATAACATAACATTGGTATTGGGGTTTCTAAACCGACGTCATTGTAAATGGGGAGACCCAAAAATTTAACTTTCCCCCAAAATATATCGAAGAGTATGCATGGGGTTCCCGTAGCTAGTTGGGGTTAAACACACACCTAACCCCGTTTTTCAGGTATCCAGTTCTACTTGTACACCGGGTAACCTAAAACCCCCTAAATCGCTGGGTCGATTCAACAAAATTTCAGTGTCCTCATCCAACAGACAGTCGCGAAGGACCCGAAGAACATCCCCCCAAAAATCGGGTGTTGGTTTCGGGTCTCCCTTTTTCCCCTTACCGAAACAAACACGCATGCACAGGACAGTATATCCACGAAAAACAACAACGGCCCCAGTAAAAGACCAATCTCCATCCTCATACCAAAAAAGGTTCTTGTACGCTCCACTTCGCTCTGCAAAACGCTTAGAATGTAATTTAAAAAAAATTATTAGAATTAGAGTCGAAGAAGAAGATGTCGTGGAAGAGAAGGGAAAGTCAAGGGAAGAATGTATTAAAGAATGAAAACAACATAGAAAAAAATAGAAGATATCATATGAAAATTTGATATCAGAGTCGAAGAAGAAGATATCGAAGAAGAAGAAAAAGAAGATATCGTAAAAAAAAGAACGAATGTCAAACGGGAAAAGGAAAAAAACGAAATTGAAAGAAAGCGGAAATTTGTCATTTTCAGTATACCCCCTTTTATTATCACACTGAAACCCCCATAAGCGCTAATGGAATTTCATCAGACTGTTGCCCAACCCCTTTTTATAAGTACCGGCCCCCCTTTTAAAACTAGTTAGATTATAAAATTGAACACAAAAACAAAGAAACAGACAGACAAACCAAAGAAAAATTTTGGGTTTTAAAAATAATGCCCAAAGTTTTTTTTATTTAAACTTAGGGAGAGTCAACTTTTGATACCAATTCCCTTTAGTCAGGGCTTACCTTTACAGGTCATTTCTAATATCACAAAATTAATTAGATTGTGTTGGCTTTTTTAAGGAGAGAACATTGCCAGGACATTTTTCATTTTTTTGTTAAACAGGTTACAGAAAAGGGTGTTAGTGCGCTTATGCGCTCAATGACACATATGCGCTCAATTTATACGGCATTTAGTTTTTGGGGTCTAGCTTGGGGAGTTTATAAGGAGAATGTGCCTGTTCATTTTGCACAAAACACATTTCTATCCTCTTGTTTCATCCAAATGAAAGACAAAGTCTATACCTTTGGAATCAAGCAGGGTGTGCATGCGATATCAGAAGATGGAATGGAATGCGTTCAATGTATTGCAGCAGATGATGTGTCATCTTCAAGCAGTTAGTGCTGATTCCGAATACATTGATCTGGAAAGGAGGGCGATGACAATTGAGCTTGAAGGGGATGGGGCAGGGTGGGCGGTTCGGTTTCTGTGAGACTTCCTGTTCAATGAAGATCTCTCTCTTCTCTCTTTGCCTTTTTACCCGGTTGGGGCATAGGCCCTCAACCAACTCATGCCAAGTCTTCCTATCTCTAGCTATCTCCTGCAGCTCCCTCCAGCTCTTCTTTATATTGTTGATCTCCGCCTCCAAATCTCGTCTCCATGTATTTCTCGGCCTCCTTTTCTTTCGCTGTCCCTGCGGGTTCCAGGCAAGGACCCTTCTTGTTATATTCCCTCCGGTTTTCGCAAAGTGTGTCCTATCCAGCGCCAGCGTCTTTTTTTAACCTGTTCGTTCACTGGAATCTGTCTTGTTCTCTCCATAAGTTCCTCATTTGACCCTATCATACCATCTTATTCCCTCTATTCTGCGCAGACACCAGTTGTTGAATGTTTGCAATTTATGCGCTATTGTTTTAGTTGTTCTCCATGTTTCTGACCCATACAGTAGAACTGCTTTAACATTAGAGTTAAATATCCGAATTTTGTTCTAGATTTGATTTCTTTGGACTTCCAAATGTTTCCCATGCAATGAAAGCTCCTCTTGCCTTCTGTATTCTTATTTTAACATCTCTATCTGTTCCACCCTCTTTGTCTACGTTGCTGCCCAAATATGTGAATGATTCTACCTCTTGAAGTGGGATTTCCCCCAAGGAGATCGAGTTGTCGTTTGCTTGGTTAATTCTCAATATCTTTGTCTTTCCCTTATGAATGTTCAGCCCTAGTTGCTGGGACCTTTGATTCAATGTGTTAAGCTTATCCTGCATCTGATTTTGTGTATGTGACAGAAGGGCTATATCATCAGCGAAGTCCAGATCATCCAGTTGCTCTGTCAGAGTCCATTGGATTCCATTTCTGGTGTTAGTTACTGTGGTCTTCATAATCCAGTCTATTGTCAGTAAGAACAACAAAGGTGATAGAAGACATCCTGACGCACTCTGTTTCTATTCCGAAAGTATCTGTTAGTTTACCTTCATGAAGAACTCTACATTTCATATCTGTATATGTTGCTTTTATTAGGTTAATAATTTTCTGTGGATTCCATAATGCCTCATTACTTTCCAAAGGGTTTCCTATCAATACTGTCAAAAGCCTTCTCATAATCAACAAATCCGATATAAAGTGGGGATTTCCATTCAATACTTTGCTCTATTATTATACGTAATGTGGCTATCTGGTCAGCACAGGATCTATTTGGTCGGAAGCCTGCCTGTTCATCTCTTAGCTTTATATCGATGGCATCTCTCAGTCTCTCCAGGATGACTCTGCTTAGTATTTTCCCAGGTACTGACAACAGCATTATTCCCTATAGTTTTCCACACTTCTGAAGGTCCCCTTTCTTTGTAGCTTCACCAGGTATCCTTCTCTCCAGTTTGCTGGTATTTCTTCGGTCTCCCAGATTCTGCTAAATAACTTATACAGTATTTCTGTGGATGTGTTTATGTTGGCTTTAACCGCCTCTGCTGGAATACCATCTGGACCGGCCGCTTTTCCATCTTTTAAAAGTTTAATGGCTTTACTAATCTCCTCCTTGGATGGTTTCTCACAGTTGATGTCCAAGTCAATTTCTGCCGGTTGGATATCTGGGGGTTTGTAGGTGCTGGTCTGTTCAGGAGTTCCTTGAAGTATTCCATCCATCTTTCCATTTGGTCTCTAACATTAGTGATAGTTTCCACACTACTATTTTTGATCAACCCATTTGATGGTCTGTATTTTCCTGCTAGCTTTCTAGTGATATTGTAAAGATCCCTAAGGTTTCCTTTTCCTGCAGCTACCTCTGCTTCTCTTGCTAGATCTTCTGCGATTGTCTTTTATCTAACTTTATTTGTTTCTTCACTTTCTTGCTAGCTTCTGTGACTTTTCCGGCTATGGCTTTGGCAGTTCTAGTTTTGCTATTATTTAAATCTGCTTTCCTCTTTTCCTTTCTTCTATTTCCTTGAGAGTTTCTGGAGTTATCCATGCCTTATGATTCCGCTCCTTCTTTCCTAATACTTCTGTGCATGTTTCATTCCAAATATTTTTGGCTTGCTGCCAGCATTCTTCCGCACTCACCTCATCTTCTAATTGCCGCAACACCTCATACTTATTAGAGACTGTGACCATGAACTGTTCCTTTGTTTCTTGACTTCTGAGGTATCCTACATTATATTGGTGTCTCTGTTCATGGGATGTTATGTATCGCTTAAGCTTCAGTTTAATTTTACTTATCAGTAAATGGTGATCCGAATCTACATCTGCCCCCCTTAGGACCCTTACATCTTGTAGAGATGACCAGAATTTCTTGTTTATGCATATGTGGTCAATTTGATTTTCTGTTCTGTGATCTGGTGATACCAAGGTTGCTTTATGTATTCTTTTATGTGGAAAGACACTTCCACCTATGACGTATTGATTCGCTGCACAGAAATTAGTGAATAGTTCTCCATTTCGTTCATTATTCCTAGTCCGTGTTTCCCCATGATCTCCTCGTAGCCTATGTTGTCCAAACCTATTTTGGCATTGAGGTCACCCATCAGAATTTTGATGTTCCCATTTCTCTGATTACCTATAGTATTTTGAAGTTTTATGTAAAATTCCTCTTTTACTTTTTCCTCTTTATCATTGGTAGGTGCATAACACTGGGTCACATTCAAGAATACTTTCTTTTGGTGGTTCTGAATGTTGCTGTGATTATCCTAGGACTCACTGCTTCCCATTTTATTAGTGCAGTCTCCGCTTCTTTAGATAGCATTAAAGCCACTCCTTCACTATGGGGGCATTTTCTTCCATATGGCCTGAGAACAGCATTGTTTCTCCTGTGTTTAGACGTTGTTTGCCTACACCATTCCACCTAGTTTCACATAATCCCAAGATGCCAATCCGTGAAATTTCATCTCATTTACAACCTGTGCTGTCTTTCCCATTTGATACATACTTCTAACATTCCAGGTGCCAATTCTGGAGCTTTTCCTAGGTGAAAGGAAGATAATCTGCGTTGTAGACTCCTTGCGGCTTTCTCTGCATCGCTTCATACCTCTTCTAGAAGAGCTTCCTTTCCTCTTGGTTGGCACAGTTTTTATTTTATTTTTATGTGACTTGTTCATGGTTGGTTGGATTTTGTGGCTAAAATTTTCTACTGGATAGGTAGCCAGCCCTACGCCAAACCCCACCTTAGTCGCCTCTTACGACATGCCTTGTAGGTCGCAGTGCTGCTACTCTTTGCTCCCTTGCGAGCCCCGGCAGCACACGGGCGTTCAATGAAGATACTAAATTTAAAATAGAATCAATCCAATAATGTATGGATATTCTACACGTTATACATACACAACTGAATTCTTGAGTGGTAGATTGTGGAGCGGGTTTAATAAGCGAGTCACTACATACAGAACTGAATTCTTGAGTGGTAGATTGTGTAGCAGGTTTAATAAGCGAGTCACTACATACAGAACTGAATTCTTGAGTGGTAGATTGTGGAGCAGGTTTAATAAGCGAGTCACTACATACAAAACTGAATTCTTGAGTGGTAGATTGTGTAGAGTTTAATAAGCGAGACACTACAACCATTAGTATGCATACCTTTCCACATTTGCCTGGGAAGACTGAGCTTCAATGGATCTGTTGGATCTGTTAGAAGGGGGAGGGAGTACTAGGACGTCATTTCAAAAACCAATAATTAATTTTTAGAACTTACCATTTACCTGTAACATATTCTAGATGGATCCATTTACCTGTAACATATTCTAGATGGATCCATTTACCTGTAACATATTCTAGATGGGTCCATTTACCTGTAACAATCTGTAACTATTACAATTTAATATTAACATTTGTCCTCTAGTATGATTCTCAATGTTATCTTTAACTCTTTAGTCACCCAAAGTAACATTATTTTCTGGTTACAATTAAACTGTTTGTGTAATTTCTTGTTTCTCTCTCTCTCTCTCTCTCTCTCGATCACCGCCCATACCGATGTACCAGATCTCCCCATAAATTCTATTCATGTGGAAATCTGATTCATGCAACCTTAGCGTTGGTGTGTTTTACATCACATCTTCAGCACCATTTGGAGCTCTGGTGCTTATCCTTCGGCGATGTGTCCGGTTTCAGCCAGCGTTTACTCAGTTCGCTCTCCGTTCTGTAGCCATCTAGTGTTTTTTACAGTGTGAGGTTGCTAGCCCCTACATCCAACCTCCTTAATCGCCTTTTACGACATGCATGGAAGGAAACAATGGTTCTGTTCTTTACATCCCAATTTGGACCCCGGTAACTACTCGGGCGAATTTCTTGTTTATCATTCTTCTATTAGCTATTAGATCACAGTACTAGTAGCCTCAATGAACTGTATGTTTAACTGTTGTCATTATTCTGTCAGTCATTAGATCACAGTATCAGTAGCCTCAATGAAATGTATGTTTAACTGTTGTCATTATTCTGTCAGTCATTAGATCACAGTATCAGTAGCCTCAATGAACTGTATGTTTAACTGTTGTCATTATTCTGTCAGTCATTAGATCACAGTACTAGTAGCCTCAATGAACTGTATGTTTAACTGTTGTCATTATTCTGTCAGTCATTAGATCACAGTATCAGTAGCCTCAATGAACTGTATGTTTAACTGTTGTCATTATTCTGTCAGTCATTAGATCACAGTATCAGTAGCCTCAATGAAATGTATGTTTAACTGTTGTCATTATTCTGTCAGTCATTAGATCACAGTATCAGTAGCCTCAATAAAATGTATGTTTAACTGTTGTCATTATTCTGTCAGTCATTAGATCACAGTATCAGTAGCCTCAATGAAATGTATGTTTAACTGTTGTCATTATTCTGTCAGTCATTAGATCACAGTATCAGTAGCCTCAATGTATGTTTAACCTTTGAATATGTAATGATGTAAATAGTCTTGATGTATCTCTTTAGATATAATAAACTCATTTTGATATTTTTCTTCCCTACATCTGTTCAGGTGTGGACACACGACAGACACACAGAGAAACAGATATTAGTATCACGCCCACTTTCTGAACTCCGCCATTTCTTGTTCAAGGACAACAAAATGTTTGGTCGACTATTCTTCTTTGTGATTGGTATAACACCGGCGTGTTAGCCAATCAGAAATACAAGATGCCGGAGCTCCAACTCAAGTGAGGTCTGGGAAAGAGCAATGTCCAGACGTAGACGTCAGAAATATGAAGAGTGCGCTCGCAATCATCCTCACTCTAGGTCACCTTCTTCTGATTTTTATGAGGATCCCCAGGTGAAAGAAATTATTGAAATAATCAAATCTTTAGAGAAAAGTTACAGGAAGCAAGATTCTGTGCCAGAAGATAAATGAGACAATCAACATGGCAGATCTAGGTCAGGAATATATCAACTAGCCAGCAGCATTATCATTACTTGGTCAACTTACATCAACATCTTCAGTGACTAATCATTTGTGGTCAACTTTCATTAAAAACTTAACTGACCCATCATCTGGTCAACTTTCACCAAAGACTTCACTGACCAACCATTCCATCACCTGTTAGTAAAGATTTTACTTATCCACGTTCTTGGTCAACTCACATCAAAGACTTCACTGACCAATCATTTAATAAACTATCCTTTAAGAATGTACTGACCATTAAATATAATCTTGATCAATAATTGACCAACTATTCTCGACATCCAGGACCTCCAGATTAGAACATGTTGCATACCATCCACCAGACAAGTTCTTAGTAAAAGGAACAACATCCGAGACAGATAACGATGTCAGCAACAAGCATCTATATTAACTACAATGATAGACACGATTAAGAGAAAATGTCATTGGAGCATCAATATCATCAATAAGGAAAGATATCAGCCTGGAGTAAAGTCATCAATAAGGAAAGATATCAGCCTGGAGTAAAGTCATCAATAAGGAAAGACATCAGCCTGGAATAAAGTCATCAATAATTTTTAAACAAATATTAATAAATAATAACTTTCAGAAATATTAACAACAATCACATCACGGAATAATAACATCAGCAGCAGCGTGAAAGAGAGAGAGAGATAAAGAGAAGACGAATAGTTGCTAGTGTGCTTGTGTGTGCGTGTGGAGAGAGAGATAAAGAGAGAGAGAGAATATTTGCTAGTGTGTGTTTGTGTGTGTCTGAGAGAGAGAGAGAGAGAATTGAGTGAGATTTTAATGATATGTGTAATACTTACTAGTGTGTATGTGTGTTGTAGTGTGTGCTGTTAGTTTCTCTGCCTTTCAATTTGTGCATGTGTATGTATCTTTGTGTGTGTGTGTCTTATAGTATTTGTAAATGTGTGTACGTGCGACATGTGTGTGCTCGTGTGTGTGCGCGCGTGCGTGTGTGTGTGTGATGTCAGTATGTCTATGTACATATTTATGTTAATTTCATCAAACAATAATTTCTAATATGACGCAGTTTTCATATATAAAAATATCTTTTGTTTTCCTTAAATATTTTTCATTAAAAAAATTATGAATAAATTCTATTTCTTGTTGTTTAATATTGTTTATGTGTTGTCTGTTGTATGTGTTTATATTAGTTTAGTTTAGTTTAGTCGTCGGATCACCATCACTGCACGTCGAACAAATTAGTCCATAAGTGCTCCGATCTCTCCCTCAGTATGTCCATCAGTGTGGCGACTAACGACACCGGTTCTTTGTTGGTTTACAATTCTTCTTTGTCTGCCAGCATAGCGTTCTTGTCGAGCTACACCACACTTAACTTTGAGTTCTTGCAGTCTGGTTAGTGTTATGGATTCACCGCTATTACGTGAATCATGCGATTCTATCCAATGTCTCCTATCCCGTCCTGTTTCAATCTTCCTGAGCATACTCATTGAGTCACTGAGAAAACATGCATGGATAAAAGTTGTGTTTATATATCGACGTGATAGATAAGCTTGTATAATGTTTATAATGCTACGCAGGCGACGGCCTAGTTATGAACCTTGTCCAACATGTGAGATAGCAAGGATCATGTCAGATAGATTGAGAGAATAATGTCGTGTTGAAGTAATTACCTAAAAAATCAAGAAGATAACAACTTGAAGGAACTGCAAGCATCACAACACCAAGTATGCAACATCTTCTCTAGAGTAGTAATACAGTGGATACCATCTCACTGCGGAATACCTGGCAACGAGGCTGCGGACATATTGGTAAAAGCAGGCAGCAGGCTACCACAGACAGACACAAGTATGACATATGAGCAGTGGCGGCTCGTGAACGTTTTTGTTGGTGGGGGCCAGACACAAATTTTCGGGAAAATCATGACTTTGGGTTTGGTTATATTTTAATTTATTAAATAATAAATACACGTTACACATTATGTTTGGTGGGGTCCCGCCCTCTGGCCTTTAATGACGAGTCGTCACTGCATATGAGGAAGCCAAAGGACGGATAAAATTGTCCTACAAGAACAAACGGTTGAGGATCACCAGTGCATGAAAAGAATGATGCATACTACCAACTAAGTAGAGAAGAACAGGTTGTCATTTTCGTCTACGAACAGGGCACAATAGACTGAGGTACCATCTGTTTAACAAGTACAAAATAGGCCCATCTGACATATGTACATGTGGCACCAGCAAGTCAGCAAGATGTCAGAGACACACATACTGCAAGAATGTCCAACATTCACTGAACAGAGAGAAAACATGGCCAACCCTCATATCAATCCAAGACAAGCTATACGGAGATGTACATGGACTCCGGTTGACCACTAACTACTTTAAAAGTCTACAAATCGATGTGTGAAAACTTTGGAAGAAGTGTTAAGACAATCAAAGGAAGATAATCCAGGAAAAGATACGTGTTGGAGTTCAAATGTCAAATCTTAGTTATCTCCCATTTATTTACATTTAACAAAAAAGTCGTTGCGATGTAAGGAAAAATACAAATCTGAGGTGATCAGACCGGACAAGACCAGATCTGGAGAAAACCGCGGAGAGGCTGCGGTGATACTAAGTAAATTGGCGTTTAAGGACAAAGACACGTGTGTATAGTATCACAGAAGTAAGTAAGAATTAAATTGAATATAAAACAAACGACAATCCTCGAAGAAGACAGACATGCTTATGTCTGTTGTTTGATTGTGTGGGGAACATGCAACCTAATATGTGTTTCTACATGTTGTGTACTGTATGAGACGTGAAATTCTTCCCTTTTCTTGTATCCTTTGCTTGATAAAGGCCTTTTGTTCGAAACGTTGCTGTGTTTTGTTATTGTTCTTGTATTTGGTAAAACTACAGTTCTTTATTTTTGTTTTGTTTTGATGTGTTTCGCCATTGAGAAAATGGAATGAACGGAACAATATACTTGATGTGAGAGACCACGTGATGCTGACAGCACATCACCGCAAAAATAGATATTTATTTAGATCTATTTAGGGGGTGCGCCCTGGACGCGCCATACCAGGTGGACCCCGTACAACGGAATGTGAAAACGTTTATAAACTATCAAGCCCCATCAATCCTTCGATCGATGGCACTCCTAATTTTGTACAAGGGTAGCCATGTGGCTTAATGAAGGCTTCCGACCTTCGGCTTCGATCAAGTGGGCACTAGTTCCGTAACACAAGCTGATAACTTTGTTAACACATATAATGGGGCACGTGACAGATATCAAGCGATACGGATACCACACTTTTTTTTGTATGTATATACACATATATTATATGGCCTTTTTCATCTTTACAGACGGTCAATTGGCAAGTGTTTTACTGTGACAACTTCTGAGTTTTCGCTTTTCTCTCTTGTTGTTCAGCTCATACATAAGTCTCTTCTCAAAAGACTCTACGCCCTTTTGTAATTTGGCTTTCCACACAACTCTGTCATCAGCTAGTTTTTCCCATGTGCTGGGATCTATAGAAAAGTTTTTCATTGAGGCTTTGCAGACATCTTTATATCTGAGCAGTGGTCTGCCCTGGTGCCTCTTCCCTCCGAAAGTTCACAGAACAACATTTGTTTTGGTATGCGGCAAGTTTCCATTCTTCTCACATGCCCCAACCATCTTAGTCGTCGACTGCTGATCATGCCCATGATGGAAGGCAGGTTTGCACGTTGCAGTACTTCAGAGTTGGTTATCTTGTCGTACCACCTGATGTTCATAATCTTGCGGAGACATCGAAGGTGAAAGATGTTAAGTCTCCTTTCGTGTCTTGAGTAGGCTGTCCATGTTTCTGAGCCATATAGTAAAAAACTAATTACACAGGCTCGATATATTTGAGTCTTCGTCTGCAATGTCAATTTTTGTGTTGTCCCACGCTCGCTTTGATAGTTTGTCGAATGTAGTAGCCGCACTCCCTATACGAGCGTTGATTTCTTCATCAAGAGAAAGGCAGTGACCGTGGACCCAAGATAGCAAAATTTTTGAACTGGTGTTAGATGGTTGCCATTTAAAGTGATCATCTTTGCTTTCGGCTCGAGCACAACACGAAAAGCAACATATATATATATATATATTTAAGGATATGGTCCATTCGTTCCCGCTCACACATGCATACCGTTTTATAATGTAAATATTTACTATATTAGAAACATGTTGATACATGACTTGTGTTTCATATACTCAAACGCACCACAAAGACGTTGACCATTTCCTGTGACGTTCTGTCATGTATTTGTGTCCTTGTATAAGAAAACCGTTGCATTTTGGGAAAAATGATAAGTTCCGAATTGAAATGAATGTCCATTTCGTCGTCTATAATTAAATCGTGCAAAGGTGAAAGAGGGCAATCCTTATATGGGTCGTCTTCAGTGGTTAGAGATGACTATGACTGTCAACCCAACCGAAGTGCAATGGAAGGGTCTCGACCTGGGAGAACGTCCGTTTTTTTTGTTTGTTTTTTTGTAGTCAATGCCAAATTGTATTATTGAAATATGACATAAAATACTAAAATACGAGAACCTGCTTATTTTTTTTTTAGTTCGTGATGAAAATGTATTTATATAGGAAGTGTTGTACTTTCAGT
Organism: Arion vulgaris; assembly: GCA_020796225.1. Lineage (NCBI taxonomy): Eukaryota > Metazoa > Mollusca > Gastropoda > Stylommatophora > Arionidae > Arion > Arion vulgaris. Next base: position 86,734 of record CM036755.1, read on the forward strand.
GTTATGCTCATGCATAGAAAACACTCAGTCATTCACACTCACTTTCACGCTCATTTACTCTGGCAGATCACAACTTACATTCACATTCATATGCATAGAAGAAATGCAAGATACATCATCAAATAATGGCAAAGCAGAGCAAAAGCTTAACTATCTCAATTGATAACATAAATCGATTGGAAAAAAAATCCACACTTTGATCTTTTTTACGTTTATAAACTATCAAGCCCCATCAATCCTTCGATCGATGGCACTCCTAGTTTTGTACAAGGGTAGCCATGTGGCATTTAATGAAGGCTCTCGACCTTCGTCTTTGATCAAGTGGGCACTAGTTCCGTAACAAATTGCTGATAACTTTATGAACCCATATAATGGGCCACGTGACACATATCAAGTGATACAGATACTACACTTTGATCTTAGATACTTTGATCTTATAGAAGGCAAGAAAGCCTGATAAAAATAATAATGATTATAGTAAATTTCAATCTACAATATTTAGATTTTCCAAAACTCCTTGTTAACATATATCATATGCGACACCTTAACAGTTATAAAATTATTTTTGATTTTAATCACTTAGGTGAATATTTATCAGTTGCTGATAACACAGAGAAACATTACCATTTTTCAAATTTATCTTTAATGTTAATAATTTATAGTTATAAATTTCTTTAGAATATTTTAGCAGACATTTTTTTAAATTTAATTAACTGAACAAGAGCTAAACACATTATTATGTCCCTTAGATTGGACAAAATATACAAACAAAATATAGATAAATTCTATTACCTCCCATAACATATTTTTTACGTTATTGTCTGAAATTGTCGTGTGGCAATGTAAAAACACGTAACAACAAAGTACTGTAGTTTTATAAAATACAAAAACAATATACAGCAACGTTTTGACCAAAAGGACTTTATCTAGCAATGGAGAGAACAGAAATGAAGAAATTCATTTCTTACACAGCACAAAACAAATAGAATCAGAATGTACCAATGTAGCAAACAGAACAACAATCTATTTAGATCTATTTAGTACAATATTGTTCATCTTCTAATTTTTTTTTTTTTTAAATTTCAGTTGTTGATGTCAAATTGAATGCCTACAAGTAATATAACTTATTTATTCATAAATGGATTATCATTGATTATTACAGTTTTGTTTGTTGTTTGTTGAGTAGGGGATTAAAGACTCTTTAAGCCGAGGCACGCCTTTTCAACCTAAGGGGAACCTTTTATTGGTTATATCAGAGCGTGTAGTTGTAAAAATTACAATGAAAAATGTACTTTATAACGTATAACTACAATAAAAAATGTATTTTAAAATGTAAAATTACAATGAAAAATGTATTTTATAATGTAAAATTATAATAAAAAATGTATTTTATAATGTATAATATAATGAAAATGTATTTTAAATGTAAAATTATAATGAAAAAAATGTATTTTAAAATGTAAAATTTATAATGAAAAATGTATTTTAAAATGTAAAATTACTAATGAAAAATGTATTTTATAAAGTAAAACTACAATGGAAATGTATTTTATATATATATTTTTTTTTGAAGTGTTTATTTCCATTTTGTACATCACAATATCAGCAATTTCATGTTTGAGAAATATTTGTGAACTGAAGTGACATGCCCGTGAGATGAAAATGTGAGATGTTGGGCTTTATGGTGATTATCTAATGAAAGTTATGATGATGATACATATGATACATTGATACATACATTTAAAATATGATACATTGATACATACATTTAAAATATGATACATACATTTAAAATATGATACATACATTTAAAATATGATACATACATTTAAAATATGATACATACATTTAAAATATGATACATACATTTAAAATATGATACATACATTTAAAATATGATACATACATTTAAAATATGATACATACATTTAAAATATGATACATCGATACATACATTTAAAATATGATACATACATTTAAAATATGATACATTGATACATACATTTAAAATATGATACATTGATACGATAGCTTCTTTTTCTAAGTATGTGATTTCGTTTTCACGTGTTCACATTCTACTCCCTTTTTTCAAATTTGCCTATCTTCTCGTTACCTGAACTCTCCACTTTGATAGTGCTAACTGAGTGCTCATTACTAATGCTACTACTACTACTACAGTTACTACTACTACTACTGCATACTCCTGTTGCTACTGCTACTACTACTTCTACAGCTACTACTCATGTTACTACTACTACAGCTACTACTTATGTTACTACTACTACAGCTACTACTCATGTTACTACTACTACTGATACTACTACTACTACTGTTACTATTACTACTGCTGCTACTAGCCACTACTGCTACCACTACTACTACTACATATCTCATGTTGCTACTACTACTCACTGCTCATATTGTTACTACATACTGCTACTACTACTACTACAGCACACTACATGTTACTACTACTACTACTGCTACTACTACTTCTATTACTATTACTACTGCTGCTACTACTACTACTACTGCTACTACTACTACTACTACTGCATACTCCTGTTGCTACTACTACTACTGCTACTACTACTTCTACAGCTACTACTCATGTTACTACTACTACAGCTACTACTCATGTTACTACTACTACTGATACTACTACTACTACTACTACTACTACTACTACTACTGTTACTATTACTACTGCTGCTACTACAGCTACTACTGCTACTACTACTACTACTACATATTCATGTTGCTACTACTACTACTGCTCATATTGTTACTACTACTACTGCTACTACTACTACTACAGCTACTACTACTACTACTACTACTGCTACTACTACTACTACTGTTACTATTACTACTGCTGCTACTACTACTACTACTGCTACCACTACTACTACATACTCCAGTTGCTACTACTACTACTGCTCACATTGTTACTACTACTACTACTACTGCTACTACTACTACATCTACTACTCATGTTACTACTACTACTGATACTACTCCTGTTGCTACTACTACGGCTACTAATCTACTACCCTGTTGCTACTACTGTTACTACTACTGTTACTATTACTACTGCTGCTACTACTCATATTGCTAGTACTACTGCTAATACTACTAGTGTTACTACTACTATTGCTACTACTACTGCTATTACTACTACTAAACATCATTGTTCTCAGTTTAACATAGGGCTGACATTTTTGCTCTCCATGAATTATATGAATTTTTGCGAATTCTATTCTGGGTCGTCTTCTTCAATTCCACCGACGTGGTGTTTATGTATGTTTGAGTGTGTTTGTGTATGCTTATTGTGTATATATATATATATATATATATATATATATATATATATATATATATACAGGGTGTTTGTAAAGTCTCACAACACTTCATATGTAAAACAAATGTAAAAAAACAAAGTACATGATGTCACCAAAAATGTGTTCCATAGTCAATTGTGACGGAATATGCTGTAAATGACTTTTGTCTGCTAGGGTCATTCTTTCTACTCAAACTGAATTGTGTTTTCAACAGAAGAAAGAATATTTGACAATAGAAAAACCGTGTACAGACATATCTTGAAGCCTGTGGTGGATATTTTCAACATCTGCTATAATGAATATTTCATTTGTTCTTTCTAGTTTACTCAAGAACAACAATAGACTATAGCAGTAACTATTGTGACTAATTTCACTACTTTGTTTTAGCACATTTTTTATGACTTCATGTACTACAATTTTTCAAGCTGAACTACATATGAAATGTTGTGAGACTTTACAAACACCCTGTATATAATCTGTGTATGTACATATATGTCTACTTACATACATGTATATATATATATTTAAAATAAATAGAGATCCAAATACAGTAAATTATTTCAGCATTTGACTAACTTCACCTACAGTTCTACTAATAACACATAGACAACAATTTCACGAAATCCCGTGCACCTAACCCAGTCGACTATGAAAGCGGAAAGCATATGACGTTATAATTGGGATACCATTGTATAGTTATAGGCGTATCTCGCTATTTGTATGAAGCTATTGTATCATATTTGTTGGCTTATCAAAACTGACATTGATATCACATTCATAATGAGTCTGAAGTGCACATTTATAACAATGCAGAAGGTTACAGTTTTACTATACCAACACTTCCGTAGGGAATCTAAGAGAGGTCATCTATATTGCGATATTCATAACCCTGAGAAACGAGCGCAACTGGCGCTTGGTCTGAATAGAGAATCCTTTTCCGATGGATTAAACAGGACACAAAGTGCACTAATGTCAAGCAAGGAAGGAAAAGAACAATTGACGACTTTGACATAGATGTCATAAGACGGAGCTCTTGAAAATGTTTGCAACAAATCAACTTGTTACTCTCAGGAAACTGAAATTAAAACTGCAATCAGATTGCAGCATAGACATTTCTAAAAGTACTTCTATGAAAATTGTAAGAGTCGCCGGCTTCACCTTCAGAAAACTATAGGCGGAGGAATATTATTTGTGAAAAGCCACATTTAATTGCTGCCGAAGTAAATACCTGAGGCAGATCCGTGAGCGGCGGAGGCAATGCTATGATATTGTATATTTGGACGAATCTTGGGTCAATGCTCACCACACCAATGCTAAAGAATGGCAATCAGTAGACGGTGAACAGAAAAGAAAAATACCAAGCAGCATAGGCCAGCGTATTATACTAACACATGCAGGAAGTAATGAAGAAGGTCTTGTCCATGACGCTGGACTTATTTTCCAATCAAAAAGTACTGACGGTAGGGACTACCACACAGAAATGATTGGACATATTTTCAGGCACTGGATGGAGAAAGATCTACTTCCAATTCTAAACAGACCATCATGCTTGGTAATGGATAATGCATCCTATCACAACGCAGTATCAGCGGAAGACAAAGTACTAACTGCATCAAATACAAAAGATCAAATTAGGACTTGGCTTCTAAGGAAAATGTCAGCTTCGATGATACATATTTGAAACCCGAGTTGTTGCACCTGGTGAGGATGACAAATAAGACAAAGGTGTTTCATATTGACAAAATCATTCCGGAATACGGCCACACGTCTTTGCGACTACCTCCATATCATGCTCACCTCAATCCGATAGAGCTTGTCTGGGCTAAAGTAAAGGGCAAGTTGCCGAACAGAACAGGACGTTTAAAATGTGTGATGTTGAAGTTCTGACACGTGAGTCCTTCGCAATGATAGACATGCAGTTCTGGAAGAAGTGTGTTGAACATGTGCTCTGAGAGGAAGACGAGTACTGGCACCGAGATGGATTACAATTTGTCCAGCCAGTAACAATTATCAACCTCATGGAATCGTCAGATTCGGGATGATACAAATCATATTTTGATTACAGACTGAGAAATAGCAACGTATACATTTCCATATCCAAATGCGTCTACCATCATACAATTTGTGGTGAAGTTAAGACACCCTGGGGTCTAATGGTGACCGAAGGAGAGGACTAACTGTTGCATATTGTATCGAAGTTCACGATTGCACATAAAGGGCAACACACTTAATTACTTGACCTATCAAGTTAATATGGAGATACACCTATGAATAGAATTGAAATGGACAAATTCTAGGGATACTGTAAAATCTAAAATTTGAGCCCCTGTATTTGCAATTGTCATAAAAGATCAAAGGAATTTGCTGATGTGCAAAATCCGTAGCATCTACGGACTACTGGTTAGCTTTATTTTAGCGTCATGGATATTCTAAGGCTGCATGCAAAAATCACTGAGATCCAACAGGTAGTTTTCGAGAAAATCAATTTCAAACGTGCTCACGAATTAATGGACAGACTATAAAACCAGCCATTTATCACAGACTAAAATATTATTAACATTTCCTTCTCTGTTTGCTTAGAGCAGATACGTATACCTGTACGTGTTAAAGGACGATGCCTGGCACACGTGCTGACAAATGTACTGACATACATACTAGTTAGTTACACATTTTAATGTTATCACAATGTCATTCTACTAGCGGTGAACGGATCTAGGAAACGCTTGTGAACAATTAAAAGCACAACGTTAAATGTTGTTTTTTTATACCTGCTAGATAAAGTTGTGGTATCATCTCCGCTGCATACACTTCTGTTGAAGCATCTGAAGCAAGATATCAAAGAAACTGCAGATGTAGGGCATGCTACAAGTTAATGATTTATATCATTAGCTCAGTCAATGTTCGCGACAGAATATTGGCATGCGCAGTAAACCACATCAAACGCATGAGTGCGTCATTTTAACTCATGTGTTGCAGCCATTGGTAGGAACGGTCGACACGAACAAAATCTACACATGTGTCCTTCTCGCTTTTTTGCAGTTAGTCATAGTCCTTCACAGAAGATCCATTCAAACATCACAGTGCCGGATTAAGCGAGGGCTGTAGCAAATGTAACCAAGAAGCCCTAGGTTTTGTACGATAATAAATAAACACAAATTTTACAAAGTTTTCTTCATTTAATGGGAACAAATTTAGATATAATCAGAGACGGTCGTCATTATGACTAGTGGGGCTCGGCCCTACAAAAATTGAGTAACCTGTACTTATTATTTTAGACATTATTTGTTCATAATTATTACTTGCAACAAGATACTGATTATCTTTGAAAGTTGATATATAACGCTAAAATATCATACACAGTCTGAAATTTGAAATTCATAATCTTTACCCTAATTAGTATACTCTCACTGTTCATTAGGGCCAGTAAGAACTGGTCCTACCACACCAACAAAAATTAACGTGTACTTATTATTTTAGAAATTATTTGTTGGTAATTATTACTTTTAACTTAACACTGATTAGCTTTGAAAGTTGAATATATAACACTAACATATAAATATTATATCAGAATAATATAACAACTATTATTTATATAGAGCTGCGGTATGTAGCGTTAGCGAACCGCTTCTGGCTGGTGGTCTGGGTTCAGCTCCGCAGGAATTGCGCGTGGAATTTTTCCCAACCGCAACGGTTTCAGGTCGACCCAGCCTGAACTGGGACTCAGACATACTCTGGGAAAGTAAGGAGGGCGGCGGATGCTGACCACATCACCCATCGTGTGCCGACAGTCAATGAAAATACAGGCCTAACACTGTATTGACCTATATACCACGAGGTATGAAAGGGTCCTTTACTTTTACTTACTATTATTTATATAACATTTCCTATTATAAAACATTATATATACCGAAGATCATCATTTTGCCTCTAATACTTCAAGCATTGTGTCGTGCATATTTCGGGGCTAGTTTACAAGTTCCTATATAAGATGTACATTGACGACCTCTGACCTTGATCGCTATTGCAATGATAATTGTCAAACAATGTCATTTTCATTCAGCCGGAAGATATATTCATACTTATGAAGCAAACTACTTCCAGATAAACGAGGACTCTAGCTCAATAGTCCGTTTAATTATCGATTGAACCCAATTTTATATAAAATAGTAGAAAAATTGTAGAAAATAATAGTAATAAATAACAAACTATTCTTATAATAAGAATAGTGTTATGGAATTGTTCCTTGCATTAATACATCTTGTCTCCAGTGATAAATGCGACGACATTCGTGACCTTTGAGCATGGTTCCACTTTACGTCCGCTTCGTGAACTTCTGACCGGTCGACTGACGTCACTTGATCTAGGTTAGCAAGTTTACCCTTTTTAATGGCGAAACACGTAATAACAAGGTACTGTAGTTTTACAAATTACAAAAACTACTCCGTTCTGCTATCACTAACTAACTCTGTCCGAGAAAGAGTTCTAAGGACAACAGGTTTCCTGCAACGAGCACCCTTGAAGGATCTAAGCTTCAGCACCTCTGAAGTCAGCGAGGTTGTCCGCAAGGTTGGGGGGCGTCCGTGAAAGGGTAATAGAAAGGTCGCACGCAAAAATCAGTCAGAAGCGCATTACCAGGCGCCATGACTTTCCGCCTGAATTAACAGGGGCGAACGAGAGAAGAAGAAGAAAATGTGTGTATCTGTTATCTTGCTGGCACCTTAGTGTGCATATGTTAGTAGGGCATATCTTGTACTTCTTAAACAGATGGTACTGCAGCCTATTGTACACAGGACGAAGCACGAATACAAAAGTCTATTCTTCTCTATTACTAAGATTGTTCGTCTTCAGCGATCTCTGGCAATGTGCTTAATCCACTGTGACACAGATTTAGCACTCAGCTTCAGTTTTATCAGGTTTCGCCAAAGCTTAGTTTCCAGGTCAACTGGGTGTGGTCACATGCTTCTTCTCAACTTACCAGAGAGGACAGTCTTGCAGAACACACCTGGTGTCTGTTCCGCCTGCTGACACTGGCAGAGACCTGTTTGACTTCAATCACTCAATCTATGTAAATGTTTTGGAGACAGGGCTGTGCTGTATATTTTCACAGTATGATGCAAGTCTTCGAAATGCTGCCTCTAAAATATTTTTTCTTTAAAATAACTCTCTCTCTCTCTCTCTCTCTCCATTACACATAACGCAAAGGTGACCCAATATTTCACCTACATAACTCTATATCTATCACACACAGGCACACGTTCCGCACCTGAGATATGCTCAGTCCATGCAAATACTACTGTTTAATTAAATAGATGAGACTGCAGTAAAACTATTTGATTGGCAAACACGTAATCACAAAGTACTGTAGTTTTACAAATTACAAAAACAATGACAAAATACAACAATGTTTCGACCAACAAGGCCTTTATCAAGCAAACGAACAAAGGAGTGACGAATTAAAATGAAACACAAATGGACGACCAAATACAAACGTTTCTAATGAAAATCTGGGAATAAAACGAATAACGAAATAAATGTAAACAAAAACACATAAAAACTAGAAATAGAACTGAAGAGAAACAATGAAAAATCTAGTAAATATATAACTTGAATACATGCAACATATACCCATATAGATTACAAGACATGGGAAGAGAAAGTACTAAGAAGCATAAGAATGTAATATGCAATATATACCCATATAGATTACAAGGCATGGGAAGAGAAAGTACTAAGAAGCATAGGAATGTAATGTTGAGCCCAGGTGGTCGTAAGGTACCATACAAAGAAATCAACGATTCTCCAGAGCAAATCGACTGCGATCATCCGAGAACATGATCGGATGGCTGTGACCTGACATCGAGCTCCTAAATGGCCAGTATCATTGAAAAGAGTTGCACAGGGGTCACAGAGCATTGACGTATGTCGGCAAGTGTTGCATGAATCGGTCACTGAGCTCTTGCCTGTTTCTGCCGATATAGGCCTTGTTACACTCGCTCAGATAATGGCATAGATAAGATTACTGGGACTCGCATGTGAAACCATCGTCAAAAGAAACGTGGCTAAGGAAAGATATAGTACGCGTCTGTATCAATAAGCACACGTGATGCAACGCCGACGGCCACACTGGACAGTGCCAAAATAAGTCTGGATATTGACTTAAGGCGATGTAGTACCAACATATCCTTAAGACTTCTGTCCCATCTGTAAGCCACCAAAGAATAGTTGGGGAAGACAGAACGGGTCTCAGGATCTGACTTAAGGATATACAGATGACGGAATAAAACATTTTTCACCAGTGAACTATGGGGTGGAAAGTTAAGATAAGTTTTACTATGTCAGAGTTAGTAGTCCTATGCTGGCTGGTGAGGGCCTGCTAGGAGTGATTTTCTGAACTCGATGCATAGCCGGGACAAGCACCCTCTCCGGGTAAAGGCGCCTGCGAAAGAAATCAAGCATCTCGCGAGCTCTCTCAAGAAAATCATCGTCCTCGCTACAAAGACGACGAAGGCGCAAGAGCTGCGAGAATGGCAAAGAGTCACGACAAGCCGGGATGGAAGAAGAATAAAAGATTAAAAAATACCTGTACCCTGTTTATTTGTTGATCATATTCGTTACTTCCGCTGCTTCCTTCTGGGGTTCTTGATTAAAAACTCATTGTGCTCATCTTATAATAAATTTGAAGTTACTTTGAATGATGTATGCATGTTTGTTATATGTGTATACATGTGTATGTATGTATGATATTGTCTCGTCTCAAATATATACAAGCACAATAAGCTTATAGCATGTGTTTGTGCAGACACTGTTGGAACGAACTCTACCTGACTGTTCTGTGTCTAGTTGTAATGAGCGTTTGAGAAAGACACTCCCCCGTGGGTCAATTTTTAGAATGGCTCATTGGTTGTGTTCGTAAAAACGCTCGTATTGCTAGGCTAGGCGATTGGTGTCGTGCGACTAGGGTAAGTGGTTCGAGTCCCGTGTTTGTCTATTTGTTTTTTCGAAGCTCTTAATACCTGTACCTGTTTATTTGTTGATCTTTACATTTGGTATTATGTTGCACCTGTGACACGATACGAGCCTTGGAAAGTCCTTTCTTCTTCTTCTTCCACCATTTACTTTTTATAGAAGTGCTGGGGTGAAACGTCGTCTCTTGTGTGTGCTTTTCTACAGTACTTTGTAGCTGATATTCATGTTCGTTAGGCTGTTCTTGATGAAAGTTCGCAAACTTGAAAAGGCATTTCAATAGTCACCTGCTACTTGAGAAACGAATGTCTTGTTTAACACATTATCGCCAAATAATATAATCTTTTTATTACGTCTCACTTCGATATACACACACTTAGAAATGAAATATGCTAATTAGGTACTGAAGCAGTCACATACACGACTCTATACGGCAGTCGAAGTCATTTTTATGTAAGCACAATTTATATTATATTCATGTGCTTCAATGTTATGTTATGAATATGAAGTTTATAGCCGAAAACTATGTTTGAGATATATCTCGACTTTTTTTTAATGACAGTAATATATGTCTCCTATTTGTATATATATATATATATATATATGTGTATGTGTATGCGTGTGTGTGTGTGTACACAGGCTGACGACTTTTTTTTTCAAGCCAGAACTATCTACAAAGAGGTTTTACTAGCTTTTCATTTTATTTTTTACAATAAAAACTATAGTAGAGAAACAGAAATTATTAATCAAAAATAGTGAATAAATGTTAAATATTCTAGGATATATTCATATAGTTCTATAAATACTACCAACCAGTTTCATGAACAATAGTTTCTTTATACAATCAAACGTTTGCACAAACAAAGTCAGTGATTGTTCTACAATCATGTACAGGGTGTCCTAAAGTTGCTATACAGTGTCCGGTTCACTGCCTGTTGTCTCCTGCCCTACCGTCTGCCGGCTCTCTCCCGTGGGTGCTCTTCACTGAGGGTCCCAGGTGACCGCGCATTTACTTTGAACAAATTAGAGTGTTTAAAGCAGGCCTCAGATGCCTGAATAATGGTGCATGGAATAATGGAATAGGACCTCGGTCTATTTTGTTAGTTTTCGGAACTGGAGGTAATGATTAACAGGGGAAATGGGGATCTGCATTGTGCTTTAGAGGTGAAATTTCGATTGCCGCAAGACGACTTTTACGCAAAGCATTTGTCAAGAATGTTTTCATTAATCAAGAACGAAAGTAAGAGGCGCGAAGACGATCAGATACCTTCTGAGAAGGGTTGTATATGTTCTATACCGAACGACTTCACCCACTCATTTGCAAAGCAGTAAATGCACTTTGGCGTAGTTCCAATCCAAAATATGCGGCAAAAGGATCATTAAAGAGAACTGGCACGAAGGAAGGGAAGTGTTGAGACTGACTGTCAGCGAGAAAGACTCAAAGCATTTACTGTTGAGAAAACAAAAGTCCTGACTCTACACTTGTATGGTGCCATACAAGTAAGGGCCTATTTCAACAGGGGTTCAACATTGGTCGTTCTTGTCAAAGATCAATTATATATCACAATAAGAATAATCAAATTGGTTGCACTAAAGAACGAACGCGAAAAAAAGTTACTATACAGTGTAATATTGGGTTTTTCCTGACCGATTCTGATGCATATGGAGACACTTTCAACTCTTGCTTTATAAAAAGTTAAAATGTTTCACAATATAGAATGTTTTGGGATACCCTGTATATTGAACATGAAAATGTATAAACAGTATAGTAAATTCAGTGACAACTAGACTAGTAATGTCATGTTTTATGTCATAAACGTGAACTCGTGTCAAATCTTCTAAAGTATATGATTGATAGAGAAAAACACCAGACATATGTGACACACTGATAGAGTGAACAAGATTATATGATTATAGATAATCAAACTTGGTTTCATCAATATCCCAAACAACAATGTTTATGATTAATTTGAGTTTTCATTTCATTTTTCTTTAATCCTGGGTTGCTTCATATCGTCAGGATAAAATGAGATTTATAGCAAGAAATCTTGTGTGCGCTTCTTCGTACATTGTATCTTTTCATTGTTTTTATTATTTCTGTGAGCCACCTTTTACATGGGTAACCTTTTGTCTGGTAAACTAGTGTATCTGAAAACATTGTCCTTGTCTGTTGGTAATCTGATTATGTAATACAACCATTTAATTTGTTGTTTCTTGATGAAGGTTGAAGTTGTACCCTAGTTTTTTCCCTGATGTCTTCATTCATAACATTGTCTGTTCTTGATACTTTCAGCGTTTTGCATAGAAACTTTATTTCTTTCGTGACTAGTTTTTCTCTGATGTCGTTTGTTGTCAACGTCTAGATTTAGTACTGATGGCATAATGTCAGAAGTAAGCTCGTGTTGTACAATGATTTTTTAATGTTCATGGCGACATGTTGATATTTTACAATTGATGTCAATTGTCTTACGACTTGATGTATCTTTACTAGATTTCCTTATCTATTCTTCCATGTGCTGAAAGATATGTTCCCCAGATATGTAAAGTCTTTAACGTATTTTAACTGATGTTTATCGATAGAGATATTTGTAGTTTTTTCTTCTCTAGCTTTTCCAGTCATTACTCATTTGATCTAGTTGATTTTCATACTGTAGTCAGTTGTCATTTTCACTGAATGTTAACTGGTTTTTCTGTTGTCATTTTAAGCAATATTTGTAAATGGAAGATTTATAAATGGAATATTGTCATGTAAAAAATAATGTAGGAGAAGGTCAAGTTAGGGGGAAACAATGGTAAATGGAATGTTCTCAGTTTTAAAAAATGGCAATAAGTTTGGGAATAAATGGTAAACAGCATGGTAATGGTAATGGTAATGGCAAAGAAATAATGTTAAGAAACAATATAAAACTTTGACACCCCAACATTACTTCAGAATTTATCTCTTCTCTCTCTCTCTCTCTCTCTCTCTCTCATAGACTAGATGCCCCGCTTCTGCAGCCATCTTTCTCAAATCATAAGTTACATGATGAATCCTTATTCTCCGTGGTCTTCTCTTCCTATTTGCAGAGATGCTTACTCCATAATATTATTCTCCAACTCTTGTGTCTTTTTATATGTCAAATATACTTCCATTTTCTCTTCTTATTTTTGAGCATCAGTCAGTTGTCTTTGATTTTAAGTTCTATCTAAATGTGATTACATGACAAACATAGAGTAAATGCTGCAATAACTAAACAACACTAGTGATAGCAATTTGTGAAGGACAATGGTCGCTTACGTCAGTATATATAAATAGATATTCCTCGTAACACATACATTACATAGGGCCTGCAAGAATTCCTCCATACCACTTCTATCCTGGCAACTGCCAATCTCTTCCATGCAATTGAGTCCGATATTTCTGCGGTTCTCTCATTAAAATTCGCTTTGTTTCTTAGGAATCTCTCTTCTTGAAACCTTGCCTCCAACTTCATTGCCTGCTTGTATTTCTTGATCATTTCTTCCAAAGTCATCATCATTGACTCTTTGTCTCGGGAGGCAACAGATTTTGCGTCACGTAGTATGTCTCTGTGCTGAATTCCAACGTTTCTTATGGCTGTATGGCTATTCTGGAGTGGCAATCCTGGCACAGTTGCTGCAGGTAAACCGAGACTGGAGCTGAATTATAGGATGTCTCTCTCTGCACCCTGCGCCTCTTTTTTCTCCATATGCGAAGATGTTTTTCTTGTTTTATTTTTGTGCCACTCCTCACTCGCAGCCATGCTTGCCTATCTTTCCCAGCGCCCTAAAGTTCTTTGTCTATGTCGCATGAAGTTAGATTACGCTTGCATCTGTCACTGAGGCTTAATAATGTGCGCCCATGCTGTCTAGTACCAGTTGCGAGTTGATTATATATAATGTTCTTTGGGATTCTATTATCGCTCATGCGGCACATGTGTCCCAGACATCTCAGACGTCACTGACTCAGCAAGGTGTACATCCTCGGAATGCCAGCACTGTCCAGAATTTCTATATTGGAGATGTGGTCCTGCAATCCGATGTTATATATTCGCATGAGAGAGCGCATGTGGAAAGTGTTGAGGCGTGTTCTTGTCTGATATATGTGGTCCACGTCTCACTACCATACAGCAGAGTGCTGAGAACACAAGTCTTATCTACTTGTGTCTTGGTGTTTCTTCTAAAAGTATGCCCAACATATCTCCATCTTCTCCTTCTTATATCAGTTATAACTATTGGGTGACCAGATATTTCTCTGATTTCATCACTTCTCCTGAATTTGTACCATTTAATTTTTCTTGTCTCCCCTGCTCTCTATTACTTCTATTTTTAAATGTATTTAACTTGCTTTCTATATCTTTAGTCATTGTCCAACTCTCGCTGGTATATGTTGGGATTGATATAACATTGGAATAACAAATTATGAATTTAGTTTTAAAATGATATAACTTGAAGTTGCTGTTGCTTTGACAATTACGTGAATGTCATCATCATCAGATGCCGTACCGGCTGGCGTAGGCGATCATGGATGTACACAAATCTCTGTCTCTTCTATTTGCTAATATCTCAGATGTTGACGCTCTTCCGTGCTATGAAGTCAAACTATCCAAAAGTGTCTCTTTCTGTCTTCCTCTTGGTCGTCCCCTTGATTTTACCAGTTATTACAATATGTTCTCTCTCTCTCTCTCTCTCGATCCCCGGTTAAACTGATATGCCAGATTTTCTTATGAATTATGTTGTTTTTAGGAACTTCCCCGTACAGCTTCCATTAAGCTGTTATTTTCGGCCAGGTTTCGTTTCTCAGACTCTGCACAATTGATAGTCCTGCAGTATGTGCTCTGCTGTCGTGACCGCTTTTCACAGTGGACAGGCTATTAGTGGCAATTTTAAATTGTTGAACATGTGGGCCGGAGTCTGTTATGATTGTACTAATGGGACTATAATAGCTTGTTCGCTACGGGACAGACCATAGTACCCATCTCTGACGCTGTGTTGAGGGTGGTCTTGGGAACACTTTTCATATCGCCATCCGATGGTTGTTTTGGTCTCATAGCTGATCTCGTGATCGGTCTGCGACAGTCGCCATCCTGCCTTTGCTAGCCTGTCTGCCTCTTCGTTTCCGCTTATATTGCAGTGTGATTGGATGCACTGTATGACTGTGCGTTTGAGTAAGTTTGCAGTACCCGAGGATCGCATTTATTTCTGCTGAGCTCTGTTCTGGCTAGCTTTTTAGCACGTGATGACCGAGAAAGCATCGGTGAATATCACGACTTTGTTGCGTGATGCGCTGCTTTTCTCTAGGATCATTTCAGCGGCTGTTCTTAGTGCCTCTGTCCGAGTTCAACGTGTTCTAAGCCTCCTCCTTATCACATGTCCGAAAAATGATGACTGCCTCTTTCTTATATTGATGATAAGCTACCCTGTGTCTTGACTTATCCAATACCTTGACGACGGGTGTTAAGCCCTCTGTGAGTGCGGGTTCAATTCCGCGGGCTGGCAGAAAGTCACAGGTTCTCCAGATTTATAGTGTTCGTGGGCACTGAACGTGAAGGGCTACGATGTCCATGGCACTGAGCCGAAGAGCTGAAAGCCAAGCACATCTGATCGAAAAAAATTAGTCTGTTGTATTCTTCTGTCTCCTGCTTGCTGTGACATCTTGCATCTATTAACTGTAATATTTCCTCCATCATCCATTTCTTCTTCACATTGTATTTTATTATGTGTATGATTGCAGATGATGTTTGACAGATTGATTCGTTTAGCATTTCCCACTGTTCATCAATGATTTGTAATTTTGTTATTGCATTGTAATTATTCTGCACTATCATGTTGTACCTCTCTCTCATATCTTTGTCTGTTCGAAGTAGAGCTAAATCTAATTTGATGTTTGTGGAGCCTTCTTTATTCTTTTTAATTTTATTCAAAATTTTCCTATTACTGGTACATGATCGTGTTTCAATCTGCTTCTGGTCTTGCTTTAACGAATAGCAAACCGTTCCTAAATCTGTTGGGGATTAAACTGTAGTCGATTTGATTGTATTTCCTCCTGGAATTCTCCATGTCCATAGACGTCTTGGGTGTTGTTTATACCAGGTGTTTCCTATAATCTTGTCGTGCTCTGGCCATTCTATCATGGTGTTCACCCTGTCATTTCTATTACACAGTCCATATTTCTGTAACGCCCTTCACGTTCTTGGCCTACCTTAATATTGAAATTTCCAGGAGCACATGAGTGCTAAAAATATATATTAATATAAATATAAATATGGAATGTTTGATTTGTAGATGTAATATTATACAGAAATAATATCAGATGTGTCTCGAATATGTACATAATATGCTTGACGAGAGACAACGACTATAGTTGTAGACACACTCGGGTCGAGCGATATATTTGATCTCATACGCTATCAAATATGTATCTATTTGCCAATATTGCGAAAGTATACATTGTGTATTTATAATGTTTTTCTTTCGTCATCTCTAAACGGAAACTGGGAGGAAGTGCATTCCAATCTGGTGTTTTATCATTTGAGAAAAATGACTGTACTATGAAACAACTTGTTAGATTTCTGGTGGATGACTGTGAGGAATTTGAAAATGCTGAAATATCACTTTCTTGTGGTGAAGCACTGATTAAGAGATCCATCCAGTTGTAATGGTTTCTTGGAACGATTACTTCGTCAGTGTCGACAACAACTACAAACCTTGAGATGTTGGTTTCGTAAGAGCAGTCATTTAATGCAGTCATTTGTGCAAAGTACCAGCTACTCTTAGTTGGTAGAGGCCATGCAAGGACTGTAACTATACCGTCCTGCTGGTAGCGACTAAGAATCTCATCAACCTGTGGAGACACGCTGTAGTTGTATACTAGAAAATGTTCGGCTCCAAGTAACCGGTTCAATTCTATTGACTCGATGAGCTTTGATGCCATGTTGTGCACTGTGTAGAACGGAGTAACATACAGTGAAGTTTCGAATACGTGGTCCTGGATATATAATCTGCAGACGATTGGTTGATCTAGTATTATCCTGAAAACTGATGGACACGTGTGTTGGTAGCACATTATTAGGCAAGCTGCACTCTAGATAAGATGGACGGTAGCTAAAATAGAAGAAGAATCATAAAGTTAAAACATAAACAATATCTCAACTAGATGTACTTCATATTGAGAATATAGTTGACAATTTTGTGACTTCATCGTCGTTCATTTATTTATATACTGGTAGCTTACTCGTTCTTCGCACGGGGAATTTAGTTTAAATCTATTTGTAAAGTCTCTTAAAGAAACATGCCACATTGCTTCAAAATCGGCTTCTTCCCCATTAAAAACAATATGTTTTCTCTCCATGCATCGGCCAGTAAAACCTGATACAACAGAATTCCGTTCCGTGAAAGATGACAAATAACAATTTAAAATGTACTGTTTCGATTGCCAATAAACCTGATACAACTGAATTCTCGTTCCTGTGAAAGTTGAATTTAGTTTAAATCTAGTTGTAATATTTCACTGATAGAAAACTGATGGACACGTGTGTTGGTAGCACATTATTAGGCAAGCTGCACTCTAGATAAGATGGACGGTAGCTAAAATAGAAGAATAATCATGAAGTTAAAACATAAACAATATCTCAACTAGATGTACTTCTTATTGAGAATATAGTTGATAATTTTGTGACTTCATCGTCGTTCATTTATTTATATATTAATTTTTTCTTCTTGTATCGCCGTTGAGTTCAGTCGTAGTCATGGCGCCTCTGACTGATCTTTGCGTGAAGGCATGCTATCGTTATCAATGGTTTCTACTATTCAGGCGAGCCTTACTCACTTCAGAAGTACTTGTAATTTAGAACCAATATAAGGATTTAATATTACTTATATATCTTATTAAGAACTGGACACTTATCAATAAAGTAGTATGTAATAAAGTTAACCCTTTCCTTACCAAGAATGTGATCGAATTCTGACCACAATTGTTTTATGATAACATAGTCCTTATCATATATATATATATATATATATTTCATTTACGTTGTTTGCAGAAGGTATTCCATTAGTATCCTTCATCCAAATATACATCAGTATACTTTATAGGCAAAGTGTAACTTTTTTTTTCTACAGAAATATCCATGGTTTTAACATCAGACTACCTTAATGGAGCTTGCTTAAACAAAAACTGTTATTAACTTTCTTACGTTACTCAACCATGATACTATTTTCTATCAGACATGTGTACAGGTCAAGATTCTGTTTTATCAATTCACTTCATGTATTTCACATTGAATTAATCATAACTAGCAGTATATTGATATTATGACTTTTGTTTAATGACTTTTGTTTTGCAGTTTTTTTGTGTTTTTTTGTGTTGGTTATACGTGAACTACATGTATTATTTTATTAGAGTTTTATATTTCTCGAGGTAGGTACAAATTGTGTTAGAGTCATGCTTGACATGAAACAGGTTAGCTTGGTAACTGTGCAGTGTAAACTTTGACGTATCAAAATGATGTGTATGTCAAGTGGTTGACTATGTCGAAATTTGCAAATGCTAACAGGTGACACTTACGGAACTTACTATATCTCTCCTTCTTCTCATCCACCATTTACTTCTTTATAGAAGTGTTTGGGAGGGGGACGTATTGATCTTGTGTGTGCTTGTTTTAATGCCCTTTGTAAGCTGATATTCATTTTCGTAAGGATGTTCTTGATGCCTTCGTCCATATTTTACGTGGTCTTCCTCTGCTTTGTACTGATATACTTTTTCTATGTGGCGATCTGTGGGAGGCGATACCAGGGCATTCTTATCAGGTGACTTGTCTGGTGTTTGAGTTAGTGAGGAATCCAACTCCATGTTTTGTTTGTTGATATGTATCTACTGCAGTGTAGATCAGTTTGTAGTCTTATGCATTCTTTTATTCCTTTCCTTTAATCGTCATCTGCTAGCCCTAGTAGCGTCACGATGTTTCTCCATTAATGAATCGTTCTTCTGCCTTATTTCTAAACCACATATATGTAGTGTCCCTATCTTAACTAGTCCGATCTTTCATGACTGCTGATCGCTACTATTACAATTCCTGTCATCTACTTTGGACATTTCCTTTGTGTTGCAAATCAGATCTTCTATCGGCTTGCCGGGCCTGTCGTAGATTCATTTCTAACTGCACACTTTTCCTACCTAACACTTTGTTCACATTCTATAATACATTTTAACACTTTTTTGTCACTAACATTCTATATACTAACATGCTATATACATTCAACTAACTATATAACATTCTGAAAATGAAGTCATCTCAAACAATTTATGCTTACTATTTCCTTTAGTTTAAACATCTGTTTAGACTTTGATGACAGAGAAACATGGACATTTAAAGTGATTATATTATCCATTGTTATAATCCAGAGAATTGCCTATGCTGTTTGATATCAGTTTTACGTAGTTCAACTCTTCAAGACCAAGTCCCACAATCGAATTCAGGTCAAGAAACGTTTTACTAGTTTGAATTTAAATTTCAACTAGTATTTAATTATTAAACTGTGACAGACTAGGTTGCATTCCTCGACTTGTTGTTTAATATATATATATATATATATATGCTGAAAATATCATGAGGAATGTTACAGAAGATAGCGGGGAAGAACAATACCATCCTTGTATAATCGGGGAAAGAAATACTCTGAACTAAGATATTCTGACAATACAGTGTTACTGTCACATTTTAAAAAAAAACAAGATTGAGGAAATAATGAAAGTGCAAAAGAAAAGCTAAACACAAGAAGTTTAGACGAGAAATCTTTGACCCTGAGGTCAAAGACTAACAGGACTCTGGCTCACTGACGGGGTGGAGTCCGTAGGCCAGTTTTGTGTATTGTCCTGGGAAGGCGAACTCCAATTAAAAACAGCATGGAAACTGATGTGTTAACTCTACGGCTCTAGGCGTCTAAAAGTCAAAACGAGCTCACTCTATAAGGCGCAAATTACATATCAACCACAAAGTGGCTGAACAAGTGGTTGGTGTTGGTACCAAAAAGAAGGAAGAATTTTTCCTTCCTACTTTATTCCTACTTCTCGACCAGACTGCACTTATGCAGTCAATTAACAATTTAACCAATTTGAAGTGAAATAAGGTCACTTTCAATTCTTGTTTAAGATCTATGTCAATTCTTGTTTGAGTAATATCTTTGTCATGTCTTGTTTGAGTAAGATTTTGGTCATGTCTTGTTTGAGTATGATCTTTGTCATGTTTTATTTGGAGTAAGATCTTGTCATGTCTTGTTTGAGTAAGATCTTTGTTTTATCTTGTTTGAGTAAGATCTTTGTCATGTCTTGTTTTAGTGCGATCTTTGTCATGTCTTGTTTGAGTAAGATCTCTGTCAATTCTTGTTTGAGTAAGATCTCTGTCAATTCGAGTAAGATTTCTGTCAATTCTTGTTTGAGTAAGATCTCTGTCAATTTCTGCTTGAGTGATCTCTGCAATTCTGTTTGAATAAGACTGTCAATTCTTGTTTGAGTAAGATTTATACACTCTAGTTTGAGTAAGATCTCTGTCAATTCTGTTTGAGTAAGATTTCTAGTCAATTCCTGTTTGAGTAAGATTTCTGTCAATTCTTGTTTGAGTAAGATTCTGTCAATTCTGTTTGAGTAAGATTTATGTCAATTCTAGTTTGAGTAAGACTCTCTGGTCAATTCTTGTTTGAGTAAGATATTTGTCATGTCTTGTTTGAGTAAGATCTCTATGAATTCTTGTTTGAGTAAGATCTTTGTCATGTCTTGTTTTAGTAAGATCTGTGTCAATTCTTTTTTTAGTAAGAACTCTGTCAATTCTTGTTTGAGTAAGATCTTTGACAATTCTTGATTGAGTAAGATCTCTGTCAATTCTTGTTTGAGTAAGGTCTGTCAATTCTGTTTGAGTAAGATCTTTGTCATGTCTTGTTTGTAAGACGTCTGTCAATTCTTGTTTGAGTAAGATCTCTGTCAATTCTTGTTTGAGTAAGATCTCTGTCAACTCTTGTTTGAGTAAGGTCTCTGTTAATTTTGTTTGAGTAAGATTCTTCAATTCTTGTTTGAGTAAGATCGCTGTCACTATTGTTTGAGTAAGATCTATGTCAATTTGTTGAGTAAGGTCTCTGTTAATTTTTTTGAGTAAGATCTCTTTCAATTCTTGTTGAGTAAGATCTTTGTTTTATCTTGTTTGAGTAAGATCTTTGTCATGTCTTGTTTTAGTGAGATCTTTGTCATGTCTTGTTTGAGTAAGATCTCTGTCAATTCTTGTTTGAATAAGATCTTTGTCATGTCTTTTTTAGTAAGATCTTGTCATGTCTTGTTTGAGTAAGATCTATGTCAATTCTTGTTTGAGTAAAATTTCTGTCATTTCGAGTAAGATTTCTGTCAATTCTTGTTTGAGTAAGATCTCTGTCAATTCCTGTTTGAGTAAGATCTCTGTCAATTTTTTTTGAATAAGACTGTCAATTCTTGTTTGAGTAAGGTCTCTGTCAATCTTGTGTGAGAAAGATCTATGTTAATTCATGTTTAGCAAGATTTCTGTCAATTCCTGTTTGAGTAAGATTTCTGTCAATTGAGTAAGATTTCGTCAATTCTTGTCTCAGTAAGATCTCTGTCAATTCTTGTTTGAGTAAGATTTCTGTCAATTCTAGTTTGAGTAAGATCTCTGTCAATTCTTTTTTGAGTAAGATTTCTGTCAATTCCTGTTTGAGTACGATTTCTGTCAATTCTTGTTTGAGTAAGATCTCTGTCAATTCTTGTTTGAGTAAGATTTATGTCAATTCTAGTTTGAGTAAGATCTCTATGAATTCTTGTTTGAGTAAGATCTTTGTCATGTCTTGTTTTAGTGTAAGATCTGTGCAATTCTTTTTTAGTAAGATCTCTGTCAATTCTTGTTTGAGAGATCTTTGACAATTCTTGATTGAGTAAGATCTCTGTCAGATTCTGTTTGAGTAAGATTTATGTCAATTCTAGTTTGAGTAAGATCTCTGTCAATTCTTGTTTGAGTAAGATATTTGTCATGTCTTGTTTGAGTGAGATCTATATGAATTCTTGTTTGAGTAAGATCTTTGTCATGTCTTGTTTTAGTAAGATCTGCCAATTCTTTTTTAGTAAGATCTGTCAATTCTTGTTTGAGTAAGATCTTTGACAATTCTTGATTGAGTAAGATCTCTGCGATTCTGTTTGAGTAAGATTTATGTCAATTCTAGTTTGAGTAAGATCTCTGTCAATTCTTGTTTGAGTAAGATATTTGTCATGTCTTGTTTGAGTAAGATCTATATGAATTCTTGTTTGAGTAAGATCTTTGTCATGTCTTGTTTTAGTAAGATCTGTGTCAATTCTTTTTTTAGTAAGATCTCTGTCAATTCTTGTTTGAGTAAGATCTTTGACAATTCTTGATTGAGTAAGATCTCTGTCAATTATTCTTGTTTGAGTAAGATATATGTCAATTCTTGTTTGAGTAAGATATATGTCAATTCTTGTTTGAGTAAGGTCTCTGTTAATTCTTGTTTGAGTAAGATCTCTTTCAATTCTTGTTTGAGTAAGATCTCTTTCAATTCTTGTTTGAGTAAGATCTCTGCCAATTCTTGTTTGAGTAAGATATATGTCAATTCTTGTTTGAGTAAGATATATGTCAATTCTTGTTTGAGTAAGGTATCTGTCAATTCTTGTTTGAGTAAGGTCTCTGCCAATTCTTGTTTGAGTAAGATATATGTCAATTCTTGTTTGAGTAAGATCTCTGCCAATTCTTGTTTGAGTAAGATATATGTCAATTCTTGTTTGAGTAAGGTCTCTGTTAATTCTTGTTTGAGTAAGATCTCTTTCAATTCTTGTTTGAGTAAGATCTATGTCAATTCTTGTTTGAGTAAGATCTCTTTTAATTCTTGTTTGAGTAAGATCTCTTTCAATTCTTGTTTATTGATGCAGACTTCTGTCATCTTACCTATGTTCCAAACATCAATGATTAATATACATCGTATTTGACAAATCTTACAAGTTGTATATTTATTTATTTGTTTGATGTAATAATACATTACTAACGCTGTTAAAAAGGAAGGGGACAGAACACATCGTTGTCTCATTGCTTCGTAAATCAATATTGCCTTTATCCCCGTATAAGTTGCTAATAAGTCTGACTTCTTTCTCATCCAAGCCATAACATGCACGTTTTGTTTGAGACATAAATCTAATATTGATCACATTGTAACAACGTATTCAGTTTAAGATAGTGTTACCAACAGACAAGTGTAGCAAGAACTAACATCAGCTATGGTGCTTCCTATTCACTTACATCTCTGAGTGATGATCTGGTAAACTTGTCATGTTACCATTTGATGGTATGTTGCCGCTATCGGTACTGAAGTTGCAGTAAGCTGAAAGTAAACACTTGACTTTAACCACACCAAAAATACGGACCAATGGTTTTCCAGATTGAGCAGCTACGTGATCGAAGAAGGCGGAGTACACCCACGCTTGCTCGTTATCGATTTGTTGAAAGACTTCTGGTTTTCTCGTAACATTTGTAGACAATCTGCGCAGAGAAAGAAAGTTGGATTAATTCATCAAATGTAGGAATCCTTTCTAATGCAAATCTAAACATCAATGAATATATTTGTGTATACGTAATAATGAGTTATTGATAAAGTGAAATGGAAGTTAGAGCTAGAAAATAGGATTAGCCAAAGATATATTGAATTTAACGACAAAGATATTAACTGAATGCATACCAATAACTACTATCTATCTATATCCTCTTTCTTGTCCCGATTGATACATACGGCTTCTACAAGAGACTTCCACTGTTGCCGTTCTGCTGCCTTTCTACCAACAGTCTCCCACGTCAGGCCATACACCTTCGACTCTCACGCCACCGTTCTTCTCCATGTTTCCTTTGTACGTCCTGACCATCTCTTCCCATCCGCTGTCAATCTGAGAGCTGTCCTAGCCAATGCCCTCACTAGCATACGACATACATGTCCAAACCACCTCCATCTTCGTCTCCATGATGGTCTCCAAAGATGCACAGTCTGTTCATTTCAAAAGCTCCTCATTTGTTATGGTAGTTGGCCCGAAAATTAGCAGGTTTCTTATTAAACAAGGTTAAACAGGAATGGTGAAAGAATACATCCTTGTCTAGCTCCTATATTGACCTCAAACCACCCTGTCAGTTGGCTATTGCATACAACTTGACACTGAAAGTCCGTAAATAATGCTTTAATTACACTGACCACCTTTATTGATATTCCATAATGACGGAGTATCTTTCAAAGCGATTCCCTGTGCAGGCTATCAAATGCTTTTTCAAAGT
Source organism: Arion vulgaris (assembly GCA_020796225.1). Taxonomy (NCBI): domain Eukaryota; kingdom Metazoa; phylum Mollusca; class Gastropoda; order Stylommatophora; family Arionidae; genus Arion; species Arion vulgaris. The sequence continues at coordinate 111,347 of CM036755.1, forward strand.
CAACAAAAACCATGAAGATATAACTATTCCACTCATTGCTTTGTTCAACTATTTGTCGCGTGTAAAAATCTGGTCTATTCATGATCTTCCTTTCCTGAAACCTGCATGCTCTATCTTAATTTTGTTGTCCAGTGCTACTTTCATTCTTTGAAAAATCACTCTACTAAATATTTTACTTGTTAATGATTACAGAGTTAATCCTCTCCAGTTGTTGCAATTTCCTATGTCCACTTTCTTTGGTAACTTGATAATAGAGCCTATTCTTTATTCTTCTGCAATTAATGAACCACTATAGTGACGTACAGGTGTATCAATCACATCACTAGACACTATAGTGACGTACAGGTGTATCAATCACATCACTAGACACTATAGTAACGTACAGGTGTATCAATCACATCACAAGACACTATAGTTACGTACACGTGTCAATCACATCACTAGACACTATAGTGACATACAAGCGTATCAATCACATCAGTAGACACTATAGTGACGTACAGGTGTATCAATCACATATCTAGACACTATAGTGACGTACACATGTATCAGTCACATCACTAGACACTATAGTGACGTACAAGTGTATCAATCACATCACAAGACACTATAGTGACGTACACGTGTATCAGTCACATCACTAGACACTATAGTGACGTACACGTGTATCAATCACATCACTAGACACTATAGTGACGTACAGGTGTATCAATCACATCACTAGACACTATAGTAACGTACAGGTGTATCAATCACATCACAAGACACTATAGTTACGTACACGAGTCAATCACATCACTAGACACTATAGTGACATACAAGCGTATCAATCACATCAGTAGACACTATAGTGACGTACAGGTGTATCAATCACATCACTAGACACTATAGTGACGTACAAGTGTATCAATCACATCACTAGACACTATAGTAACGTACAGGTGTATCAATCACATCACAAGACACTATAGTGACGTACACATGTATCAGTCACATCACTAGACACTATAGTGACGTACAAGTGTATCAATCACATCACAAGACACTATAGTGACGTACACGTGTATCAGTCACATCACTAGACACTATAGTGACGTACACGTGTATCAATCACATCACTAGACACTATAGTGACGTACAAGTGTATTAATCACATCACAAGACACTATAGTGACGTACACGTGTATCAGTCACATCACAAGACACTATAGTGACGTACACGTGTATCAGTCACATCACTAGACACTATAGTGACGTACAAGTGTATCAATCACATCACAAGACACTATAGTGACGTACACATGTATCAGTCACATCACTAGACACTATAGTGACGTACACGTGTATCAATCACATCACTAGACACTATAGTTACGTACACGTGTCAATCACATCACTAGACACTATAGTGACGTACAAGTGTATCAATCACATCACAAGACACTATAGTAACGTACAGGTGTATCAATCACATCACAAGACACTATAGTGACGTACACATGTATCAGTAACATCACTAGACACTATAGTGACGTACAAGTGTATCAATCACATCACAAGACACTATAGTAACATACAAGCGTATCAATCACATCACTAGACACTATAGTGACATACAAGCGTATCAATCACATCACTAGACACTATAGTGACGTACAGGTGTATCAATCACATCACTAGACACTATAGTGACGTACAAGTGTATCAATCACATCACTAGACACTATAGTGAAGAACAAGTGTATCAATCACATAACTAGACACTATAGTGACGAACAAGTGTATCAATCACATCACTAGACACTATAGTGAAGAACAAGTGTATCAATCACATCACTAGACACTATAGTGACGTACAAGTGTATCAATCACATCACTAGACACTATAGTGACGTACACGTGTATCAATCACATCACTAGACACTATAGTGACGTACAAGTGTATCAATCACATCACAAGACACTATAGTGACATACAAGTGTATCAATCACATCACTAGACACTATAGTGACATACAAGCGTATCAATCACATCACTAGACACTATAGTGACGTACAGGTGTATCAATCACATCACTAGACACTATAGTGACGTACAAGTGTATCAATCACATCACTAGACACTATAGTGAAGAACAAGTGTATCAATCACATAACTAGACACTATAGTGACGAACAAGTGTATCAATCACATCACTAGACACTATAGTGAAGAACAAGTGTATCAATCACATCACTAGACACTATAGTGACGTACAAGTGTATCAATCACATCACTAGACACTATAGTGACGTACACGTGTATCAGTCACATCACTAGACACTATAGTGACGTACACGTGTATCAGTCACATCACTAGACACTATAGTGACATACAAGTGTATCAATCACATCACTAGACACTATAGTGACGTACACGTGTATCAGTCACATCACTAGACACTATAGTGACGTACACGTGTATCAATCACATCACTAGACACTATAGTGAAGAACAAGTGTATCAATCACATCAGTAGACACTATAGTGAAGAACACGTGTATCAATCACATCACTAGACACTATAGTGGGTTTTCACATAGATGACTTTCATTCACTTTATATGAAATCTCTGACGTTTTTGTTGCAGAAATAAATAGTCAAATACAAATTGGTTTATGTAAATAGTGTATTTGCTACTTTTTATGAATGAGATACCTGATATATACAACGTCAACACGCAATGTTTTTGTGATAAGGTGCTGGTGTTATAATTAATTTGGATCTGAACTCAAGTAACGTTCATGGTATGGACAGAGTTAATATGCAAGTAAATAAGTAACACACAGTAAATGAGAGTCATCAAGTCTGACATAAACTCAACATTGTTGTGTGTGGCAAAGCATGGACAGTGAACAAGCAGTTCGAGGAAAACAGAATCAAGGTTTTCCAAATGTGGGTACACAGTAGGGTCGGGACAATATCATAGATTTTGGTTGATCAATTGATATGATCATCATTGTTGCACTTTGATGAATAACCATGTGTGCTCCGATTCTTTCTTACACAGAAGATCTCAACAACAGTGCACGAACTCCGTAGAACCGGCAAGGATCGCCAATGTAAATTTAAAGATGGTGAAAATTTGTCTAAGGATTTTATTTGTAATCTTTGTAATGAATTTTAGCTCGGGTAGCGACTTTCTAACGAACTTTTTTCCTTTTGTTAACTAACAGCTGTTCTTTCACGAGATCATCTAGAAAACAAGAATGTTTTCGTTTTGTAACTGCCCGTGCTCATCTAGAAAACAAGATTTTTTTCCTTTTGTTAACTACCAGTTGTTCTTTCACGTCATCATATAGAAAACAAGAATATTTTCCTTTTGTTAACTACTAGTTGTTCTTTCACGTCATCATCTAGAAAACAAGAATGTTTTCCTTTTGTTAACTACCAGTTGTTCTTTCACGTCATCATCTAGAAAACAAGAACTTTTTTCCTTTTGTTAACTGCCAGTTGTTCTTTCACGTCATCATGTAGAAAACAAGAATTTTTTTCGTTTTGTAACTACCAGTTGTTCTTTCACGTCATCATCTAGAAAACAAGAATTTTTTCCTTTTGTTAACTGCCAGTTGTTCTTTCACGAGATCATCTAGAAAACAAGAATTGTTTCCTTTTGTTAACTGCAAGTTGTTCTTTCACGTCATCATCTAGAAAACAAGAATTGTTTCCTTTTGTTAACTACCAGTTGTTCTTTCACGAGATCATCTAGAAAACAAGAATTGTTTCCTTTTGTTAACTACCAGTTGTTCTTTCACGTGATCATCTAGAAAACAAGAATTGTTTCCTTTGTAACTACCAGTTGTTCTTTCACGAGATCATCTAGAAAACAAGAACTTTTTCCTTTTGTTAACTACCAGTTGTTCTTTCACGTGATCATCTAGAAAACAAGAATTTTTTCCTTTTGTTAACTACCAGTTGTTCTTTCACGAGATCATCTAGAAAACAAGAATGTTTTCCTTTGTAATCTGCCAGTTGTTCTTTCACGTCATCATCTAGAAAACAAGAATTGTTTCCTTTTGTTAACTACCAGTTGTTCTTTCACGTCATCATCTAGAAAACAAGAATTTTTTCCTTTTGTTAACTACCAGTTGTTCTTTCACGAGATCATCTAGAAAACAAGAATGTTTTCCTTTTGTAACTGCCAGTTGTTCTTTCACGTCATCATATAGAAAACAAGAATTGTTTCCTTTTGTTAACTACCAGTTGTTCTTTCACGTCATCATCTAGAAAACAATAATTTTTTTCGTTTTGTAACTGCCCGTGCTCATCTAGAAAACAAGAATTTTTTCGTTTTGTAACTACCAGTTGTTCTTTCACGTGATCATCTAGAAAACAAGAATTTTTTCGTTTTGTAACTACCAGTTGTTCTTTCACGTGATCATCTAGAAAACAAGAATTTTTTACCTACGTTTATCGTCTGTCTCCGATATGACTAGAAACTCGATCTCACCTACATTGATATCAGGGATCTCTGGATGAATATACCGATCGCTTTACGTGGTGGAACGAACCGAGTAGCTATGGAGCGAGAGACACGCACCTTATATATATGCCAGAGAAACCGTTATTTCTCCATTCAAGTATGAGAAATATGAACACTGAACAAGTTAGTAACTTAATCTGTTTCATGTACAATAGATAGAGATAGCTAAACACTGAACAAGTTAGTTCCTGTAGCTGTTGCAAATAAAATAGATAGAGATAGCTAAACACTGAACAAGTTAGTACCTGTAGCTGTTGCAAATAAAATAGATAGAGATAGCTAAACACTGAAAAAGTTAGTACCTGTAGCTGTTGCAAATAAAATAGATAGAGATAGCTAAACACTGAACAAGTTAGTTCCTGTAGCTGTTGCATAAATAATAGATAGAGATAGCTAAACACTGAACAAGTTAGTTCCTGTAGCTGTTGCATAAATAATAGATAGAGATAGCTAAACACTGAACAAGTTAGTTCCTGTAGCTGTAGACAAACCTCAGATCTACCTAAAGTAGACATTACCCTAAAGTCTGTGTATGAACAAACCACCTGAAGAGAGGAACTGGGCCACCACCAGTAAATATATCTATATAGACAGTTGTTAAATGAATACTTGACTAGAATAAACAGAACAGCTTTAAACAAAGTACAAAGAAACTAGCAATGTGAAGTAATCGAAAAAGGGTGGAGACTGCAGTAAAACTTGGAAAATAACACGTAAAAACAAAGTACTACAGTTTTACAAACTTGTACAGTTTTGTAAAACTGTAGTACTTTGTTTTTACGTGTTTACCAATGTGAAGTAACAGTCACTTCATACACTAAGGTATGACAAGGCTATGGTACATTTGATTTTATATTAGACAACATCATCTCATGTCGTCTAAGTAAGTGAGAGACAGAACTAGTACACAGTACTTGGGATATGTGGGATATAACTGGTTCACAGTACATGGGATATGTGAAGCATAACTGGTTACAGTACTGGGATATGAGAGACAACTACTGGTTCACAGTACTCGGATATGAAAGGCATAACTGGTTCACAGTACTGGGATATGAGAGACAGAACTGGTTCACAGTACTGGATATGAGAGACATAACTGGTTCACAAGAAAGTTGGCACAAAACTGTGCTTGAATTACATAGAGAAACAAAGAATGCAGTGGTTTGTCACTTAATAAAAATGCATCCAAACTCCACAGTATACAGTCTTCTACAACAGAACATCGGGAAAGAAGGCAAGAGGGAGACCACGGAAAAGATGGTTAGATGGCGTAGCAGAATCCTGTGAAAAAGCGAAAATAACAATCACACAAGCCACCAGAACAGCGCAAGACAAAAACATTAAACCACGACACTGGACAACAACCCGGTGGCAGTGTGACGACAAAAGGAGAAGAAGAACTGGTTCACAGTACTCGGTATATGAGAGACAGAACTGGTTCATAGTACCTGGATAAGAGAGACAGAACTGGTTCTATAGCACTCGGATATGGGGACAGAACTGGTTCATAATAATCGGGATAGTACGCTTTGAGATGAGCCAGGGGAGAAGTGGTTCTCTGGCGAGAAGTGGTTTCAGGGGAGAAGTGGTTTATGGCAGGGGCTCATGGCGAAAGTTTCATGGCGAGAAGGGGTTTCTATGGCGAGAAGTGGTTCTCATGGCGGGGTGGTTCCTGGGGGAAAAGGGTTCCGGGCGGAAGTGGTTCTCATGGAAAATTTCTATGGGAAGGGTTCTCAGGAGAAGTGGTTAAGTGTTTGGTAAGTTGAAATTAGCGTTTCAAATTTTTGTTTTAAAAAGGGACTGGCCCAAAAAAGTTTGGGAATCTATGATCTAGACTGTAAGTTTTTGCCCTTTTTTTGCAGTCTGGCAATGGTAGGGAGGGCCCCACGTTTTTTTAAAAAACCCATCGGTAAATACAAAAAGTTTGAAACTAAAAGATCTCTTGGAGTTCAACAAAACCATGGCTACCATCCCCAACGGACGGTTGGCTAAATGCCCGAAAAAAGGAAACCCCTTTTTTCCCCTCTGGTATATAGGTCAAAAAAGGTTAGGCCTGTATTTTTCATTGACCGTCGGCACGATGGGTGAGGGCGATACCCCGGTTGCCTTTTTTTCCCAGAGCATGTCGGTCCCAGTTGAGGCTGGTCGCCCGAACCGTCGCGGTGGGAAAATTCCCCCAACTGGGGCGAACCCAGACCACCAGCCTTGGAAGGGTTCACTAAAAACCCGCTACAGGGGCTCTCAAATGACCGTAGGTAGTTGTAATCTTTTCAGAGGTTTAGACATATTAGACAAAAGCACAAGATTTCACAAAATCCCAACATCCCAGACAATTTGACAAAAGCACAAGACTTATAAATCCCAACATCCCTAGACATACCACCCCAAAAAAACGGGGTCTTAAAAGTAACGTCTTTCGTCCTTGATGACCGATTTCATGAATGAGCAATAATCTGTCGTAAGGCGTGAGGTACAATAATTTGAATCCATACATCCAATATCCCACCCCTTCTCATACAAAGTATTCCTTTTGAATAGTTTATCATAGGACAACCAAGCCCTAAAATTCAGACCAAACAGGGTCACTGAGCATCTGTTTCCATAGCCTTTAATACCAAACACCAAGTCCTGTTTCTGCAACTGTTGTATCTCTTCAAACTATAGTTACAGGCTGTTTTTTGAAGTATTTCCCCATCGTCTCTACAGTCGAATCACAACTGTAAGAAGGTGGTGTTAAAATAGTAAGGTTAATCCAAATATCCTCATCCTCAGACGCTGTCTCGCATTCTGTCTCGTCCTGTGTGGTAGGGATACCGAGACAGGAAATCTGCATTCTTGTTCAATATGCCTCTACGATGTTTGATTTCGTAATCAAAGACAGCCATCTGAGCCAGCCATCTTTGCTCAAGACCAACTGTGCCTTATTAAAAAATGTAATTTTATTGTCTGTGTAAATAGTAACTTTATTGCCTAAAATATATGAACGAAATTTCTCAGTTACAGCCCATTTCAATCCCAATAACTCTAATTTTAAGCTACTCTTCCCTCCATATTAGCCTACCTTATCGTGGTTGGAGGGTTTGTGTGCTTTTAGGATCCTTCAGGCTATGTTGGCGGGAGTCTAACTCCTGGCAGGTCAAACCAAGCCGAACAGACTGAAGGTGAAAGGCCAGACCAAAAGGCGGGGGGCAGGATGGGGCCTCATAAGGTGACAGTGCAGAACCCACCGGCAGTGGAAATGCCTGGCTGCAACCAACCCATCCCCACCCATGGGACAAATAGCACTTGTCCTCTCTCTCTCTGAGGAGGACATCCTTTTTCTTGTCTTGTCTTCTACTTCTATGACATTTTCCCCTTAAGCAAAAGGGGATTAAACTACAGTGCCCGGGGAGCACACCCGAAAAAAGCCGGTTGGTGAGCCTGGCAACAGAAGGCTGAAGTCATCTAGAGTAGGACGACCCCAGACAAACCCGGGAAGACAGATCTCGCCAGAGGGGACTGCAAACTGTCTAGAGAACAACCTAAAAAAAAGATGTCCTCAGAAACGGAATGTGTCAGCCATTATTGGCGGGGGAATCGACAATACGAACAACTCAAATGGCCATGCGCAAATATTTATATAACTGTGGTGCCACCACCAGGGAAAAAGCCATGGTGGTGGGACCGGACCCTGCCTCGAAGGGGTCCCCCCTTAGCTACTGGCGGCCCTGTTGATTCTTGCAAAGCCAGGGGAGGACAGGGTATTACACGGGCAGCAAGGACAAACTTCACCTCACAATTATGCAATGGAATGCAGAAGGGTAACCAACAAAACAAAGAGCTAGAGGAACGTCTGCGAGCAGAAAAGATTGACATCTGCTGACCCAAAGAGACGCACCTTAATCCGGAAATAGATTCAGCATTAGAGGATTTGAAACCTTCCGTCGGGAAGAAAAAAATAGACAAAGGGTGGAGTAGTAACACTAGTTCGTAATTCCATACCGGCAGTTGAACTTCACAGGTCCAATCAGATGAGCACAGAATTAATAGCTGTTCAACTCCTTAATCAACAACACAAGATGACACTATACAATATATACTCACCACCCTCCATTCAAACTGAGCTGGAAGCTATCAAAGTTCAAGATGACAACTTACTTATAGTAGGAGACTTAAACAGCCACTCACCAAGCTGGGGCTATGACACGCTAGACCCCTTGAGGTGAAACCCTTTGAAGAATGGCTGATCACCAACAGCCCTTCCCCCATTCTCAACCACCCAGATGATCCTCACACATGTTACTCACGACGGTGGCGCATAACAAGCACCCCAGATCTGGCTTTTGCTACAGACGACATTCATAGGAAAACCCGAAACAAGTCTGCGACCAGATTGGAGGTAGTGCCCATAGACCAGTGAAACTCCTCAAAATAACATTAACAAGGAGGAACTTACAAACTCTGCCCCTAGTTGGAATTACAAAAAGGCAGACTGGAAGCTATTCCAAGAACTCGCAGACAAGTACTGTAAAGAAATTAATCAATCAGGAAAAGTGGACGGAGATGCACGTTCATTCAATAAAGCCATTTTAGATGCTGCAAAAAGGCTATACCCAGAGGGAGGAGAAAAACTACAGCCATATGGACCCCAGAGATGGAAGTTCTCCATAGCCTGCTTGCAGTGCCAGAAATACAATGGAACCCCACCAAGGGACAAATGTAATGCAACACAATAGAGAAAGGGGCCCTTTATGTTAGAGAAAGAAACCAGCAGTGTAGAAAATCCTGGAAAGAAAAGACAGCCTCTTTGAACATGGAAAAAGATACTCAAAAGTGTGGAGACTTCAAAAGCCCTGAACGATGACAACCCATCTAGAGGAAAACAGTTCTTCAGCAAGGAGAACAATTTCCCAAAGGAAAGGAGCAGCCATTGATGGCCCAGTGTTACAAGCAAGAAAGCCATGCTCAATAAGTCGGGAGCAAGGGAAAGAAGTCAAAGTGAGATAAATGCTACATTCAAAAAAAGCAACAAGTGAACCCTGTATGGAGGTAGACATCACACTGACTGAGCTGCAGAGAGCACTGAAAAAGCTCAATCGTAAAAAGGCCCGGGACCAGATGGAGTATCAAACGACATGCTCAAACAAATAGGCCCAATAGCACAGAGTTTTCTACTCCAGATTTTTAACAATAGTTGGAGACAGGGGAGAGTCCCAGACATCTGGAAAATGCCACAATCCACCCAATTTTCAAAAGTGGAAAAGACAAAAGGATCCGCAGAGCTACAGACCTATAAGTTTGCTAGTTGCACTGCAAAACTGCTGGAGAGAGTGATAACCACTAGACTCCAGTGGTTTGTAGAATCCAACCATAAACTGGATCCAGCCCAGACAGGCTACAGGCAGCATAGAAGCACTGATGACCAAGTGGCATACCGCGCACAGGACATAGAAAATGGCTTCCAAGAAAAGAAGAAAACCTTCACAGTGTTCTTCGACATGTCCAAGGCCTTCGACAAAGTCTGGAAAGATGGTTTGCTACTCGCCCCTTTTCACAGTGGAATACGGGGTAGAAAAGTACTATTGGGTAAAAGACTTTCTTTCCATAGACAAGCATCTGTAAAATTGGATGGAGTGCACAGTCCCAGATTCAAATTAAGAGCAGGAGTCCCACAGGGCGTACTTTTCCCCCTTGTTTTTCCTGGTATATATTTAAAGATCTGCCAAAAATCTGCCCAGACATGTATCACATTCTCCATGCTGATGATCTAGCTGTGGTACACCTCCGAGTTTCTGGGTCCTGCCATCTTTAAACCCAGGCCAGCCTGAACAGCGTCATAATGTGGGCAAGTAATGGGGTCTAGAAATAAACCGGAGCAAAACTATAGCAACGCTTTTCTCATTGTCAAAAAAGGAAGAACACTTCAGACTGAAATTTAACGATGATATCGTTCCCGTTCCCATACTCCAACCTTTTGGGAGTTGTTGACAGTCGTCGACATGGAAACATCACATAATGGGAAAAAAACAGAAAGGCTAGAGGGAAAAAAAGTGTGATGCGGAAGCTGGTTGAACTACCTGGGGAGCTGATATTCGAATCCTGAGTCAGGTGTACACTGGGGCAGTAGACCGACCTCGAATATGCATCATCGACATGGATATCAGCAGCCCATTCAAACAAATCGATACTGGAAAAAAACAAAAAAGGTGTCTGGTACTATTTTGGGAGCCCGAATCACACCAAGAGAAATGGGAAAAAGGGAGCCAACATCCAGCCCTTGGAAAAGAAGAAGGAGAAAAGTGATTCTACAGACTGAAAGGATCAAAAGAATGCCTCACCATCCACTGCATGGAAAAAATGGCGGGTAGAACAAAGAACAGACTAAAGCACAAGTCTAAACCACAAAGCAAAAGAAATAGGAAAGTCATACTTGGAACTACTAAATCATAATTCCATACCTGAAGAATTGCTTTTGATCACTGGGAACCAGACTCAGTACCACTAAACTTCTCAACCTCCATCCCTAAATTATTAAGCAAAGATGCCGAGCCTAATCTAGTGAAAAAGCAATTACAATGGAACATCTCCATTACATGCTTCCAGAAGACAGCTGGATAAGAATTTACACAGATGGATCGGCAATGGAGGCAACCATGAATGGTGGAGCAGGAGGAACATTAGGCACCCAGATGCTACCACGTGTTCTAGCAGCTCCTACTGGAAGAATATGTTCCAACTACAAGCAGAACTCATAGCCCTTCTGATGGGAGCAAGCACATGAATAAGCTGCAAGACCTGCAGGCAGGGATTTTTTCTTACAGACTCATTGTCAGCTATACAAGCCCTGGAGACTAAATCCACTGACAGCACAGTACAAAAACTACAAAGAGAACTTGCTCAGCTTACAGAAAAGGCAGAAATTCACTTGCAGTGGATTCCATCCACTGTGGCATTGCAGGCAATGAGAGTGCTGATGTCTTAGCTAAGGAGGGCATTGCCAAAGAGCAAATTTACCAACCCTTGTCTTTTCAAGAGGTCAAAAACCCTCATACAGAGAAAATCTGCAGTGGACTGGAAGACAAACACTGGATATGATTATGGAAAAAACTCCTCAAAGACCTAAGCAGAACAGACCAGGTCATTATATTTCGACTACGCACGGGACACTGCAGACTCAACAAACACTTATACAGACTAGGAAAAAGTCAAACAGCTCTCTGCCAGTGTCAGCAGGCAGAACAGACACCAGAGCTTATCCTGCAAGACTGTCCTCTTCTGTGTGAGCTGAGAAGCAACATGTGACCACACCCAGTCGACCTGAAAACTAAGCTTTGGGAAACCAGACAGACCTGAAGCTGACTGCACAGTTTGTGGTCCACAGTAAATTAAGCGCATGACCAGAGATCGCTGAAGAAGAAGAAGCTACTTTATATTTCTTTTCCCCTCTACGAAGAGTCCTACTGGCATAAGGATTACCTTACTGAGCCCTTCTTGTACCTGGCTCAAAACTGCTCCGAGGCCACTAAAAGACGCATCAATATCCAATACAAATGGTTTACTAAAATCAGGAAACCCCAAAATAGCGCTGAGGTCAACTTATTCTGAGAGACCGAAATGAACTTTGCATTCACTAGTCCATTTAAAATCAGATGATCCCCCTTGTCCCATGCTGTTTTGGGTTTTCCACGCAGTCCTGAAGGATTGCTATTAACCAGGTCTAGCAATGGTTTCGCTACATGAGAAAACCTGGGGATAAATTTTCTATAATACCCAGCCATGCCTAGAAATGTCTCACCCTTTCTTTACACTAGTGGGTGTGCCAAGTCTCTGAATGGGCAAGACTTTAATTTCTGGGGTTTTAATGCCACTCTCTGAAATAGAGTGACCCAAAAATGCACCCATCTGTAGAGAAAACACATTTGTCAGGATTAACTTTAGTCCTATGATCTTATTCTCTCCAATACGTTTCCTAAACGAATCAAATGATCATCAAAATTAGTGAAAAACTAACATATCATCTAAATATACCAATAGAGATTTAAACATAAAATCATTCATAGAATTCTGCATCAACCGCTGAAAAGTACCCGCGGAATTAGTCAAACCCATTGGCATCCGCGTATATTCGTAAAACCCCAAAGGTGTACACAACGCTGTCTTCTCAATATTTTCCCTTTTTTCATAGCCACCTGGTAATATCCACTGGTCAGATCCAAAGTGGAAAATAATTTGGCATCTATTAGAGAATGCAAGTAGTTATCGATGTGGGAAGCGGGGATGACTTTAATAGTCTTCCTGTTTAACTCACGATAGTCCACACAGAGGCTAAGGATCCATTTTTTTTTTAACCAATACAACAGGTGCAGCCCAGGGGCTGACACTCGCGCGAATGACTTGTTTCTGCAGAAGATCCACAATATGGTTCTGCACTTCTGTGTAAAACGCTGGAGGGATTCGCCTATACGGCAACTTAATGGGGTTGGTATCCTGCAACAATCGGATCTGATGCTGAACTTTATCGACATACTCTACATCGGAGTCAGTATATGAAAATATATCATCATATTTACACAAAAGAGATAATAGTGCAGCCTTTTGATCAGTAGACCCAGGCATACTGTCCAGATTAAATCGGCTTGAACCAATGTGTAGATTTGCAGAATGAACAAAACCCAAATCTTCTCTATCAGACACAGAACACTCCACTGATGTTGCGGACATGATATTATATTCTACATTACTAACCGAATCTACCCTGTATACATCACCCACCACAGTTCCATTGGATAGTAAAATATTTTCATTAGTTATATTCATAATATGGATAGCACATACACCCTTGTGTAATCTGGTTACAGTATTGCAACACACAATACCTTTGTGTAATCTGGTTACAGTATTGCAACACACAATACCTTTGTGTAATCTGGTTACAGTATTGCAACACACAATACCTTTGCGCATCAACGATCTGTTAGATTCAAAAACAACTTGTTGACCCAAGCATCCTCCATTTAATGCTGACCCACACAACCCCCAAAGAACTCGCCTGAATATGTGACTTTTTCCAGCAGACCAAATAAAGGCTGGAAGAGATGTCGACATCACTTTCCGGGGCTAGTTTACATAGAATGAAGAATAGGCTGAAACAACCGCAACCAGTAAAGGATATTAGTACCAATGATGGCCTGATACTTACAGTTGGTAAGTCAAGGATTGTCCTTGAAAATAAAACAAACCACAATCCATGAGATAAGTACTATAGAGCTCGATGTTAACCACCATATAACCCAAATAAGGAATTTGAAGACTATTTGCAGCCTTTAGCTGCACCCAATTATCCCCATTTAATATAGACGCCGGAAAAAATGTACGAAAAGAACTCTCTGAGAGCCGAAACTCTGGGAACCTCAGCAATAAGACACCTGAGTACATTCCCACCAATCCAAACATCTTTTAACAGGTGATCCCCTACCAGCGCCGGCCCCGGGCCCTGTCCTCAGAGCACCCAGGGTCGAGCCCTCCCTGAGTGACGCCTGTTTGAATTTGACCCCTACATACATTCACCATGGCCCTCACGGCCACATCTAGAACAGCAGGGTTGGTCCTCCCACCACCACTACCCTGAAAGCAGGAGCATAGGTACCAGAACGATTATGGCATGCTCCTGATAGTGTCCACTAAGATTGTTCCTTGAATCCCGGTTCACCCTGTATTCCAAGTCATCCAAGCGACGACCGAACCTATTAATGACCCCGGAATCCTGCACAGGGATGGAATTGGACTCCCATCGCAAAGCTTCATCACGGCAGTGTAGGAAGGTGGTGGAGGGTGCCCCCGCCACCTGTGCCAGCAACATCCCAGAACATAGCTTGTTACTTAGCGATGCCATGAAATGGTCCCTCAGATTATTGGGATCGAGGGTACTGACCCTCTCGAGCCTGAGCCGCTGTAACCTTCGCAAACAGCGACCGATGGGAGAAGTCCAGGCAGGACTCCCCAACTCGTTGGGACGAAGCAAAGACCGATGACAGTAGCGCATGTGCCGACCTGTTGTCCCCAAACACACGCAGGAGACTAGTCAGCAGAGTTTCCCGGGTCCTGTGATGTCATCATCGGGATCTCTAGTTCCCGCGAACTGAGTCCGATACATATTCAAAAAGAGTATCGACTCTATCCTGGCCCTCTAGACCATAGTATCGACAATAATGGCGTATGTCCCTCGCGAACTCGTCCACGGAAGGACCATCACAAGCCCCGAACGTCCGCAGGGGCCTGCAAGGTGGACGAGGTAAGTTCGAATTAGAGGGAGGCAACAGTGCCGAAACTCCCGGGAAAATTTTCCCAACCCGCACTGAAGGATCCAACATTGCAGGAGTAGGAATCACCGGTGCGGGAGGGCCGCCCCAACATGACATACTCACAGCCTTTACCACTTGGTATTCCTAAGAGCCATTAGTACTGTATACAGTCGTGATAAAAAATATATGATACAAAAAGTTATTGACAAATAGTACAGTTATTAAAATATGCCCTGAAAAACAACTCTTGAGTGAGATAGTATAAACTTATACAAAACACAGGAATGGCTGTCGATATGAAAAAATTTGAGATTAGCATCACAAGCAAAAAAATTAGTGATTAGGTATAAAGAAAATACTCACACTAATAATACCAAATACGACCACAACACATCATGTGGAAACAGCCATCTCATTAGTCCAATAGTTCTGTATAATTCGTCCGTTAACTTGAATGATGTCAATACCGTATATCAGGCCAGGTCGAGATAGCAATCGTTGGATCACCAGTGGAATCTAAGAAATGTTTTATTGGCCGTCTTCTCAGATGCTGTGAAGGACTGGCACCAGGTTCACAAGGTTGATTGAAGCAGGCAATAACAAGTAGTAGGTCCCAAGGTTGATTGAAGCAGGCAATATCAGTAGTAGGTCCTAAGGTTGATTGAAGCAGGCAATAACAAGTAGTAGGTTTCAACGTTGATTGAAGCAGGTAATAACAAGTAGTAGGTTCCAAGGTTGATTAAAGCAGGTAATGCATGAGTAGTTTCAACGTTGATTGAACCATGGTAATCAAGTAGCAGGTCCAAGGGTTGATTGAAGCAGGCATAACAAGAGTAGGTTTCAAGTTGATTGAAGCAGTAATAACAAGTAGTAGGTTCCAAGGTTGATTGAAGCAGGTAATAACAAGTAGTAGGTCCAAAGGTTGATTGAAGCAGGTAATAACAAGTAGTAGGTTTCAAGGTTGATTGAAGCAGGTAATAACAAGTAGTAGGTCCCAAGGGGTTTATTGAAGCAGGTAAAACAAGAGGGAATCCCGGTTTATTGGGAAACAGGTAATAACAAAGTAGGTTTCAAGTTTATTGAAGCAGGGTTTAAAAAGTAGTAGGTCCCGGTTTATTGAAGCAGGTAATAAAAAAAGGTCCCAAGGTTGGGGTTGAAGATAAAACCCCAAATAGTAGGGTTTTAACGTTGATTGAAGCAGGCAAAACAAGGAGGGGGCCCAAGGTTTATTGAAGAAAAACAAGTAGAGGTTTAAAAGTTTATTGAAGCAGGTTTAAATAGTAGGTTCCAAGGTTGATTGGCAGGGAAAAGTTGGGAGGGCCCAAGGGTTTATTGAAGCAGGTAAATTTAAAAAGTAGTAGGTCCCCCAAAGGTTTACTGAAGCAGGCCCCAAGAGTAGGTCCCGGGTTTATTAAACAGGTAATAACAAGTAGTAGGTTTCAAGTTGATTGAAGCAGGTTAACGTAGTAGGGCCAAGGTTGGGTTGAAGCAGGTAAAACAAGTAGTAGGTCCCAAGTTTGATTAAAGCAAGGGAATAAAAAGTAGTAGGTTTCAACGTTAAATTTTAACAGGCAAAACAAGAGAGGTCCCAAGGTTGATTAAAGCAGGGAAAAAAGTAGGGAGGTTTCAAGTTGATTGAAGCAGGTTTAAAAAGTAGCAGGTTTTAAAGTTTATTGAACAGGTAAAACAAGAGAGGTCCCCCAAAGGGTTGGGGTTGAAGCAGGGAAAACAAAGTAGGTAAACCCAAGGTTGATTAAACAGGAATAACAAGTAGTAGGTTTCAACGTTGATTGAAGCAGGTAAAACAAGTAGTAGGTCCCAAGGGATTGAAGCAGGTAATAACAAAATAGAGGGCCAAGGTTTTGGGAAAGGAAAAAACAAAAGTAGGTCCTGGTTTATTGGCAGGGATTTCGGGGAGTAGGTCCCAAAGGGTTGGGGTTGAAGCAGGTTTAAAAAGGGGAGGTCCCAAGGTTGGGGTTGAAGCAGGTAATAACAATGGTAGGTCCTGGGTTTATTGAAGCAGGCAAAACAAGAGTGGTTTCAAAAGTTGAGGCAGGTTAAAAACCGGTAGTAGGTCCCAAGGTTTTTGAAACAAGGGAAAACAAGAGTAGGTTTCCAAAAGTTGAGAAGCAGGTTTAAAAAAGAGTAGGTCCCTTTGGGGTTTAAACCCGGGAAAAAAAGGAGTAGGTCCAAGGTTGATTTTTAAGCAGGAATAAAAAGAGTAGGTTTCAACGTTGATTGAAGCAGGGAATAACAAGTAGAGGTCCCGGGTTATTTAAGCAGGTAATAACAAGTAGTAGGTCCCAAGGTTGATTGAAGCAGGTAATAAAAGTAGTAGGTCCTAAGGTTGATTGAAGCAGGCAATAATAGAGTAGGTTTCAACGTTGATTGAAGCAGGTAAAACAAGAGTAGGTCCAAGGTTGATTAAGAGGAAACAAGTAGTAGGTCCCAAGGTTGATTAAAGCGGGTAATAAAGCATGGGTAGGCCCCAAGGTTGATTGAAGCAGGCACAACAAGTAGTAGGTCCCAACGCTGATTGAAGAGGTAATAAAGTAGAGGTTTCAACGTTGATTGAAGCAGTAAACAAGTAGGTAGGTCCCAAGGTTGATTGAAGCAGGTAATAACAAGTAGGTTTCAACGTTGATTGAAGCAGGTAAAAACAAGTAGTAGGTCCCAAGGTTGATTGAAGCAGGTAATCACAAGTAGTAGGTCCAAGTTGTTACAGGTAATAACAAGTAGTAGATTTCAAAGTTGATTAAGAAGGTAAAAACAGTAGGTCCCAAGGGTGATTAAGCAGGTAATAACAAGTGTAGGCCCCGGTTGATTGAAGCAGGAAAACAAGAGAGGCCCCAAGGTTGTTTTAGCAGGAAATAACAAGTAGAGGTCCCAAGGTTGATTGAAGCAGGTAATAACAAGTAGTAGGTCCTAAGGTTGATTGAAGCAGGTAATAAAGTAGTAGGTCCCAAGGTTGATTGAAGCAGGCAATAACAAGTAGTAGGTTTCAAGGTTGATTGAAGCAGGTCAAAAGTGTAGGCCCCAAGGTTGATTGAAGCAGGTACAACAAGTAGTAGGTCCTAAGGCTGATTAGCAGGTAATAACAAGTAGTAGGCCCCGGTTGATTGAAGCAGGTAATAACAGTAGTAGGTCCCAACGTTGATTGAAGCAGGCAAAACAAGTAGTAGGTCCCAAGGTTGATTGAAGCAGGTATACCAAGAGTAGGTCCCCAAGGTTGATTGAAGCAGGCAATAACAAGTAGTGGGTTTTCAACGTTGATTGAAGCAGGAAATAACAACGTAGGGTTTCAATGTTGTTTGGGAAGAGGTAATCAAGAGTAGGTTTCAACGTTGATTGGCTTAATAAGAGTAGGTTTCAATGTTGATTGAAGCAGGTAAACAAGTAGTAGGTCCCAGGTTGATTAAAGCAGGTAATAACAAGGAGGTCCCAAGGTTATTGAAGCAGGTAATCAAGTAGTAGGTTTCAAGTTGATTGGGCAGGTAATAACAAGTAGGTCCCAAGTTGATTGAAGCAGGTAATAACAAGTAGAGGTTTCAATGTTGATTGAAGCAGGTAATACAAGTAGTAGGTCCCAAGGTTGATTGAAGCAGATAAACAAGTAGTAGGTCCCAAGGTTGATTGAAGCAGGTAATAAGGGTAGTAGGTTTCAAATTGATTGAGCAGGTAAAGCAAGTAGGCCCAGGTTGAGAAGCAGGCAAAAGAGTAGGTTCAATGTGATAGCAGGTAAAACAAGTAGTAGGTCCCAAGGTTGATTGAAGCAGGTAATAACAAGAAGTAGGTCCCAAGGTTGATTGAAGCAGGTGTACAAGTAGTGGGTTTCAACGTTGATTGGCAGGTAAAAAAAGTAGTAGGCCCCAAAGGGTTTGGGATTGAAGCAGTAATAACAAGAGTAGGTCCTAAGGGTTGATTGAAGCAGGCAATAATCAGTAGGTCCCAACGTTGATTGAAGCAGGTTAACAAGTAGTAGGTTTCAACGTTGATTGAAGCGGTAATAACAAGTATGGGTCCTAAGGTGATTGAAGAGGTAATAACAAGTAGTAGGTCCCAGGTTGATTGGCAGTAATAACAAGTAGTAGGCCCCAAGCGATTGAAGTAGGTAACAAAAAGGGTTGGGTTCAACGTTGATTGAAGAAAATTAACGCTGTGGAGCTGACAAGGTGGATTCCCAAGGTTGCTAAGAAAAATTAATCGGGATATAGTCTCAACCCGGGAGAAAAAAGCCATGAAGCGCTGCTCTTCAGCAAGGTGAAAATAGGAATATGTGAAATGACCAGTATGAAAATCATCATCCAGCACAAGATCAAACGAAAAACAAGAATATTTGTAGAATTGGTAAAGTTGTTTATAAATATATAAAACTCACATTTCGTCTGGTCTACAGGCGAGGGATGGTGGGAGATCTTTTTTTTTCCCTTTTTTGACACCAAAACTGTAGTAGGAGGCCCCAAGCGTGGTACATTGTTTTATTTACTACATTTTTGTTCGATTCTTTAGGGGTAAAGTTGGTCCCTTGTGCAACATAGGGTTTCATTCCCATGGGCCTCCTATAATATCCATATATTGCCAAAGCTTGATTGACGATTTCGATTGTTGATGATGCTCTGATTATTGGAGGGTCAAATAATGATGATGGTAAGAGGAGAGTACAATGAAACCATTAACTCATTCTTGAAGATTTTCATTTGTTTATTCAGTGATGTTGTTTACATGGCTTATAAAACGCCCTTCATTAGTCGTATATTTTTTCTCCGTTACTAAGTAGTTCACGTCATTTCGTTCTCACGTCGATGTCTCGTTTTTAGTGTTGCCATCTTGCTTAGAAAGTGCAAACACTAAGTCTGCTAATAAAATATCTAAATATTTACAAACTACAATAAAGCTAATTGTCTAGTTCCTCAGCTGTCACCTGGGACTGGCCTATGACAGAGAGAAAAGAGAGAGAGAAAAAAGAAAGAAAGAGAGATGTATTTAAAATATATATATATAGAGAGAGAGAAAGATAGAGAAAAAAAAATGAGAGAAAGAGAAAGAGAAAGGTGAGAGAGAGCGAAAGAGAGAGAGAGCGAAAGAGAAAGAGAGAGAGCGAAAAGAGAGAGAGAGCGACAGAGAGAGAGAGAGAGAGCGAAAGAGAGAGAGAGAGAGAGAGAGAGAGAGCGAAAGAGAGAGAGAGAGAGAGAGAGAAAGAGAGAGAGAGAGAGCGAAAGAGAGAGAGAGAGAGAGAGAGAGAGAAAGAGAGAGAGAGAGAGCGAAAGAGAGAGAGAGAGAGAGAAAGAGAGAGAGAGAGCGAAAGAGAGAGAGAGAGCGAAAGAGAGAGAGCGAAAGAGAGAAAGAGAGAGAGAGAGAGAGAGAGAGAGAGAGAGAAAGAAAGAGATGAGAAAATAAAGAGAGATGTACTATATATAGAGAAGTCTCTGATCTAAGTGTTAGTCCTTTGTCTTGTGAGTCGAAGGTCTCTGTATCTAAGTGGTTAAGTTCTTTGTCTTGTGAGTCGAAGGTCGTGGGTTGAACGAACGCGCCGTTCTGTTCACGAGTGCAATTTTTTTTAGAGACCCCAGGATTTTTCCAGAGACTCAGGATTGTTGCTGGAGCTACTGAGTTCGTGCTTTTTGGAATACTGGCAGTGGCGCCATTTCTGCAGAAAGGAACTACAATGGGTAAAACCCGGGGCAATGAAGTCGTCCTTTGACTTAAAACCTTAAACCCTATAGAGAAAGATAGAGAAAGAAATAGAGACAAAGAAGGAGAAAGAAAAAAGGTTGTGTGTGTGTGAGAGAGAGAGAGAGAGAGAGAGGGAGAGAGAGAGAAAGAGAGAGAAACGAGAGAGTTCAGTTCATAGTCTGAGTCCGGTAGAACGAATGCTTTTTCCAGGATTGTAAAGTACGTCGATGCGTGGCTTGTCAGATGGCGTGTCATCTCTGCGGAGGAGGGACCGAGTGGAAATCAAACCCTTTTTCTTTAGATGTCTTTAGTTCTGTGTAGTCATCATCAATGCGTATCCTTTATAGGACGTTGCTCTTTTTTCAGCACATCTGAAATTCACTATGTTCTTTGCCGTTCAACCACTTCCGGATGGTCATATTCATGGTTTTTTAATATCTTGTATCCATCTTCTTCTTGGTCTGTCTGGTCCTGGGGACCCTGTCCTCTAATATTGTTCTTTCTAGGCCATAGTGACACTTGATGTGATCAAAGTATGTAATTTTCCCGTATAGTATGTTATTTATCAGCCAATTCTCTTTAACATTTAGTTCTTTCAGGACATCAGTGTTCTTCCTCTTTTCTGTCCATGGTTATTCGTAGGATCTTTCTCTTTTCTAGTTTCTGTGTAGTAGTGAGATGTTAATATAATTATTTGCAGAATAGTTCTGTGTAGTAGTGAGATGTTAATATAATTATTTGCAGAATAGTTCTGTGTAGTAGTGAGATGTTAATATAATTATTTGCAGAATAGTTCTGTGTAGTAGTGAGATGTTAATATAATTATTTGCAGAATAGTTCTGTGTAGTAGTGAGATGTTAATATAATGAGATATTTGCAGAATAGTTGTGTGTAGTAGTGAGATGCTAATACAATGAGATATTTGCAGAATAGTTGTGTGTAGTAGTGAGATGCTAATACAATGAGATATTTGCAGAATAGTTGTGTGTAGTAGTGAGATGCTAATACAATGAGATATTTGCAGAATAGTTCTGTGTAGTAGTGAGATGTTAATATAATTATTTGCAGAATAGTTCTGTGTAGTAGTGAGATTTTATAATATAATGAGATATTTGCACAATAGTTGTGTAGTAGTAGTGAGATGTTAATATAATGAGATATTTGCAGAATAGTTCTGTGTAGTAGTGAGATGTTAATATAATGAGATATTTGCAGAATAGTTCTGTGTAGTAGTGAGATGTTAATATAATTATTTGCAGAATAGTTCTGTGTAGTAGTGAGATTTTATAATATAATGAGATATTTGCACAATAGTTGTGTAGTAGTAGTGAGATGTTAATATAATGAGATATTTGCAGAATAGTTCTGTGTAGTAGTGAGATTTTATAATACAATGAGATATTTGCAGAATAGTTCTGTGTAGTAGTGAGATGTTAATACAATGAGATATTTGCAGAATAGTTCTGTGTAGTAGTGAGATGCTAATACAATGAGATATTTGCAGAATAGTTGTGTGTAGTAGTGAGATGTTAATACAATGAGATATTTGCAGAATAGTTCTGTGTAGTAGTGAGATGCTAATACAATGAGATATTTGCAGAATAGTTGTGTGTAGTAGTGAGATGCTAATACAATGAGATATTTGCAGAATAGTTATGTGTAGTAGTGAGATGTTAATACAATGAGATATTTGCAGAATAGTTCTGTGTAGTAGTGAGATGTTAATACAATGAGATATTTGCAGAATAGTTGTGTGTAGTAGTGAGATGCTAATACAATGAGATATTTGCAGAATAGTTGTGTGTAGTAGTGAGATGTTATTACAATGAGATATTTGCAGAATAGTTCTGTGTAGTAGTGAGATGTTAATACAATGAGATATTTGCAGAATAGTTCTGTGTAGTAGTGAGATGTTAATACAATGAGATATTTGCAGAATAGTTCTGTGTAGTAGTGAGATGCTAATACAATGAGATATTTGCAGAATAGTTGTGTGTAGTAGTGAGATGTTAATACAATGAGATATTTGCAGAATAGTTCTGTGTAGTAGTGAGATGCTAATACAATGAGATATTTGCAGAATAGTTGTGTGTAGTAGTGAGATGCTAATACAATGAGATATTTGCAGAATAGTTCTGTGTAGTAGTGAGATGCTAATACAATGATATATTTGCAGAATAGTTGTGTGTAGTAGTGAGATGTTAATACAATGAGATATTTGCAGAATAGTTCTGTGTAGTAGTGAGATGCTAATACAATGAGATGTTTGCAGAATAGTTCTGTGTAGTAGTGAGATGTTAATACAATGAGATATTTGCAGAATAGTTCTGTGTAGTAGTGAGATGTTAATATAATGAGATATTTGCAGAATAGTTGTGTGTAGTAGTGAGATGTTAATATAATTGTTTGCAGAATAGTTCTGTGTAGTAGTGAGATGCTAATATAATGGGATATTTGCAGAATAGTTCTGTGTAGTAGTGAGATGTTAATATAATTATTTGCAGAATAGTTCTGTGTAGTAGTGAGATGTTAATATATGGATATTTGCAGAATAGTTGTGTGTAGTAGTGAGATGTTAATATAATTATTTGCAGAATAGTTCTGTGTAGTAGTGAGATGTTAATATAATGGGATATTTGCAGAATAGTTGTGTGTAGTAGTGAGATGTTAATATAATGAGATATTTGCAGAATAGTTGTGTGTAGTAGTGAGATGTTAATATAATGGGATATTTGCAGAATAGATTTGTTTTAATGTTTGTTTAAAAATATATTTATTGAAAAATATTTTTATTGTTTAACTGTTTTAATATTGTTAATTTAAAAAAAAAATTTATTAATATTTTTATCTAACTTTTATAAAAAGTTTTTAAAAGTAATTTTTTTTGTTATATTTGTTATATTCTTTATAAAAAATATTTTAAAATTGTTTAACTTTTTATTTTTTATATTAATTTTTAAAATTTATTGTTAATGTCAATTCTGTTTTTATTTTTAATTAAACAATTTTATTATTGTTAATTAAATTTTTTTTAAATTTTGTTTAAAACAAAATGTTTTAATTAAAAATGTTTATTTTTGTTTGTATTTGTTTTCCTTATTAAATTTTTTAAAATAATTATTGTTTTATTTGCAGAGTAGTTCTGTGTAGTGATCATCATCATCAGGTACCCTGCCGGCTGGCGTAGGCGTTCATGGATCTCCACAAATCTCTGCCGTTGGTGTTTGCTATCAACTCAGATGTTGACGCTCTACCATGCTATGAAGTTAGGCTATCCAAAATGTTATCTCTCTGTCTTCCTCTGTCTCGTCTACCCTCGATTTTACCGGTTGTCGCAATGTGTTCTTAACCTCCTCCCCCATCATATACCTGAAAAACTAAGACTGCCTCTTTCTTATATTGATGATAAGCTTTTCTGTGTCTTGATCTCATTCAACACCTCAACATTAGTCATTTTAGCAGTCCATGGATTCTCATCATTCTTCTGTAAAACCCCATTTCTGTGGCCCTCAGAGATATTTCGATCTGTGTGTTCATTGTCCACGACTCGCATCCGTATGCCAGTATTGGTTCTATGTAGCACTTAATAACTCGCATTCTGATCGTAATTGACAAGGACTTGTTGCAGATAATGCTTCTCATTTTCAGAAACGATGTTTTCTCTTGCCCTATTCTGCTTTTTACTTCTGATCGGCATCTGCCATCTGATGTTATCAGGACTACGATATATTTAAATTGCTGCACTTGTCTTTGCTCAGTCCCATTTACTGTGATAGTGCATTTGGTCAAAGTCTGCTTTTTTATATGATTATAATTTCTGTCTTCTTAATATTCAAACTGAGTCCTTTGTTGTTACTTTCTGTCACAACCTTATCAACTAATTTCTAGAGCTCCATTTCATTTCTTGCTATTAAGACAGTATCATCAGCGTATCTCATGTTATTTATGATATGTCCTCCTACAGCTATTCCAGGAATATCTTTAAAAGACCTCAAAATGTTTTCACAATACAGTGATACGTTAATATAATAGAATATTTGCAGAATAGTTCTTTTTTTTAAAATAATTTAATCCCGACGAAATTGCAAGATTCAGTTCAAAAGATCAACTTTTCATAATGGGAGATTTTAATGGAAAAGTAGGAAATAGCAGAAGAACAGTTTCAAGATATGTTGGTAAATGCGGGAACAAAAACAACAAGATCAACACACATGGAAAAAGATTATTAGATTTGTTTGCACAGCATGACCTTGTCATTACAAATCTTCTTTCAACATAGAGACTCCCATGTAATCTTCTTCTTCTTTGCCTTCGTTCTTTACGACCAATTTTAATCACTTTTTGTTATGTTTTATTTTTGCCAAAAATGTGTATACGTTGCACATTGGTTTGGTAGGCCCCTAAACACATAGACTTCTACACGTTTAGGACACATGCATCCGATTTCAGCCAAACCTCCTTAGTCGCCTCTTACGACATGCGTGGCTGGTAATAGTAGTTCTATTTTTTACACCCCAAATTTGGGCCCTGGTAACCACTTGGGCGACTCCCAGATAATGACTTGGTACAAATGGAACGATCCAGATATTAAAAGCCAGATAGATTACTTATTAACAAGGAAGAGAGACTTTAGTGAGATTTCGAATGCTAAAGTCATAGTGAATATTAGTATGGACACAGACCACATGATAGTAGTTATAGACAGGAAAGACAAGATAAACAGTAATATCAGAAAACTAAACCAAGCATTGAAACTATTAAATGGAAAGAATTAGAGAATGCAGAAAATGGAAACAATTTCAAAGAAAGAATACAACAAAAGTTATGAAAAACTAACATGCAAGACAAAAGGAGTGGATGAGGAATGGAGTAATTTGAAAGACACTTTTAAAATGATTGCTCAAGAAATATGTGGAAACAAAAAGAAAGGGAACCCGAGGTGTAAAATTTCAGCATGGTGGAACCAAGAAATAAAAGAAATAGCGAATAGCAAAAAGAAGACCTATTCATGCTGGCTAAAAAGCAGAACTGATGTAAATTATGCAATCTACAGACAAATCAGAGGGAAAACACAAAGAGCAATAAAAAGAGCAAAGAAAAAGCACGGAAACATTTGAAACATGCTGGTAGAAGAAGAAGAACAGCACCAAGAGAATATTACAGGAAAGTAAGAGGAATAAGACAGCACAATGAGGAATACAACCCAACAGACATTTTAAATGACGAAAAAGGACAACATATCTTAGGATCAAAATTAATATTAGAAAGATGGAAAAACTACTTTGAAGAGCTACTTAATTGTGATAAAACCTATGGGAGAATAAACTGCTATAACACAGAGGAAGAAATAGAGGAATTAGAACCAGAAATACTACTAGCAGAGGTAGGAAATGTAATAAAGTTGGCACCAAAACACAAAGCAGCAGGCACAGATGATTTACCTGCAGAAGCCATCAAAACAGCTGGAGAGGCAGGTGCAAAATGGGTTAGACGAATCTTCCAAGTCGCATCGCAGAACCATGAAACACCAGAAGATTGGCAAACAGCAATAATCACACCAATTTGGAAAACAAAGGCAGCAAGAAGGAATGTAATAACTGTAGGGGAATCTCACTACTAAATCACATAGGGAAAATGTATGCTAAGATCATTGAAAAAGACTAAGACCAACAATTGAAGAACAACTCTCAGAAACACAGATGGGTTTCAGACGAAATAGAAGCTGTACCGATGCAATATTTACATTAAGACAACTGACGGAAAGCGCAATAGAACATAACAAGACCTGTAGTGTGGCATTCATAGATCAGGAAAAGATATTCAACAGAGTCGATAGAAACTATGGAATCAGCAAACATCTCATCTAGGTCTCTCTTCTCTCTTTGCCTTTTCCCCGGGTTGGAGGCATAGGCCCTTAACCAACTCATGCCAAGTCTTCCTATCTCTAGCTATCTCCTGCAGCGCCCTCCAGCTCTTCTTTATATTGTTGATCTCCGCCTCCAAATCTCGTCTCCATGATTTCTCGGCCTCCCTTCTTTCGCTGTCCCTGCGGGTTCCAGACAAGGACCCTTCTTGTTATATTCCCTCCGGTTTTCGCAAAGTGTGTCCTATCCAGCGCCAGCGTCTTTTTTTAACCTGTTCGTTCACTGGAATCTGTCTTGTTCTCTCCATAGTTCCTCATTTGTGACCCTATCATACCATCTTATTCCCTCTATTCTGCGCAGACACCAGTTGATGAATGTTTGCAATTTATGCGCTATTGTTTTAGTTGTTCTCCATGTTTCTGACCCATACAGTAGAACTGCTTTAACATTAGAGTTAAATATCCGAATTTTGTTCTAGATTTGATTTCTTTGGACTTCCAAATGTTTCCCAGTGCAATGAAAGCTCCTCTTGCCTTCTGTATTCTTATTTTAACATCTCTATCTGTTCCACCCTCTTTGTCTACGTTGCTGCCCAAATATGTGTATGATTCTACCTCTTGAAGTGGATTTCCCAGGAGATTGAGTTGTCGTTTGCTTGGTTAATTCTCAATATCTTTGTCTTTCCCTTATGAATGTTCAGCCCTAGTTGCTGGGACCTTTGATTCAATGTTTTAAGCTTATCCTGCATCTGATTTCTGTATGTGACAGAAGGGCTATATCATCAGCGAAGTCCAGATCATCTAGTTGCTCTGTCAGAGTCCATTGGATTCCATTTCTGGTGTTAGTTACTGTGGTCTTCATAATCCAGTCTATTGTCAGTAAGAACAACAAAGGTGATAGAAGACATCCTGACGCACTCTGTTTCTATTCCGAAAGTATCTGTTAGTTTACCTTCATGAAGAACTCTACATTTCATATCTGTATATGTTGCTTTTATTAGGTTAATAATTTTCTGTGGGATTCCATAATGCCTCATTAATTTCCAAAGGGTTTCCTTATCAATACTGTCAAAAGCCTTCTCATAATCAACAAATCCGATATAAAGTGGGAATTTCCATTCAATACTTTGCTCTATTATTATACGTAATGTGGCTATCTGGTCAGCACAGGATCTATTTGGTCGGAAGCCTGCCTGTTCATCTCTTAGCTTTATATCGATGGCATCTCTCAGTCTCTCCAGGATGACTCTGCTTAGTATTTTCCAGGTACTGACAACAGCATTATTCCCCTATAGTTTTCACACTTCTGAAGGTCCCCTTTCTTTGGTAGCTTCACCAGGTATCCTTCTCTCCAGTTTGCTGGTATTTCTTCGTCTCCCAGATTCTGCTAAATAATTTATACAGTATTTCTGTGGATGTGTTTATGTTGGCTTTAACTGCCTCTGCTGGAATACCATCTGGACCGGCCGCTTTTCCATCTTTTAAAAGTTTAAAGGCTTTACTAATCTCCTCCTTGGATGGTTTCTCACAGTTGATGTCCAAGTCAATTTCTGCCGGTTGGATATCTGGGGGTTTGTAGGTGCTGGTCTGTTCAGGAGTTCCTTGAAGTATTCCATCCATCTTTCCATTTGGTCTCTAACATTAGTGATAGTTTCCCCACTACTATTTTTGATCAACCCATTTGATGGTCTGTATTTTCCTGCTAGCTTTCTAGTGATATTGTAAAGATCCCTAAGGTTTCCTTTCCTGCAGCTACCTCTGCTTCTCTTGCTAGATCTTCTACGTATTGTCTTTATCTAACTTTATTTGTTTCTTCACTTTCTTGCTAGCTTCTGTGTACTTTTCCTGGCTATGGCTTTGGCAGTTCTAGTTTTGCTATTATTTAAATCTGCTTTCCTCCTTTTCCTTTCTTCTATTTCCTTGAGAGTTTCTGGAGTTATCCATGCCTTATGATTCCGCTCCTTCTTTCCTAATACCTCTGTGCATGTTTCATTCCAAATATTTTTGGCTTGCTGCCAGCATTCTTCCCCTCACCTCATCTTCTAATTGCCGCAACACCTCATACTTATTAGAGACTGTGACCGTGAACTGTTCCTTTGTTTCTTGACTTCTGAGGTATCCTACATTATATTGGTGTCTATGTTCATGGGATGTTATGTATCGCTTAAGCTTCAGTTTAATTTACTTATCAGCAAATGGTGATCCGAATCTACATCTGCCCCTTAGGACCCTTACATCTTGTAGAGATGACCTGAATTTCTTGTTTATGCATATGTGGTCAATTTGATTTTCTGTTCTGTGATCTGGTGATACCCAGGTTACTTTATGTATTCTTTTATGTGGAAAGACACTACCACCTATGACGTATTGATTCGCTGCACAGAAATTAGTGAATAGTTCTCATTTTCGTTCATTATTCCTAGTCCGTGTTTCCCCATGATCTCCTCGTAGCCTATGTTGTCCGAACCTATTTTGGCATTGAGGTCACCCATCAAAATTTTGATGTTCCCATTTCTCTGATTACCTATAGTATTTTGAAGTTTTATGTAAAATTCCTCTTTTACTTTTTCCTCTTTATCATTGGTAGGTGCATAACACTGGGTCACATTCAAGAATACTTTCTTTTGGTGGTTCTGAATGTTGCTGTGATTATCCTAGGACTCACTGCTTCCCATTTTATTAGTGCAGTCTCCGCTTCTTTAGATAGCATTAAAGCCACTCCTTCACTATGGGGGCATTTTCTTCCATATGGCCTGAGAACCGCATTGTTTCTCCTGTGTTTAGACGTTGTTTGCCTGCACCATTCCACCTAGTTTCACATAATCCCAAGATGCCAATCCCGTGAAATTTCATCTCATTTACAACCTGTGCTGTCTTTCCCATTTGATACATACTTCTAACATTCCAGGTGCCAATTCTGGAGCTTTTCCTAGGTGAAAGGAAGATAATCTGCGGTGTAGACTCCTTGCGGCTTTCTCTGCATCGCTTCATACCTCTTCTAGAAGAGCTTCCTTTCCTCTTGGTTGGCACAGTTTTTATTTTATTTTTATGTGACTTGTTCATGGTTGGTTGGATTTTGTGGCTAAAATTTTCTACTGGATAGGGTAGCCAGCCCTACGCCAAACCCCACCTTCGTCGCCTCTTACGACATGCCTTGTAGGTCGCAGTGCTGCTACTCTTTGCTCCTCTTGCGGGCCCCGGCAGCACACGGGCATCTAGGTCTGCAAGAGTTATACATTTCAAATAAAGTTACATAAGAACAAAAGCCGGAACATCAAAAACATTGACTGTAAACTCAGAAGTTAGACAGGGATGTGTGTCTCCCACTGCTCTTTATAACTTACATGGACAACATAAGTAGAGAAGCAGGAATAGAGAAAAAAATAATATTTCACAACTTTTATTTGCAGATTACCAAGTACTGATTGCAGAAAACGAAGAATCTCTCCAGAACCACTTGAGCTTAGTTAACATCAAGGGTGAGGAGTACAACATGAAAATAAATATAATAAAGACAGAGACAATGGCAATAAGTAGACAACCAGAAAGCCTTACAATAAAACTCCAGAACGTAGACTTAAAACAAACAATTGAGGTCAAATACTTAGGAGCAATTTTCACAGCAGATGGAAGTATTGATAGCGAAATCAGCAATCGTTGCACAAAAGTTAACCAAGTACTGGGACAGTTAACACCACTGTTGTCACATAAAGAGATACCGCTAAAAGTAATGCAAATCTCATAAAAACGATTTTCTGGCCAACACTATGTTACCAGTGTCAAACATAGCCAATAACAGCTGCGGACATGAGCGGACAATCATAACGACAGAGATGAGGTGTCTTAGAAGAGCTGCAGGTGTAACAATAAGAGACAAAATTAGAAATGAAGAAATCAGAAGAAGACTGGATGCGAAACCAGTCATGCAATTCATAAAAGAACAACAGATTAAATGGTTTAGACATCTGACAAGAATGCCCTAGTATCGCATACCACAAAGAGCCACACTTAAAAAAGTATAATGAGTACAAAGCAAGAGGAAGACCACGCAAAAGATGGAGCGACGGCATCAAGAACAGCCTTACAAAAATGAATATCAGCTTACAAAGTGCCTTAAAACAAGCACACACAAGATCACCACGTCCCTCCCCAACACTTTTATAAAGAAGTAAATGGTGGAAGAGAAAATAGAGTCCGCCCGGAAGTGCACACCCAGTGCTAAACGTGAAAACGATTTTAAACTCTGAACGTCATCAATTCCTTGATCGAGAACACTTGGAGTTTTGTAAGGGGTTAGTATTTAGCCACTTGAAGGTCGTCAATTCCTTGATCGAGAACACTTGGAGTTTTGTAAGGGGTTAGTATTTAGCCACTTGAACGTCATCAATTCCTTGATCGAGAACACTTGGAGTTTTGTAAGGGGTTAGTATTTAGCCACTTGAACGTCGTCAATTCATTGATCGAGAACACTTGGAGTTTTGTAAGGGGTTAGTATTTAGCCACTTGAACGTCATCAATTCCTTGATCGAGAACACTTGGAGTTTTGTAAGGGGTTAGTATTTAGCCACTAGAACGTCATCAATTCCTTGATCGAGAACACTTGGAGTTTTGTAAGGGGTTAGTATTTAGCCACTTGAACGTCGTCAATTCATTGATCGAGAACACTTGGAGTTTTGTAAGGGGTTAGTATTTAGCCACTTGAACGTCATCAATTCCTTGATCGAGAACACTTGGAGTTTTGTAAGGGGTTAGTATTTAGCCACTTGAACGTCATCAATTCCTTGATCGAGAACACTTGGAGTTTTGTAAGGGGTTAGTATTTAGCCACTTGAACGTCGTCAATTCATTGATCGAGAACACTTGGAGTTTTGTAAGGGGTTAGTATTTAGCCACTTGAACGTCGTCAATTCATTGATCGAGAACACTTGGAGTTTTGTAAGGGGTTAGTATTTAGCCACTTGAAGGTCGTCAATTCCTTGATCGAGAACACTTGGAGTTTTGTAAGGGGTTAGTATTTAGCCACTTGAACGTCATCAATTCCTTGATCGAGAACACTTGGAGTTTTGTAAGGGGTTAGTATTTAGCCACTTGAACGTCGTCAATTCATTGATCGAGAACACTTGGAGTTTTGTAAGGGGTTAGTATTTAGCCACTTGAACGTCGTCAATTCCTTGATCGAGAACACTTGGAGTTTGTAAGGGTTAGTATTTAGCCACTTGAACGTCGTCAATTCCTTGATCGAGAACACTTGGAGTTTTGTAAGGGGTTAGTATTTAGCCACTTGAACGTCGTCAATTCCTTGATCGAGAACACTTGGAGTTTTGTAAGGGGTTAGTATTTAGCCACTTGTCGTTTAGTGAAGGCTTCCACCCTTTGTCCTCGATCAAGTGGGTACTGTACTAGCACTGTAAGAACAGATACTACACTTTGATCATAGACAAATGTGGGTACTAGCACTGTAAGAACATATATTACACTTTGATCTTAGACAAATGTGGGTACTAGCACTGTAAGAACATATATTACACTTTGATCTTAGACAAATGTGGGTACTAGCACTGTAAGAACAGATACTACACTTTGATCATAGACAAATGTGGGTACTAGCACTGTAAGAACAGATACTACACTTTGATCTTAGACAAATGTGGGTACTAGCACTGTAAGAACAGATACTACACTTTGATCATAGACAAATGTGGGTACTAGCACTGTAAGAACAGATACTACACTTTGATCTTAGACAAATGTGGGTACTAGCACTGTAAGAACAGATACTACACTTTGATCTTAGACAAATGTGGGTACTAGCACTGTAAGAACAGATACTACACTTTAAATTTAGACAAATGTGTGTTCTAGCACTGTAAGAACAGATACTACACTTTAATTTTAGACAAATGTGTGTACTAGCACTGTAAGAACAGATATTACACTTTGATCTTAGACAAATGTGGTTACTAGCACTGTAAGAACAGATACTACACTTTGATCTTAGACAAATGTGGGTACTAGCACTGTAAGAACAGATACTACACTTTGATCATAGACAAATGTGGGTACTAGCACTGTAAGAACAGATACTACACTTTGATCTTAGACAAATGTGGGTACTAGCACTGTAAGAACAGATACTACACTTTAATTTTAGACAAAAGGCCGAGAATCGATCTGCAGACGTTAATATTATGAAATATTTGAAGAATAGTTCTGTATTGAGTCGTTTTAAAAAACTTTTTAATGTTTTATGTTTTTAAAATTTTTTTTTTGATATTTAATTTCTTTTTTTTTAAATAAAACTTTTAAAAAACATTTTGTTTATTAATCCCAACAAATTTGTTAAAACTAAGTTTGTGCATTTGCAATTTTTTTTTTGGTTTTAAAATTTTACATTTTTATAATAATTTTGTAACTTATTTTTTATTATTGTTATTTTTTTTTTTTTATTTAAAAAAACATTAAAATTTGCTTTAAAAATATTTTAAAATATTTTTTAAATTAAAAAAATTTTCCTTTCTTATTCTTTTGTCGTGATTTTCTGTTTTTCTCTTGCGCTGTTCTGTTGCTCCACAACAACTGCCCCAGTAAATGAAGTCCCAGAGGATTGTTGCTGGAGCTACGGAGTTCGTGCTTTGTGCAATACTCTCGGCAGGTGGTGTGCCATTTCTGCTGAGAGGGACCGAGCCATATGGAGTAAAACCCGGTGCAATGAAGTCAATCCTTGGGCTTAAAAACCCTTTAAACCCTAATAGCCTAATCATCTTCATCAAATAGCTTGTCCTGAACAGAACTTTACCACCCCAACAATCCTCCAGAATTTCTCTCTCTCACAGGCCAGATGTCCCACCTCTGCAGCCGTCATGTTCAAACCATCAGTTACATCCTGAATCCATCTTCTCCGTGGTCTTCCTCTTCTTCTCTTTGCCGGTATGCTTCCTTTCATGATGGTCTTCTCCAGCCCTTCATGTCTTTTTCTTCTTCTTCTTTTGTTGTCACACTGCTACCGGGTTGTTGCCTAGCGTTGTGGTTTTCTGTTTTTGTCTTGCGCTGTTCGGGTGATTGTTATTTTTGCTCTTTGACAGGATTCTACTATGCCATCTAACCATCTTTTTCGTGGTCATCCTCTTACCTTCTTTCCTGACGTTCTGTTGTTTTATATGTCCAAAATATCTCAAATTTCTCTTTCTTATTTGTAGCATCAGAGAGTTTTCTTTGATTTTGAGTTCTTTCTGGATAGATCTATTTGTTGTCTTCTCTGTCCAAGATTTACGAAGGACTCTTCTGTAACATTTATAGCACACACATTTTTTTTAGTTTTCCATAAAAGTTGCCTAATACCCGGATGAAAAGTCGTTCATATACTGCATCGTGGTGTGCGCACCTATGCGCACCAGGAACCGTGCACACCAATTATGTGTATGAACAAAATATCAACAGTTAATCATCCCGCCTTAGGCAGGATATAAACACACGTAATGTTTTCAAAAACCCATCCATGATAAATACAGGCCTAAAACCTCACGTTTTACTAGAAAACCTACAATGTCTTCTAAACTTTGTCGACTTCATTCAAAGAGTACCCTATTTGAGAGCAGTTACCTGCTTCAAAATGCTTTAAGGACATCCGTGTTTGCATACCTTCTGACACTGTTTGAACACGGGGATAGATTTCAAAGGCAGACGTATACCAAGAGAGAAATGGCTGCCAAAATATAATATTTTAATATTTACCTAAAAATGAATGTAAAAAAATAACTTGCTGAAAGAAATATGAAGTGAATTATGAATATCAGATCAAGTGTCATCTTCACAGTAAATGATTCTTGAATCTTTAACTGTCCCTAGGTATGTGGCCAACTGAGGTATTTTATGTTTGTGGTCAATCTCATGGTAAACTTGGGTCACTCTCATACTAAACTTGGGTCACTCTCATACTAAACTTGGTACTCATACTAAACTTGGGTCACTCTCATGCTAAACTTGGGGTCATTCTCATACTAAACTTAGGTCACTCCATACTAAACTTGGAGTCACTCCATACTAAACTTGGGTCACTCTCATACTAAACTTGAGGTCACTCTCATACTAACTTGGGGTCCCTACACTCTCATACTAAACTTGGGGTCATTCTCATACTAAACTTGGGGTCATTCTCATACTAAACTTGGGGTCCCTCTCATACTAAACTTGGGGTCACTCTCAGAGTAAACTTGTGGGTCATTCTCATACTAAACTTGAGGTCACTCTCATACTAAACTTGGGGTCACTCTCAGAGTAAACTTGGGTCCCTCTCAGAGTAAACTTGGGTCCCTCTCAGAGTAAACTTGGGTCCCTCTCAGAGTAAACTTGGGTCCCTCTCAGAGTAAACTTGGGGTCACTCTCAGAGTAAACTTGGGGTCACTCTCAGAGTAAACTTGGGGTCACTCTCAGAGTAAACTTGGGGTCACTCTCAGAGTAAACTTGGGGTCACTCTCAGAGTAAACTTGGGGTCACTCTCAGAGTAAACTTGGGGTCACTCTCAGAGTAAACTTGGGGTCACTCTCAGAGTAAACTTGGGTCGTATAAATAGTGACTAGAAAATCAACAACTCGTTTACTATGGTTAATGGCTAAGTCCTGCAAAGGATGCGCCACAATTTTCAGTTTCAATAATACTTATGTTAAGAGCCATTGACTAAAACAATATACAGTTTAAGAACCCATGATTCAAATACCATACAGTTTAAGAACCCATGATTCAAATACCATACAGTTTAAGAACCCTTGGTTAATATTTATTTTAAAAAGACTGTGTTGAGCTAAAGTGTTGGGTAAAGTGTTCACAGATGCAGACGTGTGTTACCTCTTGGAGCGACAAGAAAATGTAAGTAAAGTTTCGATCAGAGTTATGTTGAACCAGTGCTGTCTAACATGGTGGGCGCCATGGCGCCCGTGTGATACATCCATGGCGCCATATTTACATATTGAGCAGATTTAATTAGAATGTCAAGAAGAAATTTATTTTTGAATTAAAATTATGTTTCACTTTTTTAGCAAACACAATTTAAAAAAAAAAAATTAAGGTTTAGAATTACCTTTCGCTCGTGTGGTGCCGGAGCCAGCAAGGGAAGCAAAGAATAGTACCACTGCTACCTACAAGGCTTGTCGTAAGAGGCGATTGATGTAGAACTTAGAGACCTAGGGAAACTACCCTAGTAAATAAAAAGCGTCGCAGAAATCCGATGTGCTTTCCTACTTGTAGGTGCATAACTGGAACTTCGTACACTCGCTCTAAGGCTCAGATCACACACAAGTCACACCGAGTGGTTAACAAGTGGTCGATATAGAGCGTTCGAAGAAGAAGAAGACAGTTACCTTTTCGTCTGTTATGAACTTGATTAATGTTATTGTTAGTCATCATCATCAAGTTGCTTGTCCTGAGCAGAGCTTTGCCACCCCAACAGTCCTTCAGAATTTCTCTCTCTCATAGTCCAGATGTCCCGCCTCTACAGCCGTCATGTTTCAAATCATCAGTTACATCCTGAATCCATCTTCTCCGTGGTCTTCCTCTTCTTCTCTTTTGCCGGTATGCCTCCTTCCATGATGGTCTTCTCCAGCCCTTCATGTCTTTTTATATGTCCAAAATATCTAAATTTTCTCTTTCTTATTTGTAGCATCAGCCAGTTTGATTTTGAGTTCTTTCTGGATAGATCTATTTGTTCTCTTCTCTGTCCAAGATATACGGATGACTCTTCTGTAACACTTATATTCAAAAGCACATATATGTTTTTCTACTGATTTATTAAATGTCCATGCTTCACACCCATACGTTGCCACTGGGGATATGCATGCTCTTAGTATTCTGATCTATGTTTTCTTATCAGTTCTGTTCCATACTGTTTTGAGTTGTTTAATTTTTTGTAAAGCCATGTTTGTTCTTCTTTTAATTTCCTTCATCCCATTTCCATCTGTTGTTAGCAGTGAACCAAGATATTCAAAACTGTTCACATTTTCTACTTTCTCTCCGTTGATAAAAATATATTTTGTCATGTTTGTTTTATCAGTTATCATTATTTTTGTTTTTGCCACATTGAGATATAGATTTTGTTTTTGCTTTTATCTTGCACTTTCATTATTAGTTTCTCAATCCCTTTTTGCGATGTTGACAGTAACACTGTATCGTCAGCATATCTTAGTTCATGTATTTCACTTCCTCCGATTATAAAAGGATCGTATTGTTCTTCTCCTATATCTAACGATCCTTTTATAATTTGTATATTATTAGTATGAATGTACTATTATTATTACTACTACTGTACTACTATTTTGAGCTAGTTAAACTGACATAAGACAGGGCTGAAAGGCCGTATCAATATATGTGTAATACGTCACGATCGCCTATGGTTGAACTGTGTTGTTTACACAATATGTACTATATATTTGTAACTGCTACACACACTGCCTTGTGGAGACGGGCTCGGGAGAGCTAAAGGCTAAGGGAGTAAACCCTGATCGAAAATCCCCACTGCCTTGTGGGTCAGCACGGTAATGCAGAGGGCTAGAAGAGTAAACCTTGACCAAAAATCAGGAGGGAGGGACCCTAAGGCAGTTGATGGTTATATATGTATTTCATTCCATCTTCTGGCATCTGCTGCAAAACCTGCTTGATTCCAAACGTATAGACTATGTCTTTCCTTTGGATGAAACAGTAGGATAGAGACGGGGTTTGTGCAGAATGGTCAAGGCACATTCTCCATTTCAGCTGCCCAGACTAGGTCTTATGTATGAGCTGAAAGACAAGAGAGAAAAGCGAAAACTCAGAGGACGTCACAGTAAAACAGCTTATGCATGAGCTGAAAGACAAGAGAGAAAAGCGAAAACTCAGAGGACGTCACAGTAAAGCAGTTGCTAATTAATTTGTTTATAAAGACGAAAAAGATACATAAAGAGATACCGATAACAAATAAAGTAGATCTCATAAGAAAGATGTTATAGCTAACACTATGTTACCAGTGTCTAATATGGCCAATAACAGCAGCTAATGAGCGGAACATCATAACGACAGAGATGAGGTGCCTTAGAAGAGCTGCAGGTGTGACAATAAGAGACAAAATTAGAAATGAAGAAATCAGATGAAGACTGGACGTGAAACCACTCATGCAATTCATAAAAGAATAACAGATTAAATGATGTGGACATCTGACAAGAATGCCCTGGTATCGCCTACCACAGAGAGCCACACAGGAAAAAATATAATGAGTACAAAGCAAAAGGAAGACCACGCAAAAGATGGAGCGACGGCATCAAGAACAGCTTTACGACAAAGAATATCATCTTAAAAAGTGCCTTAAAACAAGCACACAAGATTACTACAATCCCCCACCCCTATATTACTATAAAGAAGTAGATGGTGGAAGAGAAGAAAAAGAAAGACGGAGAATGCCATATATACATACATTATTACTACTAGTATTATTATTGCTACTGTCACATAGCGCCCACGGCTTCACATATATTAGTCAGATGCGCCCTAATAGAGACAAAATATTGGACAGAGCTGTGATCAATGATATATCGTTTTGTAATGTCACCAATATAACGGAAGACTGCAGTAAAACTATATAGCAAAGGCGAAACATGTAAAAAAAAACAAAAGTACTGTAGTTGTACAAAGTAAAAACATAATACATGACTTCATTTCCACCAAAAGGCTTCAGTTATCAGTTATATGAGGAATATCATTATGACATTCCGGACATGTCCGATCTTCGCCTCAACAAATCCAGCAGCGTCCAGCGGTCCAACACGCTAGTTCGATGTTGAATAATCAATCTCTTTGCATATGTGGTATGTCGGTTTTTTTTCGGGCTATACCAATATTAACACACATCTCTCTCAATCTGGTCAGTGACTGGGATTCACAACACTGAAACTCCTTTGTTCGGAAAGACTCTCTCGATGAGTTAAGAATGTAATTTCGCTCAATTGCATCTCCCCTTAATATTGTAGCCATACCAGTCAATCTATCAGTTCATTCATTACTAAAAGACGTTTATCCCACCAAGGATACAACAAAAGAGGTTTATCCCACCAAGGATACAACAAAAGACGTTTATCCCACCAAGGATACAACAAAAGACGTTTATCCCACCAAGGATACAACAAAAGAGATGTTTATCCCACCAAGGATACAACAAAAGAGATGTTTATCCCACCAAGGATACAACAAAAGAGGTTTATCCCACCAAGGATACAACAAAAGACGTTTATCCCACCAATGATACAACAAAAGACGTTTATCCACCAAGGATACAACAAAGACGTTTATCCCACCAATGATACAACAAAGACGTTTATCCACCAAGGATACAACAAAAGACGTTTATCCCACCAAGGATACAACAAAAGACGTTTATCACACCAAGGATACAACAAAAGACGTTTATCCCACCAAGGATACAACAAAAGACGTTTATCACACCAAGGATACAACAAAAGACGTTTATCCCACCAAGGATACAACAAAAGAGATGTTTATCCCACCAAGGATACAACAAAAGACGTTTATCCCACCAAGGATACAACAAAAGACGCTTATCCCACCAAGGATACAACAAAAGAGACGTACGACAGACATAAGATATACCATCAGACATTAAATCCATTAAGGCCCTAAAATGACTTTAGGTCGAAACATCGCTGTATTTTTTTTTGGTGTACTTTGATATTGATTTTGTAACAGGACAAGCATTATCTGCAACAAGTCCTTGTCAATACCGATCAGAATGTGAGTTATACAGTGCTACATAGAACCAATACTGACATACGGATGCGAGTCATGGACAATGAACTGAACACACAGATCGAAAAATCTCTGAGGGCCACAGAAATGTGGTTTTACAGAAGAATGATGAGAATCCATGGACTGCTAAAATGACTAATGTTGAGGTGTTGAATGAGATCAAGACATAGAGAAAGCTTATTATCAATATAAGAAAGAGGCAGTCATCATTTTTCGGGTATGTGATGAGGAGAGGAGGTTTAGAACACATTGTAACAACCGGTAAAATCGAGGGTAGACGAGACAGGGAAAGACAGACAGAGAAAATTGTGGATAGCCTAATTTCATGGCACGGTAGAGCATCAACATCTGAGTTGATAGCAAACACCAACGACAGAGATTTGTGGAGATCCATGTGATTGTCTACGCCAGCCGGCACGGCACCTGATGATGATGACATGATAAGATTACAAACGAGGAACTCAGAGAAAGAACTAAGCAGATACCAGTGGAGAATGAGCTAATGAAGAGACGCTGGCGATGGATAGGACACATTAAGAAGACCGACTGGAAGACAGGCACTGTTTTGGAACCCGCAGAGAAAGAGGAGTAGGGGAAGGCCTGGAGAGCTGGAGGCTGATATTAAAAGGGTAGGTAAAACATGGAAAGAAGTGTAAGGGATGGCAGGAGTGAGGAAGAGGTTTGTTGAAAAGCTGTACTCCGTTGGAAGTTGAAATGTGTTAAGAATAAAAATAAAAATTAGAGGCTTCACGACATTTCTTTTATCACGCACAGAATTCGAACAACAAACTAGCATATACGTCATAGAGACATTGTGATACATACAAGCTTGACGTTACAAAATGGTGGATTTCTTACTTCACGATCCAAAGAGATCGGTTTTGCTTTCTGGCCCAGGAACGTTTCAGACTAAGGCCTAGTATTGTGAGGTCTATAGCACTTCACACACATACAACACTATCTATCTTTGTTTTCTTTAATCCTGTTTTGCCTCACAGCTTCAAGAAGAGATTTATATAACGGGTTTTTTGTGTGCGCTTCATAAACAGTGTCTTTCGTCGCCTCTGTTATCTCTGAGGTCCACTTTTGCGTCACCGGTCTTTTGCTTTGTATCCGCTGTATCCGAGTAACATTGCTCTTTGAGACGCGCTGTCTGTTGGTAATCTGCTTATGTGGCCGAACCATTTAATTTGTTGTTTCTTGTTGAAGTTCAGTACTGATGTTGTACACACATTTTTCCTGATGTCTTCATTTCTCAACCGGTCTCTTCTTATTACTCCCAACATTCTGCGTAGACACTTCCTCTCTGTCGTGACTAGTCTCTTCTTGATACTTCCAGCATTCTGCGTAGACACTTCATCTCTGTCATGACTAGTCTCTTCTTGATACTCCCAACATTCTGTGTAGACACTTCATCTCTGTCGTGACTAGTCTCTTCTTGATACTCCCAGCATTCTGTGTTGACACTTCATCTCTGTCGTGACTAGTCTCTTCTTGATACTCCCAGTATTCTGTGTTGACACTTCATCTCTGTCGTGACTAGTCCCCTCCTCATACTCCCAGCATTCTACGTAGTCTCTCTTCATCTCTGTCGTGACTAGTCTCTTCTTGATACTCCCAGCATTCTACGTAGACTCTCTTCATCTCTGTCGTGACTAGTCTCTTCGTGTTACTCCAAGCATTGTGCGTAGGCAGTTCTCTGACGTGATTAGTTCTCTTCTATCAGTTGATGTCCGCGTCCAAATACGTTTCAGACTAAGGCCTAGTATTATGAGGCCTATAGCACTTGACAAACATACAGCACTATACGATGTGAAATTATGTTATATTTTATGACTATTATGCATCCACAACTTCACGAAAAAAAAGAAAGATAACACTCTGGTTATGTTCCAGAATGGCCTACTTACCTGTTGTGATCCTAACCCTGCTTGGGGTTATCACCTTCCTGGCTAAAATAGAAGTCAATGGAGAAAAGTTTTCATCAGGTAATATATTAATTCATTTTTTTATCTGCCGTTCACAAGGTCAAGTTCTTATGGCTTTGTTCTCCCGACTTTATGCTATCAGTGTCAAACTTGAACACTGACATCAAACGATAGAAGAAAACTAGTCACGACAGAGATGAAGTGTCTACGCAGACATGCTGGTAGTAACAAGAAGAGACTAGTCACGACAGAGATGAAGCGTGTACACAGAATGCTGCGGTTATCAAGAAGAGACCATTTAATAAATGAAGACATCAGGAAAATAGTGAGTACAACAACATCAGTAGTGAACTTCATCAAGAAACATCAAATTGAGAAGTCCGACTACATAAGCAGATTACCAACAGAAAGTGCACCTCAAAGAGCAATGTTACTCCGATACAGTGGATACAAAGCAAAAGGCCGGTCACGTAAAAGGTGAACTTCAGAGATAACAGAGACAGAGAATAACATTATTTATCAAGCGCACACAAAAGCCTGTTCTGTAAATGTCTCCTTATTCTGACACTTTGGGAGCAAGAAGATTCAAGAAGAAGAAGAAGAAGAAGAATGGTCCACTTGTCCACTACTTGAGTTAGTTTGTCTACTTGTCCACTACTTGAGTTATTTTGTCCACTTGTCCACTACTTGAGTTAGTTTGTCCACTACTTGAGTTAGTTTGTCCACTTGTCCACTACTTGAGTTAGTTTGTCCACTTGTATGAGAGAGTTAAAAGGGTTTCAAGCCGGAAACTTAATTGCACCGGGTTTTACCCCATACGGCTCGATCCATCTCCACAGAAATGGCACGCCACCTGCCGAGAATATTGCACAAGCACGAGCTCCGAGCTCTGGCAGCAACCCTAGGGTCTCTGGAAAACTGCACTCGTGAACAGAAGACCGCGGTCCAGATTCGAACCCGCGATCTTCGACTCGCAAGGCAAAGGGCTTAACTACTCAGACACAGAGACCCCCTTGTATGAGAGAATGTTAACTTAATTCTACAGAAGATTGTATCAAATCGAATTTATATGTGCGAAGGTGAAATCAGGAGAACGCTCCACTGAAGGATGGGGTGGTTTAAATCAGTTCAAAGACGTAGAACATATCTTATGAAGACAAGATAAAACACACCAACATCTGGTGGTCAAGTGTTAGGGAGAAGAAAGATCAGTCTAATGGACGGAACTAATGGATGCAACTAATGGATGGAACTATGGAACTAGTGGACAAAACTAGTGAACTGAGATAATGGATGGAACCAGTGGCGGCTCATGATCTTTTTTGTTGGTGGGGCCAGACACATTTTCAGGAAAATTATGGTTTTGGCTTAGGTTATATTTTAATTTATAAAATAATAAATACACATTACACCTATTTTTGGTGGGCTCGGCCCACTGGCTCTAATGCCGCCACTGATTCTGTCCATATCAATTTTTAACTATATGTGTTTTGTCTATATTAATTTTTAACTATATGTGTTTTGTCCATATTAATTTTTAACTATATGTGTTTTGTCCATATTAATTTTTAACTATATGTGTTTTGTCTATATTAATTTTTAACTATATGTGTTTTGTCCATATTAATTTTTAACTATATGTGTTTTGTCCATATCAATTTTTTACTATTCGTGTTTTGTCCATATACATTTTTAACAGTGTGTATTCTGTTCATATTAATTTTTAACTATATGTATTTTGTCCATATACATTTTTAACAATATGTATTTTGTCCATATACATTTTTAACAATATGTATTTTGTCCATATACATTTTTAACAATATGTATTTTGTCCATATACATTTTTAACAATATGTATTTTGTCCATATACATTTTTAACAATATGTATTTTGTCCATATTAATTTTTAATTCTGTGTGTTTTGTCCATATCAAATTTTAACAGTAGGTTTTCTTAGAGTTGATAACAAACTATTGTTTATTTTTTATTAATATTGGTCCATATACATTTTTAACTATATGTTTTATGTCCATATCAGTGGCGGCTCGTCATTAAGGGCCAGTGGGGCCGGGCCCAGCAAAAATAATGTGTAACGTGTATTTATTATTTTATAAATTAAAATATACTCTTACCCAAACCATGATTTTTCCGAAAATTTGTATCTGGCCCTACCAACAAAAGCGCCACTGGTCCATATACATATTTAACTGTATATGTTTGATATGTTTTGTCCAGATGAGTTCTTGCGGATACAGCCACGTATAATTGGAGGTGCTGAGCTACAAAACAGATGCAGATCTCCTTACAATTCTATTGTAGCTCTGCAGTTCGAGTCTGTCGAGGGACCTACCACATTTTGTTCATCAGTAATGTTAACTAGCTCCATTCTTGTAACGTCTGCTTTCTGTGCATCGCAGTAAGTAAGATTCTTTCATATCTTTTTGTTTACTGTGTGGAGTTTATTGTTGTGTGTGTTGTTTTGTTATATTTACTGTGTTTGTTGTGTTTTTTTTGTATTTTGTTTTCCTCCTGTTTTCGAACTGGCTAATTTGCCAGCTTCCAGGATGGCAAGTGAGTCCCTGGTAAAGTGGGTCTTCCTAGGTATTGCCGGGGGCGTCTCGTCATTAAGGGCCAGTGGGGCCCGACCCACCAAAACCGAAAGGTAGAATAACTTCCGGAATAGACAAATAATAGTGAATACTGCAAAACCATGATTTTCCGAAAATTTGTGTCTAGCCCCACCAAGAAAAATGACCACGAGCCGCCACTGGGTCTTACCAATATGAAAAAATGATAATAGTGAAAATATAATCGAAGTTGTAATATTATTATATGGAAGCTACCATAGTCAATAATAAAAAGCGTCGCAGAAATCGGAAATGCTGGCTTACTTGTAGGTGCATAACTGGCACAACGAACAATCGCTCTTAGGCTCAGATCGCATAACAATCACAAAGAGTGGTTTGATATGAAGAAGAAGGAGGATTAATATGTATTACAGTGAGGCCCCTACGTCAGTCTCCTCTTACGACATGCCTTGTAGATCGCAGTGTTACTAGTCTGTGA
Organism: Arion vulgaris; assembly: GCA_020796225.1. Taxonomy (NCBI): domain Eukaryota; kingdom Metazoa; phylum Mollusca; class Gastropoda; order Stylommatophora; family Arionidae; genus Arion; species Arion vulgaris. The sequence goes on from CM036755.1 coordinate 155,467, forward strand.
AGATGACACATCAGCTGACTTGCACAATTTTGGTAAAACATGGAAGGAAGTTGAATGTGAAAGAAATCATTTAGATTCAATCATAAATGAAACAGTATTGCATAAGCGATGCATTCATTGGATAAGACAAGTCACATGATGTTATCGAATATTTACTTACTATTCGACGCTAGAGAATGGAGTTGTACTGTGTCGTCTGTCGTGTCCTGTTTATTATAATTTATATTAATTAAAGCAAGAAGTATCTTTGGTAAATACCAGAAAAATGTTTGAGGAGTAGCTGTTGAATGGGGTTTATATATGACGTGGCACTCGGTATTGGCATATGGTTATTTATATATAATTTATAACAAATTAGTGTTTCTTGTGGGTAGCATGATAATCCTCCCTGCTCCTCGTGGAACATAGGACCTCGCTTCTCGGTATTTTAACTAAAATTAAAGTGTTGTGCCCAACACTTGAGCGCGACTAGAACATGGGAGATTTCATGAACGCCAATAGGCACACTTTTATCAACTTAAACAAGCCCCGAGCAGCTCTTATCTGCAGGGCCCTTTGTGCTATGATGCAGAGAGGCAGCCGCATCAGGCGACACCGTAGGGGTGGGTGGGTCGGCATAAGCAGCGAAATCATAATCACAATTGAAGGTTATTTTAAAGAAAAAACATTTAATGGGCGGCATTTGGAAAACTTGCATCATACTGAGAAAATATACCGCATGTTCCTGCTTATCCGGTAGGATGAGACCTCAAAGTTTACTTAGAACTACAAAAACTTGGATTATGTGGAAGGTTTTAATTCTTTTGTGTTCATATTTGTTGGCCTACAAACTCTGATATTTTTAAAAAAAAAGGGATCGCCCTCAGGTTTAAACGTCGTGTCTCGGCTCATAGAGGTTTTAATCAGCTAGATAACAAACAAACACAATCACAAACATACATTCACAAAAACGAAATGAACGAGAATACTGACTACAATTTAAAACTTTAGTTGGTTCAACTTGTCATGCCCACAGATTAAAATGTGTATCTTTGTAACCATTTGATGAAATAACTTGAAAACTTGCATGTGAACTACACATGTTCCCGACGATACAAAATATTTTTGCCATTCAAACAATCATACCATCTAGAAGTTTCCTTCTTTGTGCTATATATTTAACGAATCCATTGGCATAGTTAAAGAAAACTAATGTTTACAGCCATTTAATACATTGATAACAAAAATAGCAACATTCAGGACGAAATCCGTGGTTTTATGAACGATTCTTGCATTTCCCGCGCACCAATTCTAAACGTCGTTGACCGTGGTAAACAAATGACGTCATAAGTGCGACACGGACGTTTAGTTAAAGGCATATATCGAAATTAGTGTGAAACTATTGGGTCATATTGTTGACTTCTTAAAACAGACATTGATATAACATTTCTAATGAGTTTGAAGTTTACAATGTCAAAAGTGTATAACAATATATGTCTCTAATCATGTTTGGCCTTTCGGCGTCAGGTCGATAAAAAGAGACACCTGGGGCGAACCTCCTTATGCCCTTTGTAAGAGGAGGGATGTAGTGTCTCGGATATTCCATCGTTTAGGTGGTCATACTCTGGTGGTCATACTCTGATGGTCATACTCTGATGGACATACTCTGGTGGACATACTCTGATGGACATACTCTGGTGGTCATACTCTGGTGGTCATACTCTGGTGGTCATACTCTGGTGGACATACTCTGGACGACATACTCTGGTGGACATACTCTGATGGACATACTCTGGTGGTCATACTCTGATGGACATACTCTGATGGACATACTCTGATGGACATACTCTGATGGTCATACTCTGATAGACATACTCTGATGGTCATACTCTGATGGTCATACTCTGATGGTCATACTCTGATGGACATACTCTGGACGACATACTCTGATGGACATAATCTGATGGACATACTCTGACGGACATACTCTGGATCTGTTGGCGTTGTATCTGAGAGTTAGTATTATTTGTCGGAGACGTATCTTGTTGTAACTTTAATGCATGTCCGAACCATTAGGCCTGTTGTTTCTTTATATATTGTAGCACCGGCAAAGATCTCATTCTTCTTCTGATTTCATCGTTTCTGATCTTATCCTTTCTTGTCACATTTCGAATTCGGCGCAATCACGTGATGAAATCCCTGCTTTTATCGACAGAATCATCAGGAAAAAAAAACGCCATCTAACAGATGAAACCAGAAGTTTGTTGTGACTCTTGATGATGATTTTATGAACTTTGTTTGTCTCTGTTTGTCAGAATAGACCCCACGAGTGACCTGACAATTAATGCTGTCGTGGGTGAGCGTGACATGTCAATGCAAGATGCTGATGAACAGAGAATTCCTATCGAATCCAGAAAACTGCATCCAGGATATAATTCAACAACATACGGTAAGTCATATCTTTATTGACTGTTTCATTATTGTTGCTAGGATACAATGGATACATCGCAAAAGGCCGGCCAAGCAAAAGATGGACCTCAGAGATAACAGAGGCGACTCTTCTTCACACTTCGTCCCTAGGGAGGCATAGGTTCGCAACCAAGGCCTTCCAAGCCCGTCTATCCAAGGCCTTCCAAGCCCACCTATCCAAGGCCTTCCAAGCCCGCCTATCCAAGGCCTTCCAAGCCCGTCTATCCAAGGCCTTTCAAGCCCGTCTATCCAAGGCCTTCCAAGCCCGTCTATCCAAGGCCTTCCAAGCCCGTCTATCCAAGGCCTTCCAAGCCCGTCTATCCAAGGCCTTCCAAGCCCGTCTATCCAAGGCCTTCCAAGCCCGTCTATCCAAGGCCTTCCAAGCCCGTCTATCCAAGGCCTTCCAAGCCCACCTATCCAAGGCCTTCCAAGCCCGCCTATCCAAGGCCTTCCAAGCCCGTCTATCCAAGGCCTTCCAAGCCCGTCTATCCAAGGCCTTTCAAGCCCGTCTATCCAAGGCCTTCCAAGCCCGTCTATCCAAGGCCATCCAAGCCCGTCTATCCAAGGTCAGCTTTTCCAGATCTCTCCCTATTCTCTTGCATTTCGTCTTCAGCTGTTCCTGGGTCTTCCCGTACTTCTATTACTCTGGGGGTTCCATCGGAGAACCTGTCTCATGATGCTGTTAGGGTTTTTTTCAGTGTGTGTTCACTGGTTGCTTCATGATCCTTCCTTGCGAGTTCCTTTTTCTTCTTTGGGTGACGAGCTATGAATGTTCCTGGTTGTGGTTTCCGTAGCTATCTAGTGTTTTATAAGAGGTGGGGTATCTAGCCCTACGCTCAACCTCCTTAATCGCATTTTACGACATGCGTGGCAGGTAACAGTGGTTATATTATTTACATGCCAACATGGGCCCCGGTAACCACTCGGGCGAACAGAGGCGACCAAAGACACTATTTATGAAACGCACACAAAAGCCCGTTCTATAAATCTCATCTTATCCTGACGCTGTGAGGAAAAAGAAAGAGAAGAAAGCAAGAAAGATTATTGTTGGAGACATACGGTAAACCATATCTTTATTGACTGTGTTTGAATATTGTTGGAGACATGCAGAGAGCGACATACAGTAAACCATATCTTTATTGACTGTGTTTGGTTATTGTTGGAGACATGCAGAGAAACTACTTATTTATTTATTTTGAGAAACAAAAGAAATTTATCTTTTGAAGAAGAATTGTAAAGCTCGCCCGCGTGATGCTGGGGATCGCAAGGGGAGCAAAGAATAGTAGCACTGTGACCTACATCGCATGTCGTAGGAGGCGGTGTCCTCTACCCTAGCCCAACCGTGTCCTGCCTGTGCTCGTAAGGAGAGGAAAGAATATGAAGTATGTGTACCTGCGAAGCAATGAAGTATGTGGACCTGCGAAGCAGATCGTAAGAGGCGATTGAGGAGGGCAGATCGTGGGCCTGGCTACCTTATCCCGTAGAAAACATAAGATAAAAAAAACGTTAACAAACATGGAAAGTACAACTAAACGAAAAAACCCGAAAGAATTAGAAGGGATGGCAAGATAGAAGAAGGGCTGGAAGACGTTTGCTGAAGACCTGTTCTCCGTTGGGAGTTGAAAGGTCAGTTGAAGACATGTGCTCCGTTGGGAGTTGAAAGGTCAGTTGAAGACATGTGCTCCGTTGGGAGTTGAAAGGTCAGTTGAAGACATGTGCTCCGTTGGGAGTTGAAAGGTCAGTTGAAGACATGTGCTCCGTTGGGAGTTGAAAGGTCAGTTGAAGACCTGTGCTCCGTTGGGAGTTGAAAGGTCAGTTGAAGACCTGTGCTCCGTTGGGAGTTGAAAGGTCAGTTGAAGACCTGTGCTCCGTTGGGAGTTGAAAGGTCAGTTGAAGACATGTTCTCCGTTAGGAGTTGAAAGGTCAGTTGAAGACATGTGCTTCGTTGGGAGTTGAAAGGTCAGTTGAAGACATGTGCTCCGTTGGGAGTTGAAAGGTCAGTTGAAGACCTGTGCTCCGTTGGGAGTTGAAAGGTCAGTTGAAGACATGTTCTCCGTTAGGAGTTGAAAGGTCAGTTGAAGACATGTGCTTCGTTGGGAGTTGAAAGGTCAGTTGAAGACCTGTGCTCCGTTAGGAGTTGAAAGGTCAGTTGAAGACATGTGCTTCGTTGGGAGTTGAAAGGTCAGTTGAAGACCTGTGCTTCGTTGGGAGTTGAATGGTCAGTTGAAGACATGTGCTTCGTTGGGAGTTGAAAGGTCAGTTGAAGACATGTGCTTCGTTGGGAGTTGAAAGGTCAGTTGAAGACATGTGCTTCGTTGGGAGTTGAAAGGTCAGTTGAAGACATGTGCTTCGTTGGGAGTTGAAAGGTCAGTTGAAGACATGTGCTTCGTTGGGAGTTGAAAGGTCAGTTGAAGACCTGTTCTCCGTTGGGAGTTGAAAGGTAAGTTGAAGACCTGTTCTCCGTTGGGAGTTGAAAGGTCAGTTGAAGACCTGTTCTCCGTTGGGAGTTGAAAGGTCAGTTGAAGACATGTGCTTCGTTGGGAGTTGAAAGGTCAGTTGAAGACATGTGCTTCGTTGGGAGTTGAAAGGTCAGTTGAAGACATGTGCTTCGTTGGGAGTTGAAAGGTCAGTTGAAGACATGTGCTTCGTTGGGAGTTGAAAGGTCAGTTGAAGACATGTGCTTCGTTGGGAGTTGAAAGGTCAGTTGAAGACATGTGCTTCGTTGGGAGTTGAAAGGTCAGTTGAAGACCTGTTCTCCGTTGGGAGTTGAAAGGTAAGTTGAAGACCTGTTCTCCGTTGGGAGTTGAAAGGTCAGTTGAAGACCTGTTCTCCGTTGGGAGTTGAAAGGTCAGTTGAAGACCTGTTCTCCGTTGGGAGTTGAAAGGTCAGTTGAAGACCTGTTCTTCGTTGGGAGTTGAAAGGTCAGTTGAAGACCTGTTCTCCGTTGGGAGTTGAAAGGTCAGTTGAAGACCTGTCCTTCGTTGGGAGTTGAAAGGTCAGTTGAAGACCTGTGCTCCGTTGGGAGTTGAAAGGTCAGTTGAAGACATGTGCTTCGTTGGGAGTTGAAAGGTCAGTTGAAGACATGTGCTCCGTTGGGAGTTGAAAGGTCAGTTGAAGACATGTGCTTCGTTGGGAGTTGAAAGGTCAGTTGAAGACATGTGCTTCGTTGGGAGTTGAAAGGTCAGTTGAAGACATGTGCTTCGTTGGGAGTTGAAAGGTCAGTTGAAGACATGTGCTCCGTTGGGAGTTGAAAGGTCAGTTGAAGACATGTGCTTCGTTGGGAGTTGAAAGGTCAGTTGAAGACATGTGCTTCGTTGGGAGTTGAAAGGTCAGTTGAAGACATGTGCTTCGTTGGGAGTTGAAAGGTCAGTTGAAGACATGTGCTTCGTTGGGAGTTGAAAGGTCAGTTGAAGACATGTGCTCCGTTGGGAGTTGAAAGGTCAGTTGAAGACATGTGCTTCGTTGGGAGTTGAAAGGTCAGTTGAAGACATGTGCTTCGTTGGGAGTTGAAAGGTCAGTTGAAGACATGTGCTTCGTTGGGAGTTGAAAGGTCAGTTGAAGACATGTGCTTCGTTGGGAGTTGAAAGGTCAGTTGAAGACATGTGCTCCGTTGGGAGTTGAAAGGTCAGTTGAAGACCTGTGCTTCGTTGGGAGTTGAAAGGTCAGTTGAAGACCTGTGCTCCGTTGGGAGTTGAAGACAAAGAATTGTATTGTTGACTACACGTGTTTGAAAATTGATTAATAAAACTAATTCTAAAAGCAGACAACAACAGGAAGATTTCACAATCAGACATGCCAAGATTTCAGAATCAGACCTGCCAAGATTTCACAATCAGACCTGCCAAGATTTCACAATCAGACCTGCCAAGATTTCACAATCAGACCTGCCAAGATTTCACAATCAGACCTGCCAAGATTTCACAATCAGACATGCCAAGATTTCACAATCAGACATGCCAAGATTTCACAATCAGACATGCCAAGATTTCACAATCAGACCTGCCAAGATTTCACAATCAGACCTGCCAAGATTTCACAATCAGACCTGCCAAGATTTCACAATCAGACCTGCCAAGATTTCACAATCAGACATGCCAAGATTTCACAATCAGACATGCCAAGATTTCACAATCAGACATGCCAAGATTTCACAATCAGACCTGCCAAGATTTCACAATCAGACCTGCCAAGATTTCACAATCAGACCTGCCAAGATTTCACAATCAGACCTGCCAAGATTTCACAATCAGACCTGCCAAGATTTCACAATCAGACCTGCCAAGATTTCACAATCAGACCTGCCAAGATTTCACAATCAGACCTGCCAAGATTTCACAATCAGACCTGCCAAGATTTCACAATCAGACCTGCCAAGATTTCACAATCAGACCTGCCAAGATTTCACAATCAGACCTGCCAAGATTTCACAATCAGACATGCCAAGATTTCACAATCAGACCTGCCAAGATTTCACAATCAGACTTGCCAAGATTTCACAATAAGACCTGCCAAGATTTCACAATCAGACCTGCCAAGATTTCACAATCAGACATGCCAAGATTTCACAATCAGACATGCCAAGATTTCACAATCAGACATGCCAAGATTTCACAATCAGACCTGCCAAGATTTCACAATCAGACTTGCCAAGATTTCACAATCAGACCTGCCAAGATTTCACAATCAGACCTGCCAAGATTTCACAATCAGACCTGCCAAGATTTCACAATCAGACATGCCAAGATTTCACAATCAGACCTGCCAAGATTTCACAATCAGACTTGCCAAGATTTCACAATAAGACCTGCCAAGATTTCACAATCAGACCTGCCAAGATTTCACAATCAGACCTGCCAAGATTTCACAATCAGACCTGCCAAGATTTCACAATCAGACCTGCCAAGATTTCACAATCAGACCTGCCAAGATTTCACAATCAGACCTGCCAAGATTTCACAATCAGACCTGCCAAGATTTCACAATCAGACATGCCAAGATTTCACAATCAGACCTGCCAAGATTTCACAATCAGACTGCCAAGATTATTTATTGAAATAAAACTGACAGAACATACCAAGATTATTTATTGAAATAAAACTGACAGAACAAGAACATTTAACAAAAGTAGTGGACAAGTATATATGTTCTTTCAAATTTTTAATTTTTTTCCGATCCAGAAGAACTTGAGCTTTTCAGCTCTTCTGTTCGGTGCAATGGATATCGAAACCCTTCGGTTCAGTGCCACGAACACCGTAAATCTGGAGAACCTGTGGCTTTTCTGCCAGCCCGCGGAATTGAACCCGCACTCACAGGGGCTTGTCACCCGTTGTCAAACGCACTACGAACACGCTGGTCAGGCGGGCGCTCTTTCGAATAAAACTGACAGAACATGAACATTTAACAAAGCAGTGGACAAGTATATATCTTCTTTCGAATAAAGTCTTAACAAAAGGTGCAAGGACAAAATTGCACGGAGTTTTCCAGTATGGCTCCGTTCCTGTCGGCAGAGACGGCACGCCATCTACAGAGAATGCTCCACAAAGCATGAACTCCGTAGCTCCAGCAACAATCTAGGAATTTCATGAAAAAGCTGCACATTTGGCTCGGTCTGGATTCGAGCCCACAACATTAGAAACAATTGGCACGTATTTTAACCCATCCACCACAGAGACCCATCCACCATAGAGACCCCCAAACTTCCCCAGTAATGGAGAGACTTTCGAATGTAAATATTACAGAAGAGTTCTCCGTATATCTTGGACAGAGAAGAGAACAAATAGATCTATCCAGAAAGAAATCAAAATCAAAGAAAACTGATTGATGCTACAAATAAGAAAGAGGAAAATTGAAGTTTGTTGGACATATAAAAAGACATGAAATGCTGGAGAAGACCATTATGGAAGGAGGCATCACAGCAAAGAGAAGAAGAGGAAGACCACGAAGAAGATGGATTCAGGATGTAACTGATGGTTGGAACACGACGGCTGCAGAGGCGTGACATCTGGCCTATGAGAAAGAAAATTTTTTTTTAAAAACTGTTCGCCCGAGTGGTTACCGGGGCCCAAATTGGGGTGTCAAGAATAGAAACACTGTTACCTGCCACGCATGTCGTAAGAGACGACTAAGGAAGTTGGGTGTGGGGCTAGCTACAGAACACTAGATGGCTACAGAACGGAGAGCGAACCGAGTAAACGCTGGCTGAAACTGGACACATCGCCGAAGAATAAGCACCAGAGCTCTCCAAATGGTGCTGAAGATGTGACGTAAAACACATCAATGCTAAGGGTGCATGAATCAGATTTCCACATGAATATAATTTATGGGAGATCTGGTACATCGGTCTGGGTGGTGATCGCAAGAGAGAGAGAGAGAGAGAGAGAGAGAGAGAGAGAACTATTGAGGTGGCAAAGTTCTGCTCAGGATAAGCTATTTGATTATGTCTATTTATTATTGGAGGGAGCTGCAGAAGATATTAAAGAAACCATGAATATGACCATCGACAAAGTGGATGAACTGGCTAGAGACAGAGTGAATTTCAGATGTGCTGCAAAGAGAGCAACGTCCTATAAAGGATACGCAACTTGATGATGATGATGTATTGATTATTTTCATTGGCTCTGGTGCTTGCCCTGGGATTCTTATAACTCCTTATTCTCTTCTCTAGTTACTGTTGATGAAGATGTTGATGAAGATGTTGATGAAGATGTTTGTGAAGATGTTGATGATTGATTGTAAAACTGAACCCAGTCGTTATGAAGATGTTGCTTGCACTACTAAGTCATACATGTTGCTATGGAGATGGTTGGCGTCTGCGCTGAATAGAGGAACTGAGATGGTATGATAAGGTCACAAATAAGGAACTTATGGAGAGAACAGGACAGATTCCAGTGAACCAAGAGGTTAAGAAAAGACGCTGGCGCTGGATAGGACACACTTTGAGAAAATCAGAGAGGAATATAACAAGAAGGGTCCTTTCCTGAAACTGCAGAGGCAGCGAAAGAAGGGGGTAGGGCGAGAAATACATGGAGATGAGATTTGGAGGCGGAGATCAACAATATAAAGAAGAGCTGGAGGGAGCTGCAGGAGATAGCTAGAGATAGGAAGACTTGGCATGAGTTGGTTGAGGGCCTATGTCCCAATATGGGTTAATAAAGGCAGAGAGAGATGAAGATGGTGATGTAAAGATGTTGCACGTACTAATGAGTCATACATGTTGTTGTTGTTGTAAAGATGTTGCATGTACTAATGAGTCATACATGTTGTTGTAAAGATGTTGGTGGTTGTATCATTCCCGTTTTTTGTTTATCTCTGCCGCCCTGACCACAGACAACAACATCGCACTTCTTAGACTGGCCAGACCAGCCAAGTTCAGCTCTTGCGTCAAACCTGCTTTCAAGATGGAGAATGACCCAGCGGTTTGCACGGACATTGACAAGTCATGCCTCATTGTTGGTTGGGGCCTGTATGTTGGTAAGACACATTGTTGGTTGGGGCCTGTATGTTGGTAAGACACATTGTCAATGGAAGTCAAAGTGTGAGAAAATATGAGGTGTGAGGGAGCGTGTGAGGTGGTGTGAGATAGAGTTGAAGAGATGTTAAGTGTAAGGAAACGTGTGATGAGATGGAAGGTGTGAGGGAGAATGTGTGGAGATGTAAATTGTGAAAAGTTTGAGAAGATTGTAAGATGTAAGGAAAAGTGTGAGAAGATGTAAGGAAAAGTGTGAGGAGATGTAAGATGTAAGGAAAAGTGTGAGGAGATGTAAGGAAAAGTGTGAGGAGATGTAAGATGTAAGGAAAAGTGTGAGAAGATGTAAGATGTAAGGAAAAGTGTGAGGAGATGTAAGATGTAAGGAAAAGTGTGAGGAGATGTAAGGAAAAGTGTGAGGAGATGTAAGGAAAAGTGTGAGGAAATGTAAGGAAATGTGTGAGGAGATGTAAGATGTAAGGAAAAGTGTGAGAAGATGTAAGGAAAAGTGTGAGGAGATGTAAGGAAAAGTGTGAGAAGATGTAAGGAAAAGTGTGAGAAGATGTAAGATGTAAGGAAAAGTGTGAGTAGAAGTAAGGAAAAGTGTGAGAAGATGTAAGGAAAAGTGTGAGAAGATGTAAGGAAAAGTGTGAGAAGATGTAAGATGTAAGGAAATGTGTGAGGAGATGTAAGATGTAAGGAAAAGTGTGAGAAGATGTAAGGAAAAGTGTGAGAAGATGTAATTGATGTTTTTACTTTATTTCACAATACATACTACAATTATCTCTCTACTACAACAGAAAACAGCAAACCAACCAACTCTAGACTTGCCCGATACGCTTCAGTGACTGTGTTTGGTAGCGTCATCTCCAGTCTCTTGTCTCGTTTTGAACGAGGCGTGGATCCACCAGTTGGTTCAATCTTTGCAGAGGCAATCAATCCAAACATCAAAGCATGTTTTGTAAGTTAATATTATTCTTCTTCTTCCAACGCTCCATATCAACCGCTTGTTCACCACTCTTTGTGATTTGTATGTGATCCGAGCCTAAGATCACCCACCTTTCTTTCTTATGCTGATGTTGATGACCAGAACCATTTGATGAAATAACTTGAAAACTTGCATGTGAACTACACATGTTCCCGACGATACAAAATATTTTTGCCATTCAAACAATCATACCATCTAGAAGTTTCCTTCTTTGTGCTATATATTTAACGAATCCATTGGCATAGTTAAAGAAAACTAATGTTTACAGCCATTTAATACATTGATAACAAAAATAGCAACATTCAGGACGAAATCCGTGGTTTTATGAACGATTCTTGCATTTCCCGCGCACCAATTCTAAACGTCGTTGACCGTGGTAAACAAATGACGTCATAAGTGCGACACGGACGTTTAGTTAAAGGCATATATCGAAATTAGTGTGAAACTATTGGGTCATATTGTTGACTTCTTAAAACAGACATTGATATAACATTTCTAATGAGTTTGAAGTTTACAATGTCAAAAGTGTATAACAATATATGTCTCTAATCATGTTTGGCCTTTCGGCGTCAGGTCGATAAAAAGAGACACCTGGGGCGAACCTCCTTATGCCCTTTGTAAGAGGAGGGATGTAGTGTCTCGGATATTCCATCGTTTAGGTGGTCATACTCTGGTGGTCATACTCTGATGGTCATACTCTGATGGACATACTCTGGTGGACATACTCTGATGGACATACTCTGGTGGTCATACTCTGGTGGTCATACTCTGGTGGTCATACTCTGTGTTGTTGGTCACTTTTCGCAGGCACAGCATTTCACAAGTATTTATTTTTTGCGACTGGGCTCTGTTTATTGTCCATGTGTGGCTCAGGTAACACAAGTACATATATGAATATGTATATATGATGAAGACACAGAGATATTAGGCTTGTGTTCTACACATTCTGCTGTATGATAGTGAGACGTGGACCATATATGCCAGACAAGAACATCCCATCAACACATTCCATGTATGCAGTCTCAGGCGAATATACAACATTCGATGGCAAGACCGCATCTCCAATATAGAAGTGCTGGACAGTGCTGGAATTCCAAGCATGTACATCTTGCTGAGTCAGCGACGTCTGTGATGGCTAGGACACGTGTGCCGTTTGGGCAATGATAGAATCCCAAATTACATTCTCTATTTTACCAACTCGTCCCTGATACTAGACAGTACGAACGCGCATTACTACGCTGATTTTACCAACTCGTCCCTGATACTAGACAGTACGAACGCGCATTACTACGCTGATTTTACCAACTCGTCCCTGATACTAGACAGTACTACGCTGCATTACTACGCTGCATTGACACCTACAAGCGTATTCTAACTTCATGTAGCATAGACAAATAAAACTGGGAGCGGTTGGCCAAAGACAGGCAAGCATGGCGATCCACAGTGAGGGAAGGCTGAAAAAGAAAAGAAGAAAAACACCTTCACATGTGGAGACAAAAGAGAGCGCACGCAGAGGACAGAGAGAACATCCTATGTATCAGCTCCAGTTTCCCCTGCAGCAACTGTGGCAAGGATTGCCACGCCAAAATAGGCCATTACAGCCACAAGAAACGTTGTGATTCAGCCCAGAACAAACAAAGTGACACAAAAACCTATTGTCTCCTGAGACAAAGAAGACAATGAAGATATATATTCATGTGATAGCTACCGCAAATACCCTAACCACCATTTTCTCTGTGTTATACAAAACATAATTCAGTAACATGTATGGTACGGAAAGAGTTAAACAATATGTATGTTTTCTTCACAGTTTGACTGGGGTGGTATTGTCACCTGCCAGAGAAACGGTAACTACGTCCTTCGAGGAATCATTGGCGAGCACAACTGCATCACAGACCCGACACCGCCTATATTAGTCACTGATGTACCCTTCTACCAAACTTGGTTAGATCGATGTACCGGAAACTGGGACCTATGTTAAGCTTCTTAGACATGGTCGTATCTTCCAGAGTTGAATATGTATATTTTATCTACAGGTTCCCCTTTAGTAACAGTTATCGTTACGCCCATGACACAATGTTATAGTGAACAAGATATTCAAAATCTTTTCTGTTTTGTCAGTACTTCCTTTACCTCTCTAGCCTGTGACGCCCCTGGCATTTAGGACAACAACAAATACACATCATTCTTCTCTATTCTTGGCCGCCATCTGTATTGTGTTTCAGCTGTGATTTCTTTCTTTCAGTTCTTGTTCTACTCTTCTCCTCTGTATTGTGTTTCAGCTATGATTTCTTTCTTTCAGTTCTTGTTCTACTCTTCTCCTCTGTATTGTGTTTCAGCTGTGATTCATTTCTTTCAGTTCTTGTTCTACTCTTCTCCTCTGTATTGTGTTTCAGCTGTGATTCATTTCTTTCAGTTCTTGTTCTACTCTTCTCCTCTGTGTCGTTTTAGATCTTCCACGTTTTTGTTTACCCTCTGGTATCCATCGCAGTGCAGTTTTCGTAATAAAGTTAGTCTTCATGCGTATCACATGTGTGATCCATCTCCAACATCTGTTTTGTATGATGGTGCTCATATTCTCTTGTTGACAGCTTGCAATCAGTTCTTGCTTAGAGATAGTATTTGGCCAGAACACATGGAAGATCTTTCATATACAATTTGGTCTTCATTTGGTGAAGAAAAAGAAAAATCATGGGACAATATTACAGATGTGACAATGTAGCACACAGATAAAGAGAATAGCGTCTCGACGAATGTGTCTTTATTAAGTAAGACAGAGACAAACAAGTGCACGAAACTAAGGGGGAAAGGCACACATACAAAGTTGAAAGAACAAATTTTTAGTACACAGGATACCAAGCATGGAAACAAAACATGGATACAAAACATGGATACACAACATGGATACACAACATGGATACACAACATGGATACACAAGATGGATACACAAGATGGATACAAAGAGAAAGAATACAATGCTATATTTGTCAAAAAATGAAAATAACAAACATGTTTTAAACGAAATAATAAATAATTTCAACGTTCTGATTCCACATTCTATTATCTCCTACTCCGTTGCAATATTTTCTTGCTGCTTCTCCTTAATTAAGGCTCACTTCACACTCCCTATCCTCTCCAGTGGCGGCTCGCGGTCATTTTTCTTGGTAGGGCCAGACACAAATTTTCGGAAAAATCATGGTTTTGGAGTATTTACTATTATTTATCTATTCGGGGAAGTTATTCTCCCTTTCGATTATTGGTAGGACCGGGCCCCACTGGCCCTTAATGACGAGCCGCCCATGATCCTCTCTGTATGTCTGTTTTAGCTCAGAGTATGGGTGGCTAACCCATCACAATCTTGGTGTGTAGATAAGAAACATTCCAATGTCCTGACATTTACAAAGAAATAGTTATTATTTCAAACTTGTCTTGAGTTTCTCTTGTTGATAACATAAATAAAAAGTTCATTATTCTCATTAATTTCTTTGTTTTAATTTGTTGTTGATTGTTGTAGATGCTGTTTTATAGAAACTGTAAAAGTAGTCCCTACAATGTTCTACTTTATGAAATGTGAATTGTTTGTTTGTTTGTTTGTTTTAGTCTAAGCGAAGAAATGATGAGGTTTTAAATCAGGTCTATACACAAAGAAACCTTATCAAAAGAATCAGAATCAGACAATCAAGATTCTTCGAGCATATAATGCGAAGAGAAGGTTTAGAACATTTGGTAACAACCGGAAGATTCAGGAAGGATAGATCGTGGAAGACAGAGGGAGAAGATGTTGTGTGGCCTGACATCATTGTTCGACACGAGATCGACGTCAGAACTGATTACATGCACAAAGCAGAGAGAGAGAGAGAGAGAGAGAGAGAGAGAGAAAGCATCGCCTACGCCGGCAAGCATGGCACTTGACTGATTTAGTCTATGAGAAAGTAAGAGTTCATGCCCTTGTTTCCTGTGACTGGAAATGGGGTTTATTCGATTCCAATTTGATGGAACTCTTTTTGCTGATGGGGTTGCTTTTCATTGTTTTTATTTCTTCTTCTCTCACACATAAACTTTAATGTGTCTTCTCTTCTCTCACTCTCATACATAAACTTTAATGTGTCTTCTCTTCTCTCACTCTCGAGAGCTGCAGTAGCGTTGTTGTTAGTGAACAGACTTCCTAGACGCGAGAGGTCCAGGTTCAATTCTACAGTGGACGTGGAAT
Source organism: Arion vulgaris (assembly GCA_020796225.1). NCBI lineage: Eukaryota > Metazoa > Mollusca > Gastropoda > Stylommatophora > Arionidae > Arion > Arion vulgaris. The sequence continues at coordinate 170,579 of CM036755.1, forward strand.
GTTATTCCGACCGTAACGGCCCTTCAGGTCGACCCAGCTTCAATTGCGTACCAGAAAAGCACTGAGACATCAAGATTGACAAGTTTTGCAATCAATAATCTCTTCATATTTCTAGAAGTATAAGTTATATTATACCACAGTTGGTTTGCTAGGTCTGTCACATTGGCTTCAGAATCCCCTAGATGGGTCACACAATGCACTAGTTTATCGGCTTGCTAGGACTGTCTGGCTTCAGAATCACTTAGAAGGGTCACACAGTGCACTAGTCTATCGGCTTGCTAGGACTGTCACAGTGGCTTCAGAATCCCTTAGAAGGGTCACACAGTGCACTAGTCTATCGGCTTGCGAGGACTGTCACAGTGGCTTCAGAATCCCTTAGATGGGTCACACAGTACAAGAGTCTATCACATTCAGGCTAGAATACACAAATTACATCTAAAGAAAACCTAAAATCGACTTAGAGGTTAGAGGTCGGTTGAAATTCACATCCATCTTAACTGGAATGGTTGACCTAAGAGATAACAGAGGTAACGAAAGACACTGTTTAAGAAACGCACGCAAAAACCCGTTCAGAAATCTCTTCATATACTGACGCTGTGCGGTAAAACCCGTTCAGAAATCTCTTCATATACTGACGCTGTGCGGTAAAACCCGTTCAGAAATCTCTTCATATACTGACGCTGTGCGGTAAAACCCGTTCTATAAATCTCTTCATATACTGACGCTGTGCGGTAAAACCCGTTCTATAAATCTCTTCATATACTGACGCTGTGCGGTAAAACCCGTTCTATAAATATCTTCATATACTGACGCTGTGTGGTAAAACCCGTTCTATAAATATCTTCATATACTGACGCTGTACGGTAAAACAGGATTAGAGAACAGAAAAATAAAAACTAACAATAAAACACGTTTGCTTTCTAGACAAAGCAAAAGGCCATTCACGCAAACCATGGATCTCAGAAATAACAGAGGCGGTGAAAACACTATTTATGAAACGCACACAAAAATCCGTTGTATAAATCTCTTCTTATCCTGACGCTGTGAGGCAAAACAAGATAAGAGAAATGCAAGAAGACAACTGCTAATAAATCTATGACAATAACATAGAGATTTGTGGAGATCCATGATCGCATACGCCTGCCGGCACGGACTGATGATGATGACAATACCAATTTCTAAAATGATCAGTTATCGTTTTTGACATGCTACCATAGCAACAGTTTCTTTAATATTTCTGATTATATTTCTTGTTTAAATGTTGAATAAATAAGTTGTTTAAAATACAAACATGTCACCATGAACACAAAAAGAGCAATGTACAACACAATCTTTCTCCCTACATTATGCTATCAGTGCCAGACTTGGACGCTGATAACAAATGGCAGAAGAAAACGAGTCACGACACAGAGATGAAGTGTCGACGCAGAATGTTGGGAGTATCAAGAAGAGACCGATTTCGAAATGAAGACATCAGGAAAAAAGTGGGTACAACATCAGTACTGAACTTCATTAAGAAACAACAAATTAAATTATACGGTCACATAAGCAGATTACCAACAGACAGTGCACATCAAAGATCAATTTTACTCCGATACAATGGATCAGTGGTGGTTCGTCATTAAGGGCCAGTGGGGCCGGGCCCCACCAAAAATAATGTATAGCGTGTATTTATTGTTTTATAAATTAAAATATAGCAACCAAAAACCATGATTTATCCGGGGAAAAATGTCTGTCCCCACCAATAAAAATGATCACGAGCCGCTACTGCAATAGATTCAAAGCAAAAGGCCAGCCACGCAAAAGGTGGACCTCAGAGATAACAAAGGCGACGAAAGAAATTGTTTATGAAGCGCACACAAAAGCTTGTTCTATAAATCTCTTCTTACCCTAAAGTTGAGAAGCAAATCAGGACCTGGAGAAGGCGCATAGCGAAGCTCGCTCCAGATGTCTCCTTTTTCGACCTGTCGTTGAAAGGCAAAACAGAATTAGAGAAAGAATTAGATAGATTGGATGAAACTATTTCAACGGACCTGTCGGAACTTCGTGACTAATACAAGTCTGACAACTATGAATATAACAATTTCCATCTGATCAGTTATCGTTCTTGTCGTGCTACCATAGCAACAGCATCTCTTCGAGGACGCTGACGTCGAACATCTCATGTAAACAAGATGGCGGATCATGAAATGCGACAACGCTTGATTGATGGTGCTAGTGAACGAGACCATTTACCATGGGATCCAGAGAGTTTGCCGTTGAAAGCAAAACTAAAGTTGGCTCGTAAATCGAAGAAGGATCCCACTTACGTTGTGGTTTTAGAGGTAAGTGGAATTAACGCTAATATCGCAATATAATGAATATTGTTAAATTATCTTAGTCTCTTAAGACTTAGAAGTTAGTACAAACTACAAACTAACTTAATTATATAGTGCTGTTACTGTATCATTATCATCGTATCGTTTAGCTGTGTTAGTGTAATTCTTTTACGACACGATAAAGTATATTATATAATGATACTGTTACAATCAGTTATCACACCGAATGAGATTTGAGTTCTAACTATTTGAACACACCATTTACCATTCGATGATTCATTGTAAGTGTAATGAATTCTAACCAGCTAGTTGAACGTACGCCAGCAACGCTAACAGCGTTTAAGTATAATGCATTATAACTATTTGAACACACCAGTGTGTGTCATTGTAAGTGTACTGTACATCTCATTGCCATAACAACTTGCTTATATTAGTAATTAACATCAAATGATGCCTGCGCAGGATGCTTTATCTACGATGGTGTGACAAGATCACAAGCAAAGAACTGTAGGATAGAGCGGCATGTAGAGATAAGGGACAGAAGGTGGCGCTAGATAGGACACATACTGAGGAGAACTCATGGCAGCATAACGAGACAGATCCTCCGATGGAACCATCAGGATAATAGAGGTAAGGGTATACTCAGGAACACCTGGAGACGGGAGTTGGACATGGAATGCAAGAAAATGGGCAAATAGTGGAGAGACCTCGAAAAGATGGCATTAGAAAGAGAGCTTTAAAAACCTTAGGGGTGAAGAAGAAGAAGAAGAAGAAGATGAAGAAGAAGAAGAAGAAGAAGAAGAAGAAGAAGAAGGAATTAGCCTGAGAAAGATTATTTTTATCATTTGATATGTTTATATACTACTCAAGTTAAACTATATACTACTCAAGTTAAACTATATACTACTCAAGTTAAACTATATACTACTCAAGTTAAACTATACTAACTACTCAAGTTAAACTATATCACAGTAACATATACTCCAAGTTAAACTATATACTACTCAAGTTAAACTATATACTACTCAAGTTAAACTATATACTACTCAAGTTAAACTATATACTACTCAAGTTAAACTATATACTACTCAAGTTAAACTATATACTACTCAAGTTAAACTATATACTACTCAAGTTAAACTATATACTACTCAAGTTAAACTATATACTACTCAAGTTAAACTATATACTACTCAAGTTAAACTATATACTACTCAAGTTAAACTATATACTACTCAAGTTAAACTATATACTACTCAAGTTAAACTATATACTACTCAAGTTAAACTATATACTACTCAAGTTAAACTATATACTACTCAAGTTAAACTATATACTACTCAAGTTAAACTATATACTACTCAAGTTAAACTATATACTACTCAAGATTAAACTATATATCTACTCAAGTTAAACTATATACTACTCAAGTTAAACTATATACTACTCAAGTTAAACTATATACTACTCAAGTTAAACTATATACTACTCAAGTTAAACTATATACTACTCAAGTTAAACTATATACTACTCAAGTTAAACTATATACTACTCAAGTTAAACTATATACTACTCGTTAAACATATACTACTCAAGTTAAACTATATACTACTCAAGTTAAACTATATACTACTCAAGTTAAACTATATACTACTCAAGTTAAACTATATACTACTCAAGTTAAACTATATACTACTCAAGTTAAACTATATACTACTCAAGTTAAACTATATACTACTCAAGTTAAACTATATACTACCAAGTTAAACTATATACTACTCAAGTTAAACATATACTACTAAGTTAAACTATATACTACTCAAGTTAAACTATATACTACTCAAGTTAAACTATATACTACTCAAGTTAAACTATATACTACTCAAGTTAAACTATATACTACTGTAAACTATATACTACTCAAGTTAAACTATATACTACTCAAGTTAAACTATATACTACTCAAGCTAAACTATATACTACTCAAGTTAAACTATATACTACTCAAGTTAAACTATATACTACTCAAGTTAAACTATATACTACTCAAGTTAAACTATATACTACTCAAGTTAAACTATATACTACTCAAGTTAAACTATATACTACTTACTGATGCTTACATTTGTTTGTTTTCTAAAGGTTCTTCTGGTGGTTTTCACAGTTGTTGGAGCTCTATACTGCTGGTTTTATTTTGATAATGTACACTTCCATGTAACACATGCATATGCACATCTTGGTTATGATGTGGCGCAACATCAGGTGGGACAACGATACCTTCAAGGTGAATTCTCAATGTTTTGTTGTTCTTTATTACCAATTCAAGTCTGTGTAATAGAAACATTTTTAATTACTTTTAATCTCTTAGTTTACTTCTGAAGTCAAAGTAAAGCCTGCCTGAATAGCGAGAGTTACTAGTGATAAGGAAAGCAAGCCTTTGTGAAAGATTTGTCATAAGTGACATATTTGACGCAATTACTGTGACTGAATTCATAGTGGGGAACAAAAACAAAAATCTTTCTCTTTGTTGGATTACAAGCTTGATACTTTACCAAGTTATTGTTCTACGCTCCAGTGAGTTCTTGTTGACAAATGTCTGAATATTATTGTTCTACGCTCCAGTGAGTTCTTGTTGACAAATGTCTGAATATTATTGTTCTACGTTCCAGCGAGTTCTTGTTGACAAATGTCTGAATATTATTGTTCTACGCTCCAGTGAGTTCTTGTTGACAAATGTCTGAATATTATTGTTCTATCCTCCAGCGAGTTCTTGTTGACAAATATCTGAATATTATTGTTCTACCCTCCCGCGAGTTCTTGTTGACAAATGCCTGAAAATTATTTGTATTTAACTTGGTGACTCACAGGTGTCACATGATTTCTAGTAAATGACTGCTTCATGTGATTTGATTGATTGATTAATTGATTGATAGAAACATCATCATTGCACTTCAGTGAGTAACCATATGTGCTCCACTCTCTTTCTTACACAGGAAGATCTCAGCAGCTGTACATTGCACTCTGTAGCACCTGCAATGGTTCCAGATGCAATTTAGAGATAGTGAAAATATTTTTGGAAATGTTTACAAAAAATAATAATAAACATTTTTGCCCAGGCAGGAGCTTTCCAGCCTGCTCCTCTCGATTTTGAACTTCTAAGGGTTCTTTTACTTGCTTAACTTGAGCATGGGACTAAGTTTTATTGTCTATCTCCAAAAAGAGTCGGAATTTGATCTCACGTACACTGAGATTAGGTAAACACGTAAAACAAAGTACTACAGTTTTACAAAATACATAAACAGTGACGATAAACACTGAGATTAGGGATCTCTGGTAAAATATGCAGATGGCTCTACGAGGGAGCGAACCAAGTACTTTTGGAACGAGAAGCGAGCACCTAATCTCTACGCCACTGAGACTCTTTGCTTCATGTGGACATAAGTGTAAATAATAAATAATTGCGTGTCATAGGACAATATAAAACACATACAGTCTGGTTTTTAATTCTTTTATATATTTTTCTTTCACATGCTTTGAATTCAGGCAAAGTCAGTGTGCCTAATATGGTGTCTCCTACTGATTTTTGCATGAAGGCTTATCACCAGTGTCTCTCGTCATTCAGGCAAACCTGACTCTGACTTCGCAGCTACATTTCATTTAGATCCCAGATTAAAGGATCAGGAAACCTGTAGTCCAACTGCATACCATGTGCATACCAAACAAAATGTTACCCCAAGTTGGCCTCAAATCTTGAAATTAATGTGGTATGTGGATACTAGCGAATCGTGGTATTGACTATTCTGTCTACACCCCTATACAGCTAGTAACAACATAATCTATATTTTACAAAGTTGAAATTTGGATGAAACATTTCATGTTACAGAATTCCTGAAAATCAAATAATTATCAAACTATTTCAGGCAAAGGTGTAAACAAGCATCCAGACAGAGCTATGGAGTGGTTCAGGTAAGATGTCCGTGACATTTGTTTGGCGTCCGCCCGTGTTGTGCCGGGGCTTGCAAGGAAAGCAAAGAATAATACAACTGCAACCTACAATGCATGTCGTAAGAGGCCACTGATGTAGGCCCTAGGGATGCTACCCTAGTTAATAAAAAACAGTGCGGAAATTGGATGTGCTGGCCTACTTGTAGGCGCATAACTGACACAAAGTACAATCGCTCTTAGGCTAGGATCACATACAAATCACACAGAGTGCTTGACAAGTGGTCGATATGGAGCATTCAAAGAAAAAGGAAGAATAAGTTTGGCATCAACATCTATATTTAGAATTCATTTCTTAGATATAATATTGAACATTTAAATAATATTTTAAGATATTCCATATCGTGACATGTTGTGATGAGTTAAATAGATTTTATCTAAAATCGAGAGTTTAGATTGCAGATAGGGGCATTGATAATATCCTGCACAAGTAACTAAGTACCATTCCAATTCTGGAGTTCAAGAGCAGATTGGACCAGAAATTCTTGGTCTGCACATGATACATGGTTGGGTTTAAAGGCAAAGTATTGACTTTGTTGCACCGGGTTTCTCCATATGGCTCTGTCCCTGTCGGCAGAAATGGCATGCCATCTCTCTCTCTCTGGCGATCACCGCTAGACTGATGTACCAGATTTCCCCATAAATCTCATTCATGTGAAAATCTGATTAATGCAGCCTTAGCATGGGTGTGTTTCGTCACATCTTCAGCGCCATTTAGAGCTCTGGTGCTTATCTTTCGGCGATGTGTCCAGTTTTAGTCAGCGTTTACTGGGTTCACTCTCCGTCAGCCTTTGGCTGTCCCCAGCCGACCTGCATGGCAGCAGGTTGCATGTCATCTGACATACAAAGAGTTAATGACTATCCTCAGATATCTTATATGGAATATGGTTGCTACTGTGGCTCAGCATTGAATTCATTGAGGAAACAACATCTTTCTGTCTCATTTTCTCAACATGGGAAATCGCCACAGCGGTTACCGGGCCCAAATTGGGGTGTAAAGAATAGAACCACTGTTACCTGCCACTAAGGAGGTTGGGCGTGGGGCTAGCTACTCCACACCGTAAAAACACTAGATGGCTACAGAACGGAGAGCGAACCGAGTAAACCCTGGCAGAAACCGGGCACATTGCCGAAGGATAAGCACCAGAGCTCCAAATGGTACTGAAGATGTGACATAAAACACACCAATGCTAAGACTGCATGAATCAGATTTCCACATGAATAGAATTTATGGGGAAATCTGGTACATCGGTCTGGGCGGTGATCGTGAGCGAGAGAGAGAGAACATGATTGCAGAAGAAGAAATAACAAATAATTATATTAGTCAATGTTATACTGTAAAACTTCTAACATAGTTTAAATTATTTAGCGTATGTTTTTGACAGTTTAGTTTATATGCAAAATATTTATAACATTTTTTTCTCAAAGATTTTAAATGGCATCATATTTTTATGACTTGTTAGGAAAGCTGCGGATCAGGGACACCCACATGCGGCCTACAATCTCGCTATTGGTCATCTCAAAGGTTTCAAAACAGATCTCAAACCAGGGTCAGTATATCTGGCAGCAGTTGATGAATATCATTTTATTTTTCCTTTTGTTTAATGTTTGTCCGGTATGAATTCAGGCGTAGTCATGGGGGGGGGCCTAATATAGTACCACTAACTTATTTTTTCGTGATGCTTGATTTCCTTATCACCAGTGTTCTTTGAAATTCAAACAACCCTTATTTCGACATCAGAGGTTGTTTTACCTTCTTGTCACTTTACTTGTGCATCTTGTCACTCTACTAGTGCATCTTGTCACTCTACTAGTACATCTTGTCACTCTACTAGTGCATCTTGTCACTTTACTGGTGCATCTTGTCACTTTACTTGTGCATCTTGTCACTTTACTTGTGCATCTTGTCACTCTACTAGTGCATCTTGTCACTCTACTAGTGCATCTTGTCACTTTACTGGTGCATCTTGTCACTCCACTGGTACATCTTGTCACTCTACTTGTGCATCTTGTCACTCTACTTGTACATCTTGTCACTCTACTTGTACATCTTGTCACTCTACTTGTGCATCTTGTCACTCTACTTGTACATCTTGTCACTCTACTTGTGCATCTTGTCACTCTACTAGTGCATCTTGTCACTCTACTTGTACATCTTGTCACTCTACTTGTACATCTTGTCACTCTACTAGTACATCTTGTCACTCTACTAGTGCATCTTGTCACTCTACTTGTACATCTTGTCACTCTACTTGTACATCTTGTCACTCTACTAGTGCATCTTGTCACTCTACTTGTACATCTTGTAACTCTACTTGTACATCTTGTAACTCTACTTGTACATCTTGTCACTTTACTGGTACATCTTGTCACTTTACTGGTACATCTTGTCACTCTACTAGTACATCTTGTCACTCTACTTGTACATCTTGTCACTCTACTAGTGCATCTTGTCACTTTACTTGTACATCTTGTCACTCTACTAGTGCATCTTGTCACTCTACTAGTACATCTTGTCACTCTACTAGTACATCTTGTCACTCTACTAGTACATCTTGTCACTCTACTTGTACATCTTGTCACTCTACTAGTGCATCTTGTCACTCTACTAGTGCATCTTGTCACTCTACTAGTGCATCTTGTCACTTTACTGGTACATCTTGTCACTCTACTAGTACATCTTGTCACTCTACTTGTACATCTTGTCACTCTACTAGTGCATCTTGTCACTCTACTAGTACATCTTGTCACTCTACTAGTGCATCTTGTCACTCTACTAGTACATCTTGTCACTCTACTAGTGCATCTTGTCACTCTACTAGTGCATCTTGTCACTCTACTAGTACATCTTGTCACTCTACTAGTACATCTTGTCACTCTACTAGTACATCTTGTCACTCTACTAGTACATCTTGTCACTTTACTAGTACATCTTGTCACTCTACTAGTACATCTTGTCACTCTACTAGTACATCTTGTCACTTTACTAGTACATCTTGTCACTCTACTAGTGCATCTTGTCACTCTACTAGTACATCTTGTCACTCTACTAGTGCATCTTGTCACTCTACTAGTACATCTTGTCACTCTACTAGTGCATCTTGTCACTCTACTAGTACATCTTGTCACTCTACTAGTGCATCTTGTCACTCTACTAGTACATCTTGTCACTCTACTAGTACATCTTGTCACTCTACTAGTACATCTTGTCACTCTACTAGTACATCTTGTCACTCTACTAGTACATCTTGTCACTCTACTAGTACATCTTGTCACTCTACTAGTGCATCTTGTCACTCTACTAGTGCATCTTGTCACTCTACTAGTACATCTTGTCACTCTACTAGTGCATCTTGTAACTCTACTTGTACATCTTGTCACTCTACTTGTACATCTTGTCACTCTACTATAATCCGTTCAACAACTCATGCCCACAGTTCAATGTGAATTGTAGCAAAACCATCTGTTCCACAGTAGCAAAACTTTGCACCCAATCTTAGAATTATACCGACGCAAATATCTGATGGAAGAAATTGCGATAGGAAACCTGGATTTTGTAATATAACGGTTTCCTTTGATGTTGGCGGCATATTTGGCTAGTCTGAAACGAAATTTTAGTTTTGACAGTAAACGCACACATATGACATTTGATGACACGTCTCATGCAAAGGTGTATCATCTCAGCTTATACATGGGGGTCAATGTTGATACTTGCAATACAGTCATGAAATAAAAAAGAAATATAGACATAGTTGTATCATTGTTTTTAAATAACTTACATTACTGTTGAAGTTGGCTGCCATGTCATAATGCCATCCCCCTTTCACGTCCAGGCTTGGGACTGGCAATGGTAGAGCTCAAGTAGTAGCATGTCCCTTGCGGAACGTCACATTCATCAGAGCCCGCCTGAAAAGCTCTATGTCTCTTGCAAGTTCTCCTGCCTCTTCCAGCATCATGTTCAATGTTGCTTTGATGTCCTGCTGTCATCTTCGTCTTGGTCGTCTCCTGCCTCGTTTTCCAGGAACCATGCCTTCCATTACCTTTCTCTCCAGACAACTGTGGCGTTTAATGTGGCCAAAATATTTCATCTTCCAGGACATGATGTTATTTATGAGCCAATGCTCCTTGATATTCAGGTCTTGTAGGATATCTTTGTTTCTTCTCTTCTCTGTCCAGGATGTTCTCTTCTCTGTCCAGGATGTTCTAAGAACTTTTCTATAGCACCTTGTTATGGCGGAAGTACTGGAGAGATTATTTTCAAATTGCTATTTCTTCGTTACAATGTGCATGTGTTAACATATGTGGCAGGGAGGTATCACTATAATAAAATAGCTCTTTTCTCTGGTTCTTGTATACTGTAGTACAGATGACCCATATGTGCCTCTTTGCGGAAATGCGCGTATATCATTAATGATACTTTTTGCATCGTAACTTCAAACTCAGAAATTTTATATCAATGTCTGTTTTGAGAAGTCAACAATATGACCCAATAGCCTCACACTAATTTCGATTTACGCCTTTAACTAAAAGTCCATCTCCCACTAATGACGTCATTTGTTTATCATGTTCAAGACCGAGTCCATTTGGTGCAAGGAAAATGCAAGAATCGTTCCAAAAACTATGGATTTCGTCCTGAATGTTGCTATTTTTGTCATCAATGTATTAAATGGCTGTAAACATGAGTTTTCTTCAACCATGCCAATGGGCGCGTTAAATATATAGCACAAAGAAGGAAACTTCTAGATGGTATGATTGTTTGAATGGCAAAAATATTTTGTAGCGTCGTGAACATGTGTAGTTTACATGCAAGTTTTCAAGTTATTTCATCAAATGGTTACAAAGATAAACATTTTTATCTGTGGGCATGACAAGTTGAACGGACTATAGTACATCTTGTCACTCTACTAGTGCATCTTGTCACTCTACTAGTGCATCTTGTCACTCTACTAGTACATCTTGTCACTCTACTAGTGCATCTTGTCACTCTACTAGTACATCTTGTCACTCTACTAGTACATCTTGTCACTCTACTAGTACATCTTGTCACTCTACTAGTACATCTTGTCACTCTACTAGTACATCTTGTCACTCTACTAGTGCATCTTGTCACTTTACTAGTACATCTTGTCACTCTACTAGTACATCTTGTCACTCTACTAGTACATCTTGTCACTCTACTAGTACATCTTGTCACTCTACTAGTGCATCTTGTCACTCTACTAGTACATCCTGTCACTCTACTAGTACATCTTGTCACTCTACTTGTACATCTTGTCACTCTACTTGTGCATCTTGTCACTCTACTTGTACATCTTGTCACTCTACTTGTGCATCTTGTCACTCTACTTGTACATCTTGTCACTCTACTAGTGCATCTTGTCACTCTACTAGTACATCTTGTCACTTTACTAGTACATCTTGTCACTCTACTAGTACATCTTGTCACTCTACTTGTACATCTTGTCACTCTACTTGTACATCTTGTCACTCTACTTGTGCATCTTGTCACTCTACTTGTACATCTTGTCACTCTACTTGTGCATCTTGTCACTCTACTTGTACATCTTGTCACTCTACTTGTACATCTTGTCACTCTACTTGTACATCTTGTCACTTTATGTTTCTTCTTCTTCATCCTTCGCCCCTAGGGAGGCATAGGTCTGCAACCAAGGGTTTCCAAACCTGACTATCTAAGGCGATCTTTTGCAGATCTGTCCACTATCTCCCCACTTTCTTGCCATGAGTCCCTCCTTGCAAGGTCCTTTCTTGGTTGGCAAGCTATGAGTATTCCTGGTTGTGGTTTATGTAGCTATCTAGTGATTTTTACGTGGTGGGGTAGCTAGCCCCAAGCCCACCTCCTTAGTCACCTCTTACGACATGCGTGGCAGGTAACAGTGGCTCTGTTCTTTGCACCTCTAATTTGGGCCTCGGTAACCACTCAGGTGTTTAATGTTTTAGTTAGTAATATTTAAAGTGTTCTATTTTGTTTCCTTTAGAATTAGATTTGTAACAATTTCAGTCAATATATTTTGACAACTAGACTTTCAACTATATCATTCCATATCTTCATTAGAACTAGACTTGCAACTCTATCTAATAGTTTGTCCAGAGTTTGATCGTATCAATGAAAAATTGATCATGTTTTGTTAATATATTGTAACTGCTATCTCTAATCATATCTTGTTCACTGCTTATATTTCTAGCGAGTCACATCAGTTGATCACCCACGCTGCTGCTAACGGTGTACAGGAAGCTCATGAGGTACTCAACTCTGTATGCACAAAAGGAGGCTGCCATTGACACATCTGAGTCTCAAAGGGACAAAATCTACAAGATGTTAAGCCGTAATAACTGAGGCCTATAACTTGTAGTACTTGTGTGGGTTTTTTTTTATCTTTAATATTGAAATTTCCTTTCCTTTGAAAAGTTTATACACAATTATTGAAACATTTAAAGTGGCTAAAAAGATCTTCATTTAATTATTGTGATATTTGCAAAAAACAAATTAAAAAACAAATTTTAAACTCTTTTCCGTACGGTTATTTCCTAAGTTGTACACTGTAAATTCATGGGAGGCAACAAAAAAGCATTTTTTAAAAAATGTAACTACTCGCTAATAAATATACATATATATATCTTATTATACACTAATTTGAAGAAAACTGGACAACCTATTAGAATAATTAGGTTATTGGTTACTAAACTGACGTCATTGCACTCTGGGCAGACCCATAGGTGCTCAGTCTCCCCAACAGATATAGAAGAATATGCATACTGATGGTTTCCGTGGCTCGCTGATTAAACACACTCCTCACTCTGCCCTTCAGGCATCCAGTTCTACTTGTACAACGGGTAACCCCAAACTGCTTAAATCGCAGGATCAATTCAACATCGAATTTAGTGTCCTCATCCAACAGACTGTCGTAAAGAGACCTAAGAACACCCTCCCCTCCACCATATCCACCTTCAACTCCCCAACAATCGATGCTGTTGATGCAAGCCTGTCCGCTCTCTCATTACCGTAAACACCCGCATGTCCAGGACAATATATCCACGTAAGCCTCTGGAGGTTAGAAACTTCTATAAACAAGAATAACAAGGTTAAAAAAGTAATAGAAGTTAAAAATTAGTAGAGGTAAAACTAGAAAGACATGTATCAGGTGAAACAACTTGAATGGCACAGTGTACAGCGAATGGTGTACAGTGAATGGCGTTCAATAGAACAATGCTGTGTCGCATTGTGGCGATTGGTGTGGAACTGGATGCCTGAAGGGCAGAGTGGAAATGTTTTAATCAGCGAGCCACAAGAATGAAAAATCAATTATTGAAATAGAACAAATAAATGAGAATGCAGAAGAAGAAAGATAGAAAAAAAAGAACAAATAACAAATATATGATATGTCAACTATTTTGAGATCAAAATTTGAAAATTGAATTTTCACTCTAGTTTTTCATGGGTATAAAGTCTAAATTAGACATTCAGTCTAGTTTTTATTAGTCTAACATCTAAACTCAACATTCTGTCTCCTTTTCAAATTGTCCTAAATTCCAAATTAAACATAATATTTGTCTGCTGTATCTTATTAATGGCAAAGTTCTGCTCAGGACAAGCTATTTGATGGTGATCATATTAATGTGTTTCAATTTATTTCGTTACTCAAATAATTCTCAAATGAGAAATATGGATTGGTTTTCAAAGTTAATGTTACTTTTTTAACAGGAAATAATACAATTATAACACAAACTAGTCAAGCACTTAATGTTACATTATTTTGTTTTATCTTATTACAACTGTTTCACTGTCTGCAATATTTCAGACACATGAGAACAAGGCAGACGTAAACTATTCTAATCCATGTTTTCCATTATTTAGTGCTGGAAGGACAACTACTTGATGATGATGATACTGTATATTGCTTGTGTGAAGAATACTGCTGATCCTGACCAACACACTTGATATAATCAAAAGAAACTTGGTTGAAAGCAAGTGCCATGGCTGAAAGGTTTAATCCGCAACAAACAGACTGCTATTTCCATGACTAACACACTTTGATATAATCAAAAGAGATGTAGCTCTTAAGTTGAAAGAGTGTGTGCCTCAGCTGAAAGGGGTTTAAACAACCCCCTTTTCCCCAGCTAACAAACAAACTGCTGATTCTGATTGATCTATTTCATAGAAACTATTCTCCGTGACCTCACATTTCTAATATATTGTATTGTTTAATAAATTTGATGTTGTTGAACATATGTTTTGTTTTTATGATATAATTTTGTATTCATTTTAAGAAAGAAGTGATTTTATGGTTATTATGTTGTAACCGATGGTTTAAAGAGAAGAGAGAGGACACTGACCTATGAGAGAGAGAATTGAGGATCTAACGAGGTGGTTTGATGGACAAGCTATTTGAAAACATGAATTGGCCTTGATCAAGTTGTTTTGGAGGAGTTGCTGGGATTGCAGAAGATTCTGCTCAGGACAACTGATTTGATGATCTATAATGCTATTTAAAATGTTGTCATAAAGTTGGTTTGATGTCACAACTACTAATTGATCTAGCTATATCTTACATGCTTCTGACAACAAAGCAACTTGAACTTTTATGGTGGTGCTGTTTCTATCTATCTATAGTCCTGCATATATCTTCATGTCCTGCTTGACACATAAAGCTACTACTAGAGAGTTACATTGTTGCCCTTCTGCAGATTTTCGACTAATTGTTTTTCTTGTTAGGTCACAATTTGTTAACTACCTTTGTACAGCGTTTCTCCATGTTTTCTTTGAACGTCCAAGCCTTTTTCATGCGCTGTCCAATTTCCCTACAGATATGTAACACACATACCCAATTCATCTCTACCTTCATCGTTTAATGATGATCTCCAATGATGCAGTTTGTTAATTTTACAAACTCAGCATTTGCTTTTGTATTTGGCCAGAAAATTTGCAAGATTCTTCTTAAACATTTATTTTTTAATGTATCTAACTTGTTTATAATATTGTCAACCATTTTGCATCACTCACTGATGTATAATAACACTCACAGAATACTGCTTCAATATTGTATTTTAAGTTTTGTTTCAAGATTTAATCTTTTGGCTTTCCAGATTTTGTTGAGCATGGCAAACGTTTGACTTGATTTTCCAATGATGCACTTTTCCAAATTTCCATCCTGATCTAGCCTACTGTACTTCTAATGTATAGAAAATCTTGAACTACCTCTATGTATAACTGTTTCAACTTGATGCAAGAAATCTTGAACTACCTCTATGTATAACTGTTTCAACTTGATGTAAGAAATACAAGAAATCTTGAACTACCTCTATGTATAACTGTTTCAATTTGATGTAAGAAATACAAGAAATCTTGAACTACCTCTATGTATAACTGTTTCAACTTGATGTAAGAAATACAAGAAATCTTGAACTACCTCTATGTATAACTGTTTCAATTTGATGTAAGAAATACAAGAAATCTTGAACTACCTCTATGTATAACTGTTTCAACTTGATGTAAGAAATACAAGAAATCTTGAACTACCTCTATGTATAACTGTTTCAACTTGATGTAAGAAATACAAGAAATCTTGAACTACCTCTATGTATAACTGTTTCAACTTGATGTAAGAAATACAAGAAATCTTGAACTACCTCTATGTATAACTGTTTCAACTTGATGTAAGAAATCTTGAACTACCTCTATGTATAACTGTTTCAACTTGATGTAAGAAATCTTGAACTACCTCTATGTATAACTGTTTCAACTTGATGTAAGAAATCTTGAACTACCTCTATGTATAACTGTTTCAACTTGATGCAAGAAATCTTGAACTACCTCTATGTATAACTGTTTCAACTTGATGTAAGAAATACAAGAAATCTTGAACTACCTCTATGTATAACTGTTTCAACTTGATGTAAGAAATACAAGAAATCTTGAACTACCTCTATGTATAACTGTTTCAATTTGATGCAAGAAATCTTGAACTACCTCTATGTATAACTGTTTCAACTTGATGTAAGAAATCTTGAACTACCTCTATGTATAACTGTTTCAACTTGATGTAAGAAATCTTGAACTACCTCTATGTATAACTGTTTCAACTTGATGTAAGAAATCTTGAACTACCTCTATGTATAACTGTTTCAACTTGATGCAAGAAATCTTGAACTACCTCTATGTATAACTGTTTCAACTTGATGCAAGAAATCTTGAACTACCTCTATGTATAACTGTTTCAACTTGATGCAAGAAATCTTGAACTACCTCTATGTATAACTGTTTCAACTTGATGTAAGAAATACAAGAAATCTTGAACTACCTCTATGTATAACTGTTTCAACTTGATGTAAGAAATACAAGAAATCTTGAACTACCTCTATGTATAACTGTTTCAATTTGATGTAAGAAATACAAGAAATCTTGAACTACCTCTATGTATAACTGTTTCAATTTGATGTAAGAAATACAAGAAATCTTGAACTACCTCTATGTATAACTGTTTCAATTTGATGTAAGAAATACAAGAAATCTTGAACTACCTCTATGTATAACTGTTTCAACTTGATGTAAGAAATACAAGTTTTCTGTTTCTATTGATTGATAGGACCATCATCATTGCACTTCGGTGAATAACCATTTGTTCTTTGATCTCTTTCTTACACAAGACGATATCAGCGACAGTGCACACACTTCGTAGCACCGGCGAGGGTCCCCAATGTAACGACGATGGTCCCGATAGGACTTAGGAACTCGATCTCACCTACACTGAGATATGACTAGGAACTCGATCTCACCTACACTGAGATCACGGTGGATCTCTGGAAAATATCCCAATGGCTCCATGATGTAGCGAAGTGAGCACCCTTTGGAACAAAAGACGAGCATCTAAACTCTAGGCCACGACACCCCAAAGTTTTTGTATGTCAAATCAAGATATTTCATGTAGATAATGTCGTCCATTAGTTTTCTGTATGTCAAATCAAGATATTTCATGTAGATGATGTCGTCGTCCATTAGTTTTGTTCAACAGCTCATCTAGGAAAATAAAAACTGAATTCAGATCTCTGCTGTAGCCATTTATTTAGAAAGACATTGTGATTAAACCTCGAGATCAAATCTGAAGATGGATTCCCTAATGTAGTATACAGACATCTATATAGACTAGAAATAAGTCAAACAGCTCTCTGCCAGTGTCAGCAGACGTGCAGACATCGAAGCATGTCCTGCAAGACTGCCTTTCCCCCTCCCTCGCCCGGTGAGCTGAGGAGCAACATGCGGCCATACCCAGTCGACCTAAAACTAAGCTTTCGGGAAACCTGACAGACCTGAAGCTGACCGCCGAGTTTATAGTCCACAGTAAACTAAGTGCATGACCAGAGATCGCTAAAGAAGTAGACCTGACAGACCTGAAGCTGACTGCCCAGTTTGTAGTCCACAGTAAACTAGGCGCGTAACTAGAGATAGCTGAAGAAGGAAACCTGACAGACATGAAGCTGACTGCCCAGTTTGTAGTCCACAGCAAACTAAGCGCATGACCAGAGATCGCTGAAGCTGACTGCCCAGTTTGTAGTCCACAGCAAACTAAGCGCATGACCAGAGATCGCTGAAGCTGACTGCCCAGTTTGTAGTCCACAGCAAACTAAGCGCATGACCAGAGATCGCTGAAGCTGACTGCCCAGTTTGTAGTCCACAGTAAACTAAGCACATGACCAGAGATCAATAAAGCTGACTGCCCAGTTTGTAGTCCACAGTAAACTAAGCACATGACCAGAGATCGCTGAAGCTGACTGCCCAGTTTGTAGTCCACAGTAAACTAAGCGCATGACCAGAGATCGCTGAAGAAGAAATATTCAGGTATATTTTTGCAACACCTGCTAAGCTGTATCTGCATTGCCGCACTATTAAGTTTATCAGCTGAGTAAATATGAGCAAAGTACTGCAAGAGTAAATAAGATCTTACATATCAGTATGCTAAAAAATAAGTACCATATAGAGAGCACTCCATTTTCTCACAGTATTGACAGA
The DNA here is from genome assembly GCA_020796225.1 of Arion vulgaris. Lineage (NCBI taxonomy): Eukaryota > Metazoa > Mollusca > Gastropoda > Stylommatophora > Arionidae > Arion > Arion vulgaris. Next base: position 188,921 of record CM036755.1, read on the forward strand.
CTTACCGAGTACAGAGCTGCACAAGATGATTGGTCTCAGCAACATTAACCTTACTATATCAAAGCGTGTAGAGTAACATGGAATTCTAGCCATCAACACTAAATGTGCTGTGTGTATAGAGTATGTGTGTATAGAGTATGTGTGTATAGAGTATGTGTGTATAGAGTATGTGTTGAGTAGCCCCAATAACTATGCCTGCGAGCCGTGCAGGTATCACTAAAAAACAGAGCTGTCTACGCAGACTACTAAAAATAAATTGGTAGGACAAAATTCCAGATACCGAAGTTCTCACACGAGCAAAGATCCCAAGCGTCAACACTCGGTTACAGAAGGCCCAAGTGAGATCTGCCGGTCACGTTGATCGGATGCCTGGTAAATGCATCCCAAAACAGTTGATGTATGACGAGCTTGAAGAGGGCAGACGTTCAGGTGGTGGTCAGAAAAACGCTTTAGAGACACTCTTAAAGTGTCTCTGAAATGCTTCAATATAGACACCACATGCTGGGAATACCTTGCACAAGATTGCCAAATGTGGGGTTTTAGCAACACAAGCGGTGCTCGCATAGCTGAGAATCGTCGTGCTGTTGAGGCACAGAGAAAACGAGCCCGCGAAAAACCGAACACACAACACCCACATGTCCAACCTTGATCATATATGCCCCACCTGTGGTTGGGGACTGTTTTCTAGGATTAGACTCTACAGTCCTCTCCGCGCAGACCAGAGAGGATCACACGTCTGAGGCTGTTGTCATCATCGACATTGCGATGAACGGTATTATTATTATACTAGAAAACAACATTATCGATATAAGGAAAAACTATGTAGCAAATGCGAAACACGTAACTATTCTTTCCCTGCAGAGTTTATTGTAAAGCTGATAGGCTGATAAATTGAAACTATTAATAACTTACATTTATCTCCCTTTAATATTGATATTGTGATGGTATTTCCTCGTGTTTGCTGCACGATTCCTTTCTACCAGCTGTGGTTACATATCTCAAGCAGTTTCATCTTTGCTATTCAGCTCTCCGACGTTCTGAGTTCGAATCACGCTGCGGACAGTTTGCTTGCAAATTGTTTCCGTTGATTTTAACAAAGGACGATGGCGCCACCGTTCAGAAAGCAATGGCAAACTACTGAACGTATAAGTGGTGCCTAGAAAATCAACGACTTGTTTACTGTGGTTGATGGCTACGTCCTTGGGATATGCCACGATTTTCATTTTCTGGCTGTTCAGTATTTGATACCTGACATCATTGATGGTTCCAAAATTGTAAAATGTGAAATGAAAATTAGGAAACATAGCTTATAACTGTCCTTTATTTGCGGGAAATAACAGGTGGTTCATCTGACACAGTAATATCTGCAACTATCAAACACACTGTCTTGTGGTTGATCTGACACAGTACTATCTGCAACTATCAAACACACTGTCTTGTGGTTCATCTGACACAGTAATATCTGCAACTATCAAACACACTGTCAAACACACTATCAAACACACTGTCTTGTGGGGGATCGAGAGAACTAACGTCAAGGAGATTAAACCGTTATAGACATTCCTGACTGTCATTTCAGTCAGTACAATTAAGCAGAAGGCTATAGGAGTAAAATCTCGACCACAGATCAGGAGGGAGGGACAACAAGGCAGTTGATAGTCCCGTTTACTTAATTCAATCTTCTGGCATCCCCCCATCTAAATTCCAAAGATATGAACTTTGTCTTATTTTGGTGGGGCCGGACCCCACTGGCCCTTAATGACGAGACGCCCCTGCTCAATTCCATCTTCTGGCATCCCCCCATCTAAATTCCAAAGATATGAACTTTGTCTTATTTTGGTGGGGCCGGGCCCCACTGGCCCTTAATGACGAGCCGCCTCTGCTCAATTCCATCTTCTGGCATCCCCCATCTAAATTTCAAAGGTATGAACTTTGTCTTTCTTTTGGATGAAAACAGTAGGCTAGAGGTTTGTAAAAAATGGACAAGGCACATTCCCTATATTATCTGCTCTGGATAGAGAGAGACACAGACATAAGTGGAGAGGAACACTTCATCCTTGCTTTCCACTAGAACACAACACAGAAAGCGACATTCAGTTTTCTGATACCAATAAATGAGAATAAGAAAGATGATGACCAAGCTATTTAGAAAACAACATTACGCAAAGGTGTAGTCTTTCGAAGAGAAACTTTAGAAGAGTTTGAAGGCAGGAGAAGCAAACGCAAACTTAGAAGTTGTCGCAGATACGCACTTGCCAAATGACCATAAGTAGGGACGAACAATACCATATATTTGTGAGGCTACCGCGGTTTTGTGCTATTTATGATAGAGAGAGATGGGTATCAATACAGCCCGATAAAAACGACATACCAAATATGCAAAGAGATTGATTAATCAGCATCGAACTGGCGTGTTGGGCAGTTGGACGCTGCTGGATTTATTGAGGTGGAGATTGTCTATGGACATATCCGGAGTGCTTCGATGACAGTCCTCTGATAAATGTGCTATTTATGAAAGCCCGGTTGAGTTGAAATCTTGGAACGACCTGGTAACCCTGGTCTGTGGATAAACAAACAAACCTCCACATTTCACAAAAACATGTCCTTCCTTTTCAGCAAGCAGAATACTGAGTAGACACATAATAAATTTAATAGCTGGTGGATTTATAAGAATGGTTTAATTATTGAAATATTTACTTGTTCATTGCTAGCAAAGACGCAGATAAAAATGCGAGTTTTAATCAGGCAGCTAGCTAGTCCGTTGTCACGCACGGCACTGCATGATGATGTCACTGGTTCCATGAGAACTGGAACAACACCAGATTTCTCCTCCACGTAACCAGCCTAGCAACGGCGTGTTGCGATTGTGAGTATATTATTGCATCAGTGCGTAGGAATAATTCGGTCCACTGTCACACTGTTCGTGAACTGTGTGTTGTTAAATGTGCTGTGTTAAATTGTTACTGTTACGTGAGCACGTATTTGACATGATGTGTAGACCTATAGTTACAATTTGTTTAGCAGATAGTGAAGAGAGCACAGAATTTATGTTTTGCTATAAATAATATGTCTTATCATTACTGATGTTACTGATCACGACTGACTGAGCATGAAATTACACTGTGTAGTATTATTCTACAGAAGTGAGTAACATAAGTCGAGTTTAATTGCTCACATGTGTCTGCTTAGAAGTAAGAACTTGGAGATATATTGCAATTCATTGTGTACTGTTGCAAGAGGCGGTCTATGTTGTGAAACGACATTACAAACTCAAGAGTCACGATGGCTGTTATAAATCAAGAGACTACAGACGTAGAACAACTTGGAAAAGATAACGATACTGTTCATAAAGAAAGAACTACAGTAGAAAATGATAATTTAATTGTTATAGCTCTTGAAAAGGTTGAACTAAAAAAGAGTATATCACTTTTAGGAGTTGTTGCAATTTTAGTTGCAAATATAGGCGGTTCCAGTATTTTTATTATACCAACTAGCATTCTGAGTATTACTGGGTCTCCTGGTATGTCTATGATTATGTGGACTTTAAGTGGAATAATTCAAATAGGGTTAGCGTTTAGTGTTGTAGAAGTTGCTTTGATGTTTAACAAGGCTGGTGGACCTTATTATTTTATATATCACACGTTTGGAAATCTGGCAGGGTTTGTATTCATGTGGGGCTTTGTTATTTTCATTGCATCTCCAACATGGGCTCTGGCATCCTACACAACAAGTTTGTATTTTCTGTCATTAATCTACAAGGGTTGTCTTCCACCAGATGGCGTCGTCAAGTTAGTGGCTGCTTGGATTATGGGTAAGTAAAGTGAACTGGACACCTACTTAAGAAATACTAAGATCTTGTACTGTGATGTCTCTAGTACTTCTGTGATGTCTCTAGTACTTCTGTGATGTCTCTAGTACTTCTGTGATGTCTCTAGTGCTTCTATGATGTCTCTAGTACTTATGTGATGTCTCTAGTGCTTCTGTGATGTCTCTATTGCTTCTGTGATGTCTCTAGTATTTATGTGATGTCTCTAGTACTTCTGTGATGTCTCTAGTACTTCTGTGATGTCTCTAGTGCTTCTGTGATGTCTCTAGTACTTCTGTGATGTCTCTAGTACTTCTGTGATGTCTCTAGTGCTTCTGTGATGTCTCTAGTACTTCTGTGATGTCTTTAGTGCTTCTGTGATGTCTCTAGTGCTTCTGTGATGTCTCTAGTGCTTCTGTGATGTCGCTAGTGCTTCTGTGATGTCTCTAGTACTTCTGTGATGTCTCTAGTGCTTCTGTGATGTCTCTAGTACTTCTGTGATGTCTCTAGTACTTCTGTGATGTCTCTAGTACTTCTGTGATGTCTCTAGTACTTCTGTGATGTCTCTAGTACTTCTGTGATGTCTCTAGTACTTCTGTGATATCTCTAGTACTTCTGTGATGTCTCTAGTGCTTCTGTGATGTCTCTAGTACTTCTGTGATGTCTCTAGTACTTCACATAGAACCAATACTGACATACGGATGCCAGTCATGGACAATAAACAAACAGACCAAACAATCTCTGCGGGCCACAGAGATGTGGTTTTACAGAAAAATGATGAGAATCCCATGAACTGCTAAAATGACAAATGTGGAGGTGTTGAATAAGGTCAAGACACAGAGAAAGCTTATCATCAATATAAGAAAGAGGCAGTCATCATTTTTCGGACATGTCATGAAAAATGGAGGGTTAGAACACATTGTAACAATTGATACGATCTTGGGGAGACGAGACAGAGAGAGAAGTTTTGATAGCCTGACTTCATGCCACGGTAGAGCATTGGCATCTGTGATGATAGCAAACACCAGAGAGAGAGAGATTTGTGGAGATCTATGATCGACCACCACCAGCCGGCACTGCACCTGATGATGATGACGAAGAGTACTTCACAATCCTACATCAGTATGTTCTATAGAAATACCTTTATCTTATTACATGACTTGACATGTGGTTGCTGAAATCCCATATTGAAATGATCCATTACTTCCTAGCTTCGGAGCACACATGGTTATTCACAGAAGTGCAATGATAATGGTTCTATCATCGATCAATTCATAGCAAACATATCACAAAAGTAGAGTGGGTTTAGTATTACACTTGTACCTAGCAATCTTATGTTTAGTATTACACTTGTACCTAGCAATCCTATGTTTAGTATTACACTTGTACCTAGCAATCTTATGTTTAGTATTACACTTGTACCTAGCAATCTTATGTTTAGTATTACACTTGTACTTAGCAATCCTATGTTTAGTATTACACTTGTACCTAGCAATCCTATGTTTAGTATTACACTTGGACCTAGCAATCTTATGTTTAGTATTACACTTGTACCTAGCAATCCTATGTTTAGTATTACACTTGTACCTAGCAATCCTATGTTTAGTATTACACTTGTACCTATCAATCTTATGTTTAGTATTACACTTGTACCTAGCAATCTTATGTTTAGTATTATACTTGTACCTAGCAATATTATGTTTAGTATTACACTTGTACCTAGCAAACTTATGTTTAGTATTACACTTGTACCTAGCAATCTTATGTTTAGTATTACACTTGTACCTAGCAATCTTATGTTTAATATTACACTTGGACCTAGCAATCCTATGTTTAGTATTATACTTGTACCTAGCAATATTATGTTTAATATTACACTTGTACCTAGCAATCTTATGTTTAGTATTACACTTGGACCTATCAATCCTATGTTTAGTATTACACTTGTACCTAGCAATCCTATGCTTAGTATTACACTTGGACCTAGCAATCTTATGTTTAGTATTACACTTGTACCTAGCAATCTTATGTTTAGTATTACACTTGTACCTATCAATCTTATGTTTAGTATTAAACTTGGACCTAGCAATCTTATGTTTAGTATTACACTTGTACCTAGCAATCTTATGTTTAGTATTACACTTGTACCTAGCAATCTTATGTTTAATATTACACTTGGACCTAGCAATCCTATGTTTAGTATTACACTTGTACCTAGCAATATTATGTTTAGTATTACACTTGTACCTAGCAATCTTATGTTTAGTATTATACTTGTACCTAGCAATCTTATGTTTAATATTACACTTGGACCTATCAATCCTATGTTTAGTATTACACTTGGACCTAGCAATCCTATGCTTAGTATTACACTTGGACCTAGCAATCTTATGTTTAGTATTACACTTGTACCTAGCAATCTTATGTTTAATATTACACTTGGACCTAGCAATCCTATGTTTAGTATTACACTTGTACCTAGCAATATTATGTTTAGTATTACACTTGTACCTAGCAATCTTATGTTTAGTATTATACTTGTACCTAGCAATCTTATGTTTAGTATTACACTTGGACCTATCAATCCTATGTTTAGTATTACACTTGGACCTAGCAATCCTATGCTTAGTATTACACTTGGACCTAGCAATCTTATGTTTAGTATTACACTTGTACCTAGCAATCTTATGTTTAGTATTACACTTGTACCTAGCAATCCTATGCTTAGTATTACACTTGGACCTAGCAATCTTATGTTTAGTATTACACTTGTACCTAGCAATCTTATGTTTAGTATTACACTTGTACCTAGCAATCTTATGTTTAGTATTAAACTTGGACCTAGCAATCTTATGTTTAGTATTACACTTGTACTTATCAATCTTATGTTTAGTATTACACTTGTACCTAGCAATCCTATGTTTAGTATTACACTTGTACCTAGCAATCCTATGTTTAGTATTATACTTGTACCTAGCAATCTTATGTTTAGTATTACACTTGTACCTAGCAATCTTATGTTTAGTATTACACTTGTACCTAGCAATCTTATGTTTAATATTACACTTGGACCTAGCAATCCTATGTTTAGTATTACACTTGTACCTAGCAATATTATGTTTAGTATTACACTTGTACCTAGCAATCTTAAGTTTAGTATTATACTTGTACCTAGCAATCTTATGTTTAGTATTACACTTGGACCTATCAATCCTATGTTTAGTATTACACTTGGACCTAGCAATCCTATGCTTAGTATTACACTTGGACCTAGCAATCTTATGTTTAGTATTACACTTGTACCTAGAAATATTATGTTTAGTATTACACTTGTACCTAGCAATCTTATGTTTAGTATTACACTTGGAGCTAGCAATCTTATGTTTAGTATTACACTTGCACCTAGCAATCTTATGTTTAGTATTTTACATGCACCTAGCAATCCTATGTTTAATATTACACTTGGAGCTGACAATCTTATGTTTAATATTAAACTTGTACCTAGCAATCCTATGTTTAGTATTACACTTGTACCTAGCAATCTTATGTTTAGTATTACACTTGTACCTAGCAATCTTATGTTTAGTTTAGTTTAGTTTAGTCGTCGGATCACCATCACTGCACGTCGAACAAATTAGTCCATAAGTGCTCCGATCTCTCCCTCAGTATGTCCATCAGCGTGTGGCGACTAACGACACCGGTTCTTTGTTGGTTTACAATTCTTCTTTGTCTGCCAGCATAGTGTTCTTGTCGAGCTACACCACACTTAACTTTGAGGTCTTGCAGTCTGGTTAGTGTTGTGGATTCACCGCTATCACCTGAATCATGTACACGCCCTCTCTCCCTTAAGGAATTTATAATATCAGCCTGGTCCATTGCTCGTCCGCTTTGGACAGCAGCCATACCTGCAAGCCTATCCGCACGTTCATTCCCCTTACACCTGCATGCCCTGGCACAAAAATAAAACTGATCCTTGTCAGCTTGGACCTCCCCAGCGATTCTATCCAATGTCTCCTAGCCCATTCTGTTTCAATCTTCCTGAGCATACTCATTGAGTCGCTGAGAAAACATGCATGGATAAAAGTCTGTGATTCTAGCCAAATCATCGCTTTGGTAACCGCCATGATTTCCATAGTGAGACTGCTTGTAGTCACGGCAAAACCACCACTGTCTTCCTTCACAACATCACCTCCGACCTGAGCAGTGAAAGCCCACGAGCTCCGCACATGTCGAATCACCGAACCATCCGTATAAATGATTACATCATGCTCAGATGCGTTCTCAGAAATTAATGCCTGAACCTCTGCCTCCACAACAAGTGGGTTGCGTTGCCTGCATTCTTTATCAAGTTCGATGCATACAGAAAAGGATGTAGCGATTGCTCTTGGCACTGGTATCCATTCTTCACCGGGATCAATGTCTTCAAGCGTACACACCTGTTCAATACAGTCCTCGGCCTGACCCATCCAAGATTTTCCTCTTTTAACCTATTTCCTTTTTTGTTTCTTTATTTCCAAGTGCAGAGGATGTTGTGTGTCAGCAATCTTATGTTCAGTAATACACTTGTACCTAGCAATATTATGTTTAGTATTATACTTGTACCTAGCAATCTTATGTTTAGTATTACACTTGGACCTAGCAATCCTATGTTTAGTATTACACTTGTACCTAGCAATCTTATGCTTAGTATTACACTTGTACCTAGCAATGTTATGTTTAGTATTACACTTGGACCTAGCAATCCTATGCTTAGTATTACACTTGGACCTAGCAATCTTATGTTTAATATTACACTTGTACCTAGCAATCTTATGTTTAGTATTATACATGTACCTAGCAATCTTATGTTTAGAATTATACATGTACCTAGCAATCCTATATTTAATATTACACTTGGAGCTAGCAATCTTATGTTTAGTATTACACTTGTACCTGGCAATCTTATGTTTAGTATTACACTTGTACCTAGCAATCTTATGTTTAGTATTATACATGTACCTAGCAATCCTATGTTTAATATTACACTTGTACCAGCAATCCTATGTTTAGTATTACACTTGTACCTAGCAATCTTATGTTTAGTATTATACTTGTACCTAGCAATCTTATGTTTAGTAATACACTTGTACCTAGCAATCTTATGTTTAGTATTACACTTGGACCTAGCAATCCTATGTTTAGTATTACACTTGTACCTAGCAATGTTATGTTTAGTATTACACTTGGACCTAGCAATCCTATGTTTAGTATTACACTTGTACCTAGAAATCTTATGTTTAGTATTACACTTGGACCTAGCAATCGTATGTTTAGTATTACACTTGTACCTAGCAATCTTATGTTTAGTATTATACATGTACCTAGCAATCCTATATTTAATATTACACTTGGACCTAGCAATGTTATGTTTAGTATTACATTTGGACATTACCATATAAAAGACATTAACTCTTTCCACGCTGAGTTATTTCCTCAATTTTCAAACAGTTAATTCAAGGAGATAAAAAAGACCCCAATTACTCATCAATAAATAAACATATATATATTATTATATACTAAATTGAAGAAAACTGGACAACCCAATAGAATAACAAGGTTAAAAAGTAGTAGAAGTAAAACAGTAGAAGTAAAACTAGAAAGACTTCTTATAAGGGAAACAACTCTATGGCACAGTGTGTGACTAATAGTGTGCAACGGACTTCCGGCATGGCGCAGTGTGTGGCCAAAAGCGTGGAAAGAGTTAAGATTATTATCACACTTTCCTTTTTGTTTATTTTAATTCCATATTTTTAAATATTCCAATGAGTTTATTAGTTTCCATTTATTTATTTCTGTTTGTTTACACTGTCACAATTCTTCATTGTTCCAGTGAGTTTAATTGTCATCAACTGTACTCTTCATTGTTCCAGTGAGTTTAATTGTCATCAACTGTACTCTTCATTGTTCCAGTGAGTTTAATTGTCATCAACTGTACTCTTCATTGTTCCAGTGAGTTTAATTGTCATCAACTGTACTCTTCATTGTTCCAGTGAGTTTAATTGTCATCAACTGTACTCTTCATTGTTCCAGTGAGTTTAATTGTCATCAACTGTACTCTTCATTGTTCCAGTGAGTTTAATTGTCATCAACTGTACTCTTCATTGTTCCAGTGAGTTTAATTGTCATCAACTGTACGTATATGAAGATTGTCACCTCTATCCAGAAGCTTCTAACATCTTGCAAAGTTATGGCTCTACTTATCATCATCATCTTTGGATTTATCAACATACCAACAGGTAACATGTCACCTTATCCAATAATACAACTTCTTTTTCTTCTTCCGTTTTCAGATATCGATTTGTATACTTGTTAAGTAGTTAGTGGTCAAACAGAGTCCATGTACATCTCCATATAGCTTGTCTTGGACTGACATCAAGTTGTAAACTTTTAAAGTAGTTAGTGGTCAACCGCAGTCCATGTACATCTCCGTATAGCTTGTCTTGGACTGACATCAAGTTGTATACTTTTAAAGTAGTTAGTGGTCAACTAGAGTCCATGTACATCTCCGTATAGCTTGACTTGGACTGATATGGGGATTGGCCATGTGTTTTCTCTCTGTTCCGTGTATGTTGGACATTCTTGCTGTATGTGTGTCTCTGTCATCTTGCTGGTGCCACATGTGCATATGTCAGAACGGCCTATTTTGTACTTGTTAAACAGACGGTACCTCAGCCTATTGTACCATGTTCGTAGACGGAAATGATAACCTGTTCAAACGAACGCAAAGAAGAAGATAACTTGTTCTTCTCTACTTAGTTGGTGGTATGCATCATCCTTTTCATGACCTGGGTGATCTCTCAGCCATTTGTTCTTGTAGGCCATAACAATATAACTAATATTCTGCAGTTTGCCCGAGTGTTGTTGGGGTCTACAAGGGAAGCAAAGAATAGTAACACTGCGATCTACAAGGTATGTTGTAAGAGGCGACTGAGGTAGGGGCCTAGGGAAGATACCTATTAAATAAAAGCTTTGCAGAAATTGGATGCGTTGGCATACTTTTAGGTGCATAACTAGCAAAATGTACAATCGCTCTTAGGCTCAGATCACATAAACTTCACAAAAAGTGGTTTAACAAGTGGTCGATATGGAGGGTTTGAAGAAGAAGAATATTCTTCAGCGATCTCTGGTCATGCACTTAGTTTACTGTAGACCACAAACTGGGCAGTCAGCTTCAAGTCTGTCAGGTTTTCTTCTTCAGCGATCTCTGGTCATGCACTTAGTTTTCTGTGAACCACAAACTGGGCAGTCAGCTTCAGGTCTGTCAGGTTTTCTTCTTCAGCGATCTCTGGTCATGCACTTAGTTTACTGTGAACCACAAACTGGGCAGTCAGCTTCAGGTGTGTCAGGTTTTCTTCTTCAGCGATCTCTGGTCATGCACTTAGTTTACTGTAGACCACAAACTGGGCAGTCAGCTTCAGGTCTGTCAGGTTTCTTCTTCAGTGATCTCTGGTCATGCACTTAGTTTACTGTGAACCACAAACTGGGCAGTCAGCTTCAGGTGTGTCAGGTTTTCTTCTTCAGCGATCTCTGGTCATGCACTTAGTTTACTGTAGACCACAAACTGGGCAGTCAGCTTCAGGTCTGTCAGGTTTTCTTCTTCAGCGATCTCTGGTCATGCACTTAGTTTACTGGGGACCACAAACTGGGCAGTCAGCTTCAGGTCTGTCAGGTTTTCTTCTTCAGCGATCTCTGGTCATGCACTTAGTTTACTGTAGACCACAAACTGGGCAGTCAGCTTCAGGTCTGTCAGGTTTTCTTCTTCAGCGATCTCTGGTCATGCACTTAGTTTACTGTAGACCACAAACTGGGCAGTCAGCTTCAGGTCTGTCAGGTTTTCTTCTTCAGCGATCTCTGGTCATGCACTTAGTTTACTGTGAACCACAAACTGGGCAGCCAGCTTCAGGTGTGTCAGGTTTCTCCAAAGCTTATTGTTATGTTAGGTTGACTGGGTGTGGTCACATGTTGCTTCTCAGCTCACCCAGGAGAGAACAGTCTTGTTGGACATGCTCCTTTGTCTTATCCGCCTGTTGACACTAGCAGAGAGCTGTTTGACTTATTCCTAGTCTATATAAGTATTTGTTGAGTCTGCAATGTCCGGTGCGTAGTCGAAATATAATGACCTGGTCAGAGGTCTTTGAGGAAGTCATTTTCATAATCATATAACATACAAACAAAAACTTTCATCCTGTCAGTTTACAGATAAATACAGGCAATTACATACCCGTAGACAATCACATCTGGTTTCTGCATGCTTTTTTACTCAGGTTCATTTCCCTACGTAGAAGTGAAAAAACTGAATTAGGGAGTCTATACCACTGGCAGGACATGGGCACGTCTCAGACACTGGAACGAGTTCGATAATTAGGCGTTAAATTTGGACGTGCCAGACAGTGTCGTCTTCGTGGTAGAGAGAGAAGATATAGTATGGTAATCAACTTCTCATGGGTACCGTGAGCAAATGGACTTTTGATGGCTGCTGCATTGGAGAATAGAGCACCAATGGGAATGCCCAATGTGCCATGACGTCGATCGCATAACATATACCATACCATAACCCTCTAGCCTTTGATTTCGTGGTCAAAGTTTCCTAGTCTACAACACTGGGAAGTAGGGTTGGCTTGTGTGTTCTATGGGTGATCAGCAACAAGCTACTAATTTTCACTTTCCCATATTCTAAATAAAAACTTACACAGCACCCAACTCTGCTGCATAAAACCAGGTACAGAGCACACCTAGTAGGCCTGTTACTTGTTACAGAACACACCTTGTAGACCTGTTACTTGTTACAGAACACACCTAGTAGGCCTATCACTTTAATAAAATATAGTGGCTTAAATAATGTTCAATTTTGAAATAAATTTTGCAATGTTGACATAATATTATGTGGATTAAATATTCTTATTCTTTGAACGCTCCATATCGACCACTTGTTAACCACTCTGTGTGATCTGTATGTGATCTGAGCCTAAGAGTGATTGTACATTGTGCCAGTTATGCGCCTACAAGTAGGCCAGCACATCCGATTTAAACCAATCCATAACTACTAGATTGCAGGAGCTGGGTTTGAAGATTGGAGTAGCAAGAAAAGAACAGCGTAACAAATACGTGAGTAGGCTCATCAATCAAAATCGAACTGGTACGGTCAGTCGCTGGAGATATTGCGAAGGAGATCGGAGCATCTATGGACATGTCCGGAGTGCAATGAAGATATTCCTAACTGAAACTGAACCCGATTTCTGCAATGCTTTTTATTTACTAGAGTAGCTTCTCTAGTCCCTACCTCAGTCACCTCTTACGACATGCCTTGTGGGTCGCAGTGTTACTATTCTTTGCTCCCCTGTGAGCCCCGGCAACACACGGGCGGTGAGAAATATAATACATGGTCTGTTCTTCTGAAGTCTTTATGAAACTTATCCAATTATCATATCCAGTATTTGTCTTCCAGTCTACTGCAGGGAACATATTCCAGTATTTGTCTTCCAGTCTACTGCAGGGAACATATTCCAGTATTTGTCTTCCAGTCTACTGCAGGGAACATATTCCAGTATTTGTCTTCCAGTCTACTGCAGGGAACATATTCCAGTATTTGTCTTCCAGTCTACTGCAGGGAACATATTCCAGTATCTGTCTTCCAGTCTACTGCAGGGAACATATTCCAGTATCTGTCTTCCAGTCTACTGCAGGGAACATATTCACATTGATATTTAAGAGTAACGATTTATTGATTTGTTAGGACCATTATCATTGCACTTTGGTGAGTAACCATGTGTACTCCGATCATTTTCTTACACAGGAAGATCTCAGCTGCAGTGCACTAACTCCTTAGCACCGACGAAGGTCCCCCCAATGTAATTTTGAAGATGGTGAAGATATTTTTGTAGGAATATTATTTTGAATAATTTCTAATGAATTTTGCTCGGCCAGTAGTTTTCCAACCTACTCTTCTCAATTTTGATCTGCCAAGTTCTTTTACGTGCTCAAATTGAACATGGGACCTACGTTTTATCGTCCGTCTCCATAGGACTAGGAACTCGATCTCACCTACACTGAGATCAGGGATCCCTTTCAAAATATTCAGATGACTCCTGAGGAAGGAACCTGATACCTTTTGGGACGAGAGACGAGCACCTAACTTCTATGCCACAGAGACCTCAAGAGAAAAGTAAAGAGATTAGAAGAATATGTTGATTTCACATATATGTTACTAACGTATAGTTATTGATTTCACATATATGTTACTAACGTATAGTTATTGATTTCACATATATGTTACTAACGTATAGTTATTGATTTCACATATATGTTACTAACGTATAGTTATTGATTTCACATATATGTTACTAACGTATAGTTATTGATTTCACATATATGTTACTAACGTATAGTTATTGATTTCAAATTCCATTCACAGAAACAGGACGTGAAAATATTAGTCATTTCATGGATGGAACACATACTGATCTGGGGAAAATTTCTCTGTCTTTATTTGCTGGCTACTTTGCATTTGGAGGATGGTAAGTTGTAACTAGAGTATTTGTTTTCTTTTATTTCATATCTTTAACTCTTTCACTCCCTCATTTATTTAACCTCCAGACGCATTTCCTTTTCAATCTATACTAAACTAGCCATTAGATTGGATTTGTGTACTATTAACAAATACTGTGAGCCAGTAGATTGGCTCTTAAGGGTCAAAGGTTAAAAAGTATCGCCAAAAATCAGTCGGAAACGCCATGCCATGCGACGTGTGACTATGTCTGGATTCATAGCGAGTAAATACAGAAGAAGAACACACTGGTTCTTGTGACTAGTGAGTTCTGATATTCAATTATGAATATATCAAAGTTAGTACTTCCTTCTTGTTTGCGATCACTATTTTGATGATTATACCATCAGGCGCGTTCTTATGATGAAGTCGACTGTTGTCTGGAGCTCATTTCTGGTGCCATGCAATTTTAGAATGTAGTGTAGTGTTGTATGGCCAGCATTCCTTTTTATGTAGGACATACAGGGGACAGTCTTGCATGATGAATGTCGACTGTTGTCTGGAGCTTATCTCTGGTGCTATGTAGTTTTGGAGTGTAGTGTTGTATGGCCAGCATTCCTTTTTATGTAGGACATACAGGGGACAGTCTTGCATGATGAATGTCGACTGTTGTCTGGAGCTTATCTCTGGTGCTATGTAGTTTTGGAGTGTAGTGTTGTATGGCCAGCATTCCTTTTTATGTAGGACATACAGGGGACAGTCTTGCATGATGAAATCGACTGTTGTCTGGAGCTCATCTCTGGTGCCATGCAATTTTAGAATGTAGTGTAGTGTTGTATGGCCAGCATTCCTTTCTATGTAGGACATACAGGGGACAGTCTTGCATGATGAAATCGACTGTTTGAAGCTCATCTCTGGTGCCATGTAGTTTTAGAGTGTTGTGTTGTATGGCCAGCATGCCTTTCAAAGTTAGTACTTGAGATATATTTCTTCACAAACATATGTAGATATTGGTGTAATGCTGTCATCCGGATAATCATCATCATCATCATCAGACGGGGCAGTAATGCTTTTGTTATTTGACGATCGACCTATGACTGGTGAGGGGGTGCAGGGGATAATGTACCCATTATGGGAACTGCTCATTGTGTGTGGTGTGGGTTCTACCAAGTTTTGGTTATTGTAATGTCCCAGGACCAAATTGTCATCAAAGTTGGTGATGTCACTATTCTGTGAATATGTCCATTTTACATTCCCACCACTATCATAGACCATGTCAGTTTCATTGCTGTTGACGACTGTGCACGTATCCACGCCATTATAAATGGATTCGTAGTCGTTACTAGAATCGGTATAAGTGTCTTTCACAGAAAAACACTTCCTTTGTCGGGAGATGATCACCCATCCAATGACTAGAATAACACTTATGACAAGAACAGTAACAGCAGCAATCAGTGTATAAAATGCGGTGTTTATTTTGGCATGCTCAGTCATATTATGCTCAGCCACATTATGCTCAGCCACATTATGCTCAGCCATATTTACCTCGTTGGATCCAAGAGCCATGAATTTGGCGGGTATAAATCCCACATTTACCAGATTTGTGAAAGCAGTCATTGGACTGGTCCAGTTTCTTGATACGTAGACGTCTACTCGAAATCGATAAGTACCAACCTTTCTCGGGTAGTACTTCCCGCTGCAGGATACATTATAATAAACGTGTCCATCAATGTCATAACCATCATCGTGCCGTACTCGGTGCCATTCTGACGCGCTTGTAAAACTAGAATCACGAGCCGATGTCACGATGCCATTGTCAGACTCTGGAAAAATGTCACAGATAATATGTGGATACGCCTTTGAAAATTCACAAGCTACCTCAACAACACTTTCATTATCAACCACAGCTGTGCATTCTTCAATTTCAGGCAATCTGTACACATTTAAATCATAAGATTGAAGGACAGTTAGTTGAGTTAGTTCGTGGGGGTCAGAGTCAGTGATATCATCTGTCCGAATCACAACACATTCGATGACCGCCATTCTCATTTTTGCCGTAACATTAAAAATCAGCAGTTGACTTAAACAATTATTATCATTATGCAAGAAAGTTTGTTGTTTGTAGCGTCCATACGTTGTTTTCTGGTACCGAATTTTACCGCTTTTTTTCACACAAGACTCTTTCCAATTGTGCATGTAACATGTCGTAATAACTTCAGGTTCAGTGTCGTTGACCTTTGACATCAACCAAGAAATAGCCCTGCCAGATAGGATGATGAAATTTGATGTGAGATATTATGCAATTCATTGTTACAATCTGATTAAACATATTAGGAATATCTGTGACGTTGCTATGTGTATCTGTGACGTTACTACGGGTATATGTGACGTTACTATGGGTATCTGTGACGTTACTACGGGTATCTGTGACGTTACTATGGGTATCTGTGACGTTACTATGGGTATCTGTGACGTTACTATGGGTATCTGTGACGTTACTATGGGTATCTGTGACGTTACTATGGGTCTATGTGACGTTACTATGGGTCTATGTGACGTTACTACGGGTATCTGTGATGTTACTATGGGTATCTGTGACGTTACTAGGGGTATCTGGGACGTTACTATGGGTATCTGTGACGTTACTATGGGTATCTGTGACGTTACTACGGGTATCTGTGACGTTACTATGGGTATCTGTGACGTTACTATGGGTATCTGTGACGTTACTATGGGTATCTGTGACGTTACTATGGGTCTATGTGACGTTACTATGGGTATCTGTGACGTTACTATGGGTATCTGTGACGTTACTAGGGGTATCTGGGACGTTACTATGGGTATCTGTGACGTTACTACGGGTATCTGTGACGTTACTATGGGTATATGTGATGTTACTATGGGTATCTGTGACGTTACTATGGGTATCTGTGACGTTACTATGGGTATATGTGACGTTACTATGGGTATCTGTGACGTTACTACGGGTATCTGTGACGTTACTGAGGGTTTCTGTGACGTTACTACGGGTATCTGTGACGTTACTAGGGGTTTCTGTGGTGTAAAGCTTAGGTGCTTGTCTCTCGAGCCAAAGGTACCAGGCTCACTACCTCGGGAAGCCGTCTGGATATTTTTCCAGGGATCCCTGATCTCAGTGTAGTTGAGATCGAGTTCCTAGTCCTATCGGAGATGGACGATAAAACGTAGGTCCCATGTTCAATTTGAGAACGTAAAAGAACCATTGACAGTTTAAAATTGAGAAGAGCAGGCTGGAAAGCCGCTGCCCGGACAAAATTCTTTAGAAAAGATTTGAAAAGAACTGTGACATGACAGAAGACAGCCACCCTACAAGTGTACCTCAGTCGTCTCTTACGACATGCCTTGTATGCCGCAGTGTTACTATTATTTGCTTCCCTTTGCTAACTCCGGCAACATACGGGCGATACACTGTTCCAAAAACTAGGATGGTAGTTTACATTCTGGTGATACGCTAATCGTATGTTGTCGCTAACATCAAGTTACATACTATAGTCTGTCCATTAATTCGTGAGCACGTTTGAAATTGATTTTCTCGAAAACTACCTGTTGGATCTCAGTGATTTTTTGCAAGCAGCCTTAGAATATCCATGACGCTAGAGAAATATTTTTTCCAAGAAAATTTGATGTAGTTTGAAATATTTCTTCTTCAGGTTATATTAAAATCAACCTCACCGGATTGTACACAATAGTAACAGATCTACGGTACACAGACGCGTTGTTCTAAAAATACATTATGGTAACATAAAAATATCGTGAGTAAACAAAAATTTCACGAATTCCCGTGCACCTAACCCAGTCGACTTTGAAAGCGGAAAGCATATGACGTTATAATTGGGATACCGTTGTATAGTTATAGGCGTATCTCGCTATTTGTATGAAGCTATTGTATCATATTTGTTGGCTTATCAAAACTGACATTGATATCACATTCATAATGAGTCTGAAGTGCACATTTATAACAATGCAGAAGGTTACAGTTTTACTATACCAACACTTCCGTAGGGAATCTAAGAGAGGTCATCTATATTGCGATATTCATAACCCTGAGAAACGAACGCAACTGGCGCTTGGTCTGAATAGAGAATCCTTTTCCCGATGGATTAAACAGGACACAAAGTGCACTAATGTCAAGCAAGGAAGGAAAAGAACAATTGACGACTTTGACATAGATGTCATAAGACGGGAGCTCTTGAAAATGTTTGCGACAAATCAACTTGTTACTCTCAGGAAACTGAAATTAAAACTGCAATCAGATTGCAGCATAGACATTTCTAAAGTACTCTATGGAAAATTGTAAGAGCCGCCGGCTTCACCTTCAGAAAAACTATAGGCGGCAGGAATATTATTTGTGAAAAGCCACATTTAATTGCTGCCCGAAGTAAATACCTGAGGCAGATCCATGAGCGGCGGAGGCAAGGCTATGATATTGTATATTTGGACGAATCCTGGGTCAATGCTCACCACACCAATGCTAAAGAATGGCAATCAGTAGACGGTGAACAGAAAGAAAAATACCAAGCAGCAAAGGCCAGCGTATTATACTAACACATGCAGGAAGCAGTGAAGAAGGTCTTGTCCATGACGCTGGACTTATTTTCCAATCAAAAGTACCGACGGTAGGGACTACCACACAGAAATGAATGGACATATTTTCAGGCACTGGATGGAGAAAGATCTACTTCTAAACAGACCATCATGCTTGGTAATGGATAATGCATCCTATCACAACGCAGTATCAGCGGAAGACAAAGTACCAACTGCATCAAATACAAAAGATCAAATTAGGACTTGGCTTGCTAAGGAAAATGTCAGCTTCGATGATACATATTTGAAACCCGAGTTGTTGCACCTGGTGAGGATGACAAATAAGACAAAGGTGTTTCATATTGACAAAATCATTGCGGAATACGCCACACGTCTTTGCGACTACCTCCATATCATGCTTACCTCAATCCGATAGAGCTTGTCTGGGCTAAAGTAAAGGGCAAGTTGCCGAACAGAACAGGACGTTTAAAATGTGTGATGTTGAAGTTCTGACACGTGAGTCCCTCTCAATGATAGACATGCAGTTCTGGAAGAAGTGTGTTGAACATGTGCTCCGAGAGGAAGACGAGTACTGGCACCGAGATGGATTACAATTTGTCCATCCAGTAACAATTATCAACCTCATGGAATCGTCAGATTCGGGATGATACAAATCATATTTTGGTTACAGACTGAGAAATAGCAACGTATACATTTCCATATCCAAATGCGTCTACCATCATACAATTTGTGGTGAAGTTAAGACACCCTGGGGTCTAATGGTGACCGAAGGGAGGACTAACTGTTGCATATTGTATCCAAGTTCACGATTGCACATAAAGGACAACACACTTAATTACTTGACCTATCAAGTTAATATGGAGATACACCTATGAATAGAATTGACATGGACAAATTCTAGGGATACTGTAAAGTCTAAAATTTGAGCCCCCGTATTTGCAATTGTCATAAAAGATCAAAGACATTCACCGATGTGCAAAATCCGTAGCATCTATGGACTACTGGTTAGCTTTATTTTAGCGTCATGGATATTCTAAGGCTGCATGCAAAAATCACTGAGATCCAACAGGTAGTTTTCGAGAAAATCAATTTCAAACGTGCTCACGAATTAATGGACAGACTATAGACTCGTATATATGTGCTAACACGTGCCATTCATTACGCGAGGTGCTCAGCATTATGGAAATATGTTAAAACATGGAAAGTCATGGGTTGGACGTGATGCAGACACTGTTCAACTGATATGTAGGCTCACAAATATCGACCATGGGGAAGAATAGATACCGGTGTCACTTTAGAATAGATATACTGGAACACTTTTACCAATATGCAGCTCGTCATTAAGGGCCAGAGAGGCCGGGCCCCACCAAAAATAATGTGTAACGCGTCTTTATTATTTAATGAATTAAAATATAACCAACCCAAAGCCATGATTTTCCCGAAAATTTGTGTCTGGCTCCACCAACAAAAACGATCACGAGCCGCCACTGACTTTTCATCATCATCAAGGTGCGTATCCTTTATAGGACGTTGCTCTCTTTGCAGCACATCTGAAATTCACTCTGTCTCTTACCAGTTCACCCACTTCGTCGATGGTCATGTTCATGGTTTCTTTAATATCTTGTAGCCATCTTCTTCTTGGTCTGCCTCTGCGTCCTGGGACCCTACCCTCTAGTATTGTTCTTTCCAGGCCATCGTGACGCTTGATGTGACCAAAGTATGTAATTTTATGTATAGTATGTTGTTTATCAGTCAATTCTCTTTAACATTTAGTTCTTTGAGGACATCAGTGTTCTTTCTTTTTTCTGTCCATGTTATTTGTAGGATCCCTGTAGCCACCCATTTCAATGATACTGGCCATTTAGGAGCTCACGATGTCCAGGTCACAGCCATCCGATCATGTTCCTCGGATGATCGCAGTCGATTTGCTCTGGAGAATCGGTTGATTTCTTTGTATGGTACCTTGCGACCACGCGGGCTCAACGTATTACACTCTTATGCTTCTTAGTACTTTCTCTTCCCATGTTTTGTAATCTATATGGGTTTATGTTGCATGTATTACATTCTTATGCTTCTTAGTACTTTCTCTTCCCATGCTTTATCATCTATATGGGTATATGTTGCATGTATTCAAGTTATAGATACGTTTGTATTTGGTCGTCCATTTGTGTTTCATTTTAATTTGTCACTCCTGTTTGTTCGTTTGCTTGATAAAGGCCTTGTTGGTCGAAACGTTGCTGTATTTTGTCATTGTTTTTGTAATTTGTAAAACTACAGTACTTTGTAATTACGTATTTTGCCAATCAAATAGTTTTACTGCAGTTCCATATATATATACTGAATATTTAGGATCTTTCTGTAGCATTTAGTTTCGAAGCACTGACTTTTACCATCAATAAATTCAACGAAGGTTGAATCCAGACGTCGAGGTCATCATTAAGAAAACTGAAATGAGGGTGACGTTGTGATTGATATGGATGGATCGGTAGTTCGCCACAAAAAGTCCACATTTGGTTTTTCTGCAAGATCATAGATAGAAAAGACAATGAAACCGGTAGTGCATTTAGTATGACAACAAATAGCATAACAATGGTAGTACTGGCGGAGACTAAGGGACTACTCTGACTGGAAATACACAAGCTACACTCATGAGTGCATTCTGAGTGATTGAGTATGATACGAAAGGTGGAGGCTGGTTCGGTGCGCAGTCAATGGACGAATCACTACAAGCATCAATAATTTGCAGAATTACATTCATCTCCGTGTCCGGGACACATGGGTGTTGATGGCAGTGAGAGACAGGCTGGCTGGCTCTGCCACCATATCATGGGGGCCAGCGAATGGATAGAGTTGATATTATGAGCGAGCCTCATTGAGTGTGGAAAATTGTCACTTAAACCCACGTCAACTACTAGATTGCAAGAGCTTGGATTGAAGATTGAAGTGGCCAGAAAGGAACCGCACAACAGGTATATGAGTAGGCTCATCAATCAACATTGAACAGGAACGGTCAGTCGCTGGACATTGTAGGAGATATTGCGAAGGAAATCGAACACCAATGGACATGTCCGCAGTGTAATGACGATATTCATCATCATCATCATCATTAATCCTCTCCGCTCCTCGTGGAGCATATGGCCTCAACAGTTGTTCGCCACTCTTCTCGATCTCTGGCTGTTCTTTTTATGTTCTCCCAGGTCAATTGAGCACTCTTCAGCTCCTCAATAAGATCTCGTCTCCAAGTCTGCTTAGGGCGTCCTCTTTTTCGTTTTTCCTGCGGGTTCCACTCGAGCACCTGTCTAGTGACACTCGACTGTGTCTTCCGCAAGGTATGGCCTATCCATCGCCATCTTCTCCTCTTGACCTGTGTCATCATAGGTTCCTGCCCTGTTCTTATCCACAGATCCGTGTTTGTAACTCTATCATACCATCTCAATCTGAGAATCTGCCGCAAACATCCGTTGACAAAGATCTGAGAATCTGCCGCAAACATCCGTTGACAAAGATCTGAGAATCTGCCGCAAACATCCGTTGACAAAGATCTGAGAATCTGCCGCAAACATCCGTTGACAAAGATCTGAGAATCTGCCGCAAACATCCGTTGACAAAGATCTGAGAATCTTATTTAATGTCGATATTACATACTGAAATTGAATGGGTTTCGTGTCTCCTGTATCTCTTCCTTCCCCTTCTCAAAACGTATCTCATTTCAATAGTAGATTCTTTCTAATGTATTTTCTCTGCTTATTTGTTTCTCTCTAATCACCATCAGTGCAAACATTCTCACACCACCTATTCCTACCACATCCATCTTCATCATCACAACTTCTGTCACTACTGCTACCATCATTAAAACTTCTGTCACTACTGCAACCGTCATCACAACTTCTGTCACCACTGCTACCATCATTACAACTTCTGTCACCACTGCTACCATCATCACCACCGTAATCTGTCAACCAAGATTATGTCCCATAATCGTAATCACTATTTCCCCTGATAACACAATAACCTACTTGATTATTTCCCCTGATATCACAACAACCACAATTACAATAATTAGTTCCCCTGATATCACCACAACCACCATGATTATTTCCCCTGATATCACAACAACCACAATTACAATAATTAGTTCCCCTGATATCACCACAACCACCATGATTATTTCCCCTGATATTACCACTATGTAATGGTTATTTCCCCTGATTACATCACACCTACCATGGTTATTTCCCCTGATTACATCACAGCCGCCGTGATTATTTCCCCTGATTACGCCAACACAACAATCTAGACACAAATACATACCATACATCAGCTGTAGCGTTCAATGAGCAGTTCAACCTTGCATGTCTGCCCTCCTTGATGTATACTGTTTCCTGGCACATATGGCTGTCAATCATCAGAAACAGGATAATCACAAGACTAGCTGCAGCCAGCCTATTCCACATGCTACAGCCCATCATATTCAAAGGTTCAAAACTTGTAGAGATTGAAGTTCCCGTGAATGCATTTATTATTTTCACGAAATCCTAGACTGGAAAGAAACATGATCCAGTTAGAAATGGACGCCTTTTTCTGGTATTTTTTATGACAACTTGAATTTGTTTTTCTGTCAAAAACTTGTAAGAGAACCCACATTAATTTTTTCAAAAGAAATTAAATCATAGGATAAATAACGCCAATTTTAAAATGCAAACATCTCACCATGAACACTAAAAGGGCATTGTTCAACACAATCTTTCTCCCAACATTATGCTATTAGTGCTAAACCTGGACGTCGACATTAAATGATAGAAGAAAACTAATCACAACAGAGTTGAAGTGACTACGCAGAATGCTGGTGGTAACAAGAAGAGACCGGTTGAGAAATGAAGACATCAGGAAAAAAGTGTGTATAACATCAGTTCTAAACTTCATCAAGAAACAACAAATGAAATGGTTCGACTACATAAACAGATTACCAATAGACAGTGCACCTCAAAGATCAATGTTACTCTGATACACTGGGTAGAAAGCAAAATGCCATCCACGTAAAAAGTGGTCTTCATAGATAAAAGAGGCTACGAAAGGCACTGTTTATGAAGCGCACTCAAAAGCCCGTTCTAGAAATCTCTTCGTATTCTGACATTGTGAGGCAAAACAAGATTAGAGAAATGAAAGAAAGAAGAGATACAAAAACAAGTGAGAAATATTTCTTCTTCTTCTGCGTTCTCACTAGATTGAGATTTCGGATTCTCTAATAAAGGCAGCCGTCTGTCTCAGATTATCAGCCACGCCATACAGTTTGTCTTCTGCATTCTCACTAGATTGGGATTTCGGATTCTCTAATAAAGGCAGCCGTCTGCCTCAGATTATCAGCCACGCCATACAGTTTGTCTTGGACGCTGGTGTAAGTGGGCCACCTTTTTCTTCTCAAGTCTGCATACTGGGGGCAGTTCTGTAGGATATAATTCCTATGATTTCTGCTTCCCGTTTGTGCCGACCTCTTCCCGCAGTAAGTTTTGGCCACCCTCGTGATGGTAGGTCTGACATTCTTACTGTGTGGCTAAATCTCCAAGGCAGATTGGCGACCGTAGAATCCGTTATCTCATTTCTCATTGTGAGGGTCGTTGCACCATGTTATGCGCCTTACGGCCTGGTGCATCAGTTTTCTGCAGGCATTTGTTTCGGGTTAGCATTCCTTAGCGGACACGAGCTTCCGATTTCAGCCAATCTCCTTAGTCTCCTCTTACGACATGCGTGGCAGGTAACAGTGGTTATATTCTTTACACTCCAAATCTGGGGCCCCGCAACCACTCGGGTGAGAAATACGTCTAAAAATATTTTTAAAGTGTTCAAGTGCGTTAACCCGTGGTGTGGTCTACGATTAGTTTTATTTTAGTGAGCGCCCCCACCCCTATCCCACTAAAAACTGTCATAGAATCTAATGAACACCAATTTAAGAGCGAAGGAAAAGAAGTATTTCACAGACTACACCAACAAGTTTGCAGACATTCATCAATAGATGCCTGCGCAGGAGACTCCATCTGTGATGTTATGACGGGATCACAAACATGGAACTGTGGGATAGAGCGGGGCAACGGCAAGTGAAGAAGAAATAGGGTCCAGAAGATGGTGGTAGATAGGACACACACTGAGGAGACCCCCATGACAACATCACGAGACGGGCTCTCCAGGGGAACGCAAATAGTAATCGAGATAAGGGAAGACACAGGAACACCTGGAGACGGAAGTTGGAGATGGAAATCAAAAGAAATGTGGAGTGATCTGGAAAATATGATCTTGGATAGAAGGGCTTGGATGGCTTTGATTTCGGACCTATACGCCGCTACGGACGAAGGGTGAAGCAGAAGAGTTTCTCAGATTCATTTTGTTTTCATGTCCATCTTGTTATGCCATACTAAAGAATGGTTACAGAGGTCATACACTTCCGCTGAGATCTTCCTGTGTAAGAAAAAGATCTGAGCACACATGGTTACTCCTCGAAGTGCAATGATGATGGTCCTATCAATCAAGCAATCAATCAATGTATTAGGTGCATGAAGTAATGCTTTACACCAGTGGCGGCTCGTGATTGTTTTTGTTGGTGGGGTCAGACACAGATTTTCGGGAAAATCATGGTTTTGGGTTAGATTGTATTTTAATTTATGAAATAATAAATGTACGTTACACATTATATTTGGTTGGGTCCAGCCCTTCTGGCCCTTAATGACGAGCCGCCACTGCTTTAGACTAACCTACATTACTGAATATAACTTCTTTCTTCTTTTGTCCTTCTCTGCTTGTTTTTGCCGTTAGTCGTAGCAGGTTTAACTGATGATCGGTTTCCGAGATAGTGCACGCTCGGTCGCTTGATACGCTGTGGTATTGTGGTGTTTTAAGATGTTTGTAACTCCATCAACCCATCCTTTTCTTGGTCTGTCCCTTCCTCTTGATAATTCCATTTTCAGGTTGTACGCTCTTGCAGCTGGTGTATTCGGGTTCATTCTGATCAAGTGGCCAAACCATTTGAGTCTCTGTTTTTCAATTAATCTAATAGCAGGTGTTGTTCCAACTGTTCTTCTAATTTCCTCATTTCTTATATGGTCTCTTCTTGTTTTATTTACTGCTTTCCTCAAGCATCTCATTTCACATGTGGTAATTTTCCTTTCTTGTGCTTTTGTCAGTGCTCATGTTTGACACTGGTAGCATAGTGTTGGTATAAAGATTATATTATTATTTTACTTTACAACATACTTACCGTACGTTGCTATGCAACATTGCAAAATCTAGGTTACATTCTGAAAACGGAACATCACACAATATTATCAACACGATCCACACAAGACATACGTTTGGACGTGTTCTCCCTTGATCTAGTGTCGTCTGTTGTGTACTGACTTATGTATCTTGATCTAGTGTCGTCTGCTGTGTACTGACTTATGTATCTTGATCCATTGTCGTCTGGTGTATATACAATGATCAGAAAATGGCTGCCAAGTGATGGATAGTAACATTATGTGTGTAGGGTATATGTACGTACACTTGAAAACTGATATGTATATATATGTCGGGAAAACCCAACCGGATAGACAATCACTTGGTGAAGATACACTTCCTGATTTCATTTGTCGTTGGAAACTGGAAATTAATGCTATGACTAAGCTAAGGCGAGAAAAGTAAAAACAAAGTATTGTAATTTACACACTTAAAAACCCCAATAACAATACACAGGCCGCCATGACGCCGGAGTCATATATTCATGGCGTCCTATTTTATTCTGACCAGATTTCTTCTTCTGCGTTCTCACTAGATTGAGATTTCGGATTCTCTAATGAAGGCAGCCGTCTGCCTCAGATAATCAGCCATGCCATACAGTTTGTCTTCTGCGTTCTCACTAGATTGTGATTTCGGATTCTCTAATAAAGGCAGCCGTCTGCCTCAGATTATCAGCCACGCCATACAGTTTGTCTTGGACGCTGGTGTAAGTGGGCCACCTCTTTCTTCTCAAGTTCGCATACCAGTGGCAGTTCTGTAGGATATAAGTCCTATGATTCTGCTTCCCGTTTGTGCCGACCTCTTCCAGCAGTAAGTTTTGGCCACCCTCGTGATGGTAGGTCCGACATTCTTACTGTGTGGCTAAATCTCCAAGGCAGATTGGCGACCGTAGAATCCGTTATCCCATTCCTCATTGTGACGGGTCGTTGCACCATGTTATGCGTCTTACGGCCTGGTGCATCCGTTTTCTGTAAGCATTTGTTTCGGGCTAGCATTCCCTAGCGGACACAAGCATCCGATTTCAGTCTAACCTCCTTAGTCGCCTCTTACGACATGCGTGGTAGGTAACAGTGGTTCTATTCTTTACACCCCAAATTTGGGCCCCGGCAACCACTCGGGCGGACGAGATTTCAAGAAAACACTATTTGTTATGGGTTGTTTTTTTCAGCACTCCCATGCACACGTTCTTCCAGCGTTAGCAATCTTGTTTTATTTTGTAACACGTTCTACTGCTCCTTATTGTACCACCCATTGGCTTCTTCATCCAAGTTTGGCTTCTTCACCCAAGTTTGGTTTCTTCATCCAAGTTTGGTTTCTTCACCCAAGTTTGGTTTCTTCACACAAGTTTGGTTTCTTCATCCAAGTTTGGCTTCTTCACACAAGTTTGGCTTCTTCATCCAAGTTTGGCTTCTTCACACAAGTTTGGCTTCTTCACACAAGTTTGATTTCTTCACACAAGTTTGGTTTCTTCACCCAAGTTTGATTTCTTCATCCAAGTTTGGTTTCTTCACCCAAGTTTGATTTCTTCATCCAAGTTTGGTTTCTTCACACAAGTTTGGTTTCTTCACACAAGTTTGGTTTCTTCACCCAAGTTTGATTTCTTCACACAAGTTTGGTTTCTTCATCCAAGTTTGGTTTCTTCATCCAAGTTTGATTTCTTCACACAAGTTTGGTTTCTTCACACAAGTTTGATTTCTTCACACAAGTTTGGTTTCTTCATCCAAGTTTGATTTCTTCACACAAGTTTGGTTTCTTCATCCAAGTTTGATTTCTTCACACAAGTTTGGTTTCTTCATCCAAGTTTGGTTTCTTCACACAAGTTTGGTTTCTTCATCCAAGTTTGATTTCTTCACACAAGTTTGGTTTCTTCACACAAGTTTGATTTCTTCACACAAGTTTGGTTTCTTCATCCAAGTTTGATTTCTTCACACAAGTTTGGTTTCTTCATCCAAGTTTGATTTCTTCACACAAGTTTGATTTCTTCACACAAGTTTGGTTTCTTCATCCAAGTTTGGTTTCTTCACCCAAGTTTGGTTTCTTCATCCAAGTTTGATTTCTTCATCCAAGTTTGGTTTCTTCATCCAAGTTTGATTTCTTCATCCAAGTTTGATTTCTTCACCCAAGTTTGATTTCTTCATCCAAGTTTGGTTTCTTCACCCAAGTTTGATTTCTTCATCCAAGTTTGGTTTCTTCACACAAGTTTGGTTTCTTCACACAAGTTTGGTTTCTTCACCCAAGTTTGATTTCTTCACACAAGTTTGGTTTCTTCATCCAAGTTTGGTTTCTTCATCCAAGTTTGATTTCTTCACACAAGTTTGGTTTCTTCACACAAGTTTGATTTCTTCACACAAGTTTGGTTTCTTCATCCAAGTTTGATTTCTTCACACAAGTTTGGTTTCTTCATCCAAGTTTGGTTTCTTCACCCAAGTTTGGTTTCTTCATCCAAGTTTGATTTCTTCACACAAGTTTGGTTTCTTCATCCAAGTTTGGTTTCTTCATCCAAGTTTGATTTCTTCACACAAGTTTGGTTTCTTCACACAAGTTTGATTTCTTCACACAAGTTTGGTTTCTTCATCCAAGTTTGATTTCTTCACACAAGTTTGGTTTCTTCATCCAAGTTTGATTTCTTCACACAAGTTTGATTTCTTCACACAAGTTTGGTTTCTTCATCCAAGTTTGGTTTCTTCACCCAAGTTTGGTTTCTTCATCCAAGTTTGATTTCTTCATCCAAGTTTGGTTTCTTCATCCAAGTTTGATTTCTTCATCCAAGTTTGATTTCTTCACCCAAGTTTGATTTCTTCATCCAAGTTTGGTTTCTTCACCCAAGTTTGATTTCTTCATCCAAGTTTGGTTTCTTCACACAAGTTTGGTTTCTTCACACAAGTTTGGTTTCTTCACCCAAGTTTGATTTCTTCACACAAGTTTGGTTTCTTCATCCAAGTTTGATTTCTTCACACAAGTTTGGTTTCTTCATCCAAGTTTGATTTCTTCACACAAGTTTGATTTCTTCACACAAGTTTGATTTCTTCACACAAGTTTGGTTTCTTCATCCAAGTTTGGTTTCTTCATCCAAGTTTGATTTCTTCACACAAGTTTGGTTTCTTCACACAAGTTTGATTTCTTCACACAAGTTTGGTTTCTTCACACAAGTTTGGTTTCTTCACCCAAGTTTGATTTCTTCATCCAAGTTTGGTTTCTTCATCCAAGTTTGATTTCTTCACACAAGTTTGGTTTCTTCATCCAAGTTTGGTTTCTTCACCCAAGTTTGGTTTCTTCATCCAAGTTTGATTTCTTCACACAAGTTTGGTTTCTTCATCCAAGTTTGGTTTCTTCATCCAAGTTTGATTTCTTCACACAAGTTTGGTTTCTTCACAAAAGTTTGATTTCTTCACACAAGTTTGGTTTCTTCATCCAAGTTTGATTTCTTCACACAAGTTTGGTTTCTTCATCCAAGTTTGATTTCTTCACACAAGTTTGATTTCTTCACACAAGTTTGGTTTCTTCATCCAAGTTTGGTTTCTTCACCCAAGTTTGGTTTCTTCATCCAAGTTTGATTTCTTCATCCAAGTTTGGTTTCTTCATCCAAGTTTGATTTCTTCATCCAAGTTTGATTTCTTCACACAAGTTTGATTTCTTCATCCAAGTTTGATTTCTTCATCCAAGTTTGATTTCTTCACCCAAGTTTGGTTTCTTCACCCAAGTTTGGTTTCTTCACACAAGTTTGGTTTCTTCACACAAGTTTGATTTCTTCACACAAGTTTGGTTTCTTCACACAAGTTTGGTTTCTTCATCCAAGTTTGGCTTCTTCACCCAAGTTTGGTTTCTTCATCCAAGTTTGGTTTCTTCACCCAAGTTTGGTTTCTTCACACAAGTTTGGTTTCTTCATCCAAGTTTGGCTTCTTCACACAAGTTTGGCTTCTTCATCCAAGTTTGGCTTCTTCACACAAGTTTGGCTTCTTCACACAAGTTTGATTTCTTCACACAAGTTTGGTTTCTTCACCCAAGTTTGATTTCTTCATCCAAGTTTGGTTTCTTCACCCAAGTTTGATTTCTTCATCCAAGTTTGGTTTCTTCACACAAGTTTGGTTTCTTCACACAAGTTTGGTTTCTTCACCCAAGTTTGATTTCTTCACACAAGTTTGGTTTCTTCATCCAAGTTTGGTTTCTTCATCCAAGTTTGATTTCTTCACACAAGTTTGGTTTCTTCACACAAGTTTGATTTCTTCACACAAGTTTGGTTTCTTCATCCAAGTTTGATTTCTTCACACAAGTTTGGTTTCTTCATCCAAGTTTGGTTTCTTCACCCAAGTTTGGTTTCTTCATCCAAGTTTGATTTCTTCACACAAGTTTGGTTTCTTCATCCAAGTTTGGTTTCTTCATCCAAGTTTGATTTCTTCACACAAGTTTGGTTTCTTCACACAAGTTTGATTTCTTCACACAAGTTTGGTTTCTTCATCCAAGTTTGATTTCTTCACACAAGTTTGGTTTCTTCATCCAAGTTTGATTTCTTCACACAAGTTTGGTTTCTTCACACAAGTTTGGTTTCTTCATCCAAGTTTGGTTTCTTCACCCAAGTTTGGTTTCTTCATCCAAGTTTGGTTTCTTCACACAAGTTTGGTTTCTTCACACAAGTTTGGTTTCTTCACACAAGTTTGATTTCTTCACACAAGTTTGGTTTCTTCATCCAAGTTTGATTTCTTCACACAAGTTTGGTTTCTTCATCCAAGTTTGGTTTCTTCACCTGAGCTTGGTTTCTTCACCCGAGCTTGGTTTCTTCACACAAGTTTGGTTTCTTCACCCGAGCTTGGTTTCTTCACCCGAGCTTGGTTTCTTCACCCAAGTTTGGTTTCTTCATCCAAGTTTGGTTTCTTCACCAGAGTTTGCACAGCACTGCACGGCTCTGTATGATAACTATCAATCAACTGACGTCGAACGTTCGGACGAAGAACTTATGTCGAAGTACGTTGTCAGGACATCCACCATCTTCTCCCTCTGCCTTCCACGATCTCTCCACGATCTCTCCACTATCTCTCCACGATCTCTCCACGATCTCTCGACGATCTCTCCACGATCTCTCCACGATCTCTCCGCGATTTTGTTGAATGACTCTCTATTTGTAGACGTAGGAACACTCGTATTGCTAGGCTAGGCAATAATAATAAATAATAATTCCTCTCGTACCGTTATACGTTACATAGGGCCTGCAAGTAATTTCTCCATACCGCTCCATCCTGCGCAACTCGCTCAATCTCCTCCATGGAACTGAGACCGATATTTCCTGCCTCTCTCAGCAAAGTTGGTTTCAGGGTCTCCTTAGGTCGACCTCTTTCTTGAACCCTTTGCATCCCACTTCAATACCTGCTTTGATATTCGTTGATCATTTCTCCTCAAGGTGTGTCCAACATATCTCCATCTTCTCTTCTTATAACAGTTGTCACTAGTGGTTGACCAAACATGTCTCTGATTTCATCACTTCTCCTGAAATCGTTTCATTTTATATTCATTATTTTTCGCAGACATCTATTTTCAAATGCATTCAACTTGCTTTCTATATCTTTAGTCATTTTCCAACTCTCGCTGGCATATGTTAGGATTGATACAACATTTGAATTGAAAATTCGTAATTTAGTTTTAATACTATATAACTTGCAGTTCCATATTTTTTAAAGACTTTTAAAAGCTGATGTTGCTTTGCCAATTCGTATCATAATTTCTTTTTAACATTTCCTGTACAATCAAAATTGCTACTCAAATAGGTGAACTGCTCTGTTATTTTTATCATTTTAGATTCCAGTGTGATATCTGCATTACTTGTCATAGGTGTCTTCATTATATTTGTTTTTCATAGCTTATCTGCAGTATAAACTTTTGATGCTATAGATGACAAGTTGTCTGTTTTTCTCTGCATATCTTGGTTTTTTTTTCTACTTAACAAGGCAATATCATCTGCAAAATCCAAATCTTCTAGTTGACTATTTTCTACCCAATCGATGCCAGTTTCGAACCTGCTATATTTTCGCATCACCCAGTCAATGGCCACTCCAAACAATAGCGGAGATAGAATACAGCCTTGCCTTACTCCGGTTTCAACCAGAAACCAGTCGCTGTGTCCACCATCAGTGCGAACTGCACACTGTGAACCATCATAGAGGCTCTTAATAATGTTTATTATTTTGTCTGGTATTCCAAAGCATCTCAGAATATTCCACAGAGAGATTCTGTGTAGATTATCAAAGGCTTTTTTAGTATAAGTGGTTGATTAAATTTAGTATAAGTGGTTGTTGCTTCTCAATATGTTCCTCCAAAATTAGTCGTAGGGTAATTATTTGGTCTAAGCAGCTTCTCCCAGATCTAAAACCAGCTTGTTCTTCTCTCAGGGTTGTGTCTACTGCTCCTTTGATTCTATTAAGAATGATTTTGCAGAAAGTCTTGATCATTACTGATAATAGGGTGATCCCTCTCCAGTTGTTGCAATCTTTGAGATCATGGATCATGCAATCTGTGAGATCATGGATCATGCAATCTTTGAGATCATGGATCATGCAATCTTTGAGATCATGGATCATGCAATCTTTGAGATCATGGATCATGCAATCTTTGAGATCATGGATCATGCAATCTTTGAGATCATGGAACATGCAATCTGTGAGATCATGGATCATGCAATCTGTGAGATCATGGATCATGCAATCTGTGAGATCATGGATCATGCAATCTTTGAGATCATGGATCATGCAATCTTTGAGATCATGGATCATGCAATCTTTGAGATCATGCAATCTTTGAGATCATGGATCATACAATCTTTGAGAGGCTAGACAATGGGAGTTGTAACAAATAAGGGTAAGTAGTTCGAATCTTATGTTTAGTAATTTGTTTCTCCGGAAGCCTCTAACACTTGTACAGTATCTATTTATGGATCATATTCATTAGCTTCCACTGCTTCCTCTTGGGTTCTTACCAAAAAAACTCCTTGTTCTCATCGATAGGTAATTAAAGTTTACATTCTACGTGGAGACGGTACAGCATCTGATCTGATCTAGACAAGGAACATAAAATGTTTGAGATCCGGCACAGCTAAATTTCCAAGTGGGTTGTGGGGGTAGTACTTTACTTGATCAAGTGCAAGAAATATTAAGTGTTGTTTCCTTCCTAATCTACGTCCGATCTTCTTTAGTTAAACTTTTTAATCTTTTTCATCGATGAGTAAACAAAGGTCATGGTCTGTCAACTATGCACGCTACGTGACCTTACATCGTCCTATGTATCGCGATAGATCTCAGAGTGTGCACGGAAGATCCTCAATGTATGCACGAAAGGTTCTCAATGTATGCATCGAATGTCCTCAATGTGTGCACCAAAGGTTCTCAATGTGTGCACTAAATGTTCTTCGTCTATGCTGTAAATACATCCCTCCCCCCTCCATGTATGCCCCGACGGTAAGGTTCGAATCCCAATCGCGAGTGCATTACTGTCCGAAGGTCCCTATGATTGTTGCCGGAGCTACGAAGTTCGTGCTTTGTGCAGTACTCTTTGAAGGTGGTATGACATTTCTGCGGAGAGGGACCGAATCATATGGATTGAAACACGTTGCAGTGAAGTCAATCCTTCGGCGTTAGACCTTGTATGCTAATAAAATGTCTCTTATTCGTGTAATATCTTAGGTTATGAAATGTCTGCTCTTTCACATTTCTAAACCCTAGTGTGCAGGCGGTAGGAGGACCAATTCTTGTCCTCATGTGGGGAAGGTTGAGTACGAGATTGAACCCGCAACCCTTTTGTTTCCGAATTTATATGTGAACGCTTACGAAGTACACTAATCCGTCCCACAACTAGTAGTTTCTTCTTCACCCTTCGCCCCTAGGGAAGCATAGGTCCGCAACCAAGGCCTTCCAAGCCTGCCTATCCAAGGCCATCTTTTCCAGATCTCTCCACTCTCTCCCCATGTTCTTGCATTCCAACTCCGTCTCCATGTGTTCCAGTGTCTTCCCTACCTCTATTGCCCTGGGGTTCCATCTGAGAGCCTGTCTTGTGATGCTGTTAGGGGGTTTCCTAAGTGTGTGCCCTATCCATCGCCACCTTCTACTCCTTATCTCTTGTTCCACCTGTCGTTGACGCGCTCTATCCCACTAGTAGTTTACTGTTTTTAAATGTAGTGATCGTATCGATACTTCAGTGTAATCATGTTGACTATTATAGTTTTGTCAGGTTTTTAAACATATTTATTGATTTACTTTAGGACCAGAAGAACGAGAGAAGAAGAAGAATGAGAGGAAGACATAGAAGACGATGGGTGCAAGATGTCATTGACGATCTGAGAATAACTGCTGCTGACGCCGGTCAACTTGCAGAGAATAGAGAGTTTTTCAGGAATGCTGTCATGGGAGCCAAGTTCCGGAAGGGACAAGCTACTTGATGATGATGATGACGTTAGGACCATTTGTTATAACACTACAGACTCAGTTTGAACTTGATCTGGCAAGTATCTGATTGCCACAGATACCGTCCTAACTGCTTTCATATATCTTGGAAGTGTTTCAGCTACGAAGGAGGAACTGGATCTGACACTAAAAGCAGACTGGGTAAGGCATATGTGATATCATGACCCTTCACAGCCATGCACGGAAACATATCGAAATAGGGGAAGACTGCAGTAAAACTTGGTAAATAGTGAAACACGTACAAACAAAGTACTATAGTTTTACAAAAACAGAAACAGTGACGATAAACAGCAACGTTTCGACCAACAAGGCCTTTATTACATTCTTATGCTTCTTAGTACTTTATCTTCCTATGCTTTGTACTCTATATGGGTATATGTTGCATGTATTCAAGTTATATATTTACTAGATGTTTCATTGTTTCTTTTCCGTTCTATTTCTAGTTTTTATGTGTGTTTTTGTGTTACATTTATTTCGTTATTCGTTTTTATTCCAGCTTTTCCTTAGATACGTTTGTATTTGGTCGTCCATTTGTGTTTCATTTTAATTTGTCACTCCTGTTTGTTCGTTTGCTTGATAAAGGCCTTGTTGGTCGAAACGTTGCTGTTTATCGTCACTGTTTCTGTTTTTGTAAAACTATAGTACTTTGTTTGTACGTGTTTCACGGAAACATACAAATCTGAGGTGCTCAGAGCGGAACAGATCAGATCTGGAGAAAACCGAGGGGAAGCTGCAGTGATACTTAATAAATTCGCTTTTTAGGACAAAGACATATATGTATGGTATCACATAAAAGCATGCATAAACCAGATGTGCTAGTCTATGGGTCTGTAGGCACCTATCTGGCACAACGAACTCGCGCTCTAAGATGATAATCGCATACTGGCCACAAAGAGTGGTTACAGACACTTTTATGATCCTTCAGACAGTCTGGAAACCAGCCCAATACAGCATCAGAACCAAGATTAATATATACCTCAGTTGTGTGCTATCAACTTGACTATACGGATCAGAATTGTATAGATTGGCAGAACAAAATATGTCCAAACTCACGACCGTCCATACAACTTGTCTACGAAAGATCTTACGAGTGTTCTGACCACATACTATCTCTAACCAAGAACTGATTGCACAGTGTCAAGAAGAGCACCATCATCCAAAAGAGAAGCTGGAGATGACTAGATTATGCGATACACATGCAGGCTAACTTTATCGCAAAAACTGCACTGAGATGGACACCTAAGTGTAAACGAAAACGTGGAAGATCTAGAACAACACAGAGGAGAAGAGTAGAACAAGAACTGAAAGAAATGAATCACAGCTGGAACATAATACAGAGGAGAACAGTTGAACAATAACTGAAAGAAATGAATCACAGCTGGAACACGATACAGAGGACGGCCAAGAATAGAGAAGAATGATGTGCACTTGTTGTTACCCTAAACGCACAGGTCGTCGCAGGCTAGAGAGATACACACACAAACACACACAACGTCCTAATAGTGTAGACAAAAAGACTGTGTGTCGTTGAACGGGGTTGTATAGTGTCAGTAGAAAGCTCAACTTCAACTTTGCTGCTAAATTACAAGTGGAATGTTTGCGACGCATTACTGTACTGTACTGCTGTGCTGCACTGTACTGTACTGTACTTGCTTATTCTATTTTGAATTCTGGATTTCTTAGAAATAGTGTAACGTGAAACGGAAATGAATGTTTCAGGGTCAAGGGTCGTAACTCTTGACCTAGAGCAGAAGTGTTGCTTAAGCTGACGTCTAGTGGTGCGAAGTTCGACAACTCACATTAATTCGGTTTCTGTTAGAGTACATTAGAGCTCACAAATGTGCAAGCCCCTAGTAGCATTGGGATGCTGAAATGTCATTTTCTTTGTTTCTGACATAGACCCATCTGACATGGACATTCCTCACATGAACACTCCTCACATGAACACCCCTGATACTGACACCGTTCATTAGCATCATCGTGGAATTACGTCAGCGAGACATGCACTGTGTATAGCAGACACGCAAGAAAAGTGAATTCCACGCAAGTTGTCCCTGCAGACTTATCA
This sequence comes from Arion vulgaris, assembly GCA_020796225.1. NCBI lineage: Eukaryota > Metazoa > Mollusca > Gastropoda > Stylommatophora > Arionidae > Arion > Arion vulgaris. Next base: position 225,604 of record CM036755.1, read on the forward strand.
TCAAACATCTTGTCCTGAGCAGAACTTTGTCACCATAACGTTCCGTTTTAATTTCGCTCTCTCTCTCTCTCTCTCTCTCTCTCTCACTCATTCACTCACATATGCCAGATGTCCCTCCTCTGCAACTGTCATGCACAAATCATCAGTCTATTGTATATCCCTAGGTGGATGATGGGAAGTGGCTGTCCACTCTTGCCGTTAGTTAAGCGTAGGGAGGAGAACTTTAATTTACGTTCTAGGGCTAGATAAGTCGCTCTTGTTGTGTTATACCCGTGTTTATTTAATGTGGTCTTGATATTGTCCATATTTTTCTTGGTCTTCCCTTAGCTCTAGTACCTGATATCTTTTTATTGTATGCTGTTATTTGTGGTTGGTTGTATTTCATTCTCATCATTAAATGTCCAAACCACTGCATTTGTTGTCTTTCGATGTATTCGGTGCATGAAGTTACTTCCTGAATCCATCTTCTCCGTGGTCTTCCTCTTTGCCGGGATGCCTCCTTCTATAATTGTTTTCTCCAACTTTCGTGTCTCCTTATATGTCCAAAAATACTTGTATCATTCATATAGGCTCTACTGGAGGAAACTGAGATGCAACTGTTTCCAAATCTGAGGGGTGCTATGGGTGAGACAGAACTACTTCTAAATCTGAGGTGTGCTATGGGTGAGACAGAACTACTTCTAAATCTGAGGGGTGCTATGGATGACCTGAATAAATTCATACAGTTCATAAAAGCTATAGCTACGGTTGTTGTGATCTGATGACTGACAGAAGAAATATTGAAAAAGTGGATCATATGGTTAATTGAAGCTACTGGTGTTGTGATCTGATGATTGACAGAAGAAATATTGAAAAGTGAACCATATGGTTAATTGAAGCACTGGTTGTGATCGATGATTGACAGAAGAAATATTGAAAAAGTGAATCATATGGTTAATTGAAGCTACTGGTGTTGTGATCTGATGATTGACAGAAGAAATATTGAAAAAGTGAATCATATGGTTAATTGAAGCTACTGGTGTTGTGATCTGATGACTGACAGAAGAATGGTTAAGAAGAACAGATGGCATTTCTGTAAGAGAAAGAAAGTAGTTCCATCTTGTAATATCTCTTTTCCTTGTTTATTCTACAGGCCAATCATTACTATTTTAGCAGAGGAAGTCAAAGTTCCAGAAAAGTAAGTAATCTTCCTTGGTTTAGTTATCTTTTCTTATCTTCTCTTGGTTTAGTTATCTTTTCTTATCTTCCCTTGGTTTAGTTATCTTTTCTTATCTTCCCTTGGTTTAGTTTATCTATCATTTACTTCCCCTGGTTTAGTTACCTATCATTTACTTCCCCTGGTTTAGTTATCTATCATTTACTTCCCTTGGTTTAGTTATCTATCATTTACTTCCTTGGTTTAGTTTATCTATCATTTATTTCCCTGGTTTAGTTATCTATCATTTACTTCCCTTGGTTTAGTTATCTATCATTTACTTCCTGGTTTAGTTACCTATCATTTACTTCCTTGGTTTAGTTTATCTATCATTTACTTCCTTGGTTTAGTTACCTATCATTTACTTCCTTGGTTTAGTTACTCATCATTTACTTCCTTGGTTTAGTTACCTATCATTTACTTCCTTGGTTTAGTTATCTATCATTTACTTCCTTGGTTTAGTTACCTATCATTTACTTCCTTGGTTTAGTTACTATCATTTACTTCCCTGGTTTAGTTACCATCATTTACTTCCCTTGGTTTAGTTATCATCATTTACTTCCTTGGTTTAGTTACCTATCATTTACTTCCCTTGGTTTAGTTACCTATCATTTACTTCCCCTGGTTTAGTTACCTATCATTTACTTCCCTTGGTTTAGTTACCTATCATTTACTTCCCTTGGTTTAGTTACCTATCATTTACTTCCCTTGGTTTAGTTACCTATCATTTACTTCCCTTGGTTTAGTTATCTATCATTTACTTACCCTGGTTTAGTTATCTATCATTTACTTACCCTAGTTTAGTTACCTTTCTCAGACTTGATACATAACATGTTGTATTTTTGACAGATGCAAAATGAGCACTTCAAGCACATCAGGGATCTTTGTGGTTAAGTGGTTACGCCCTTGCCTTGTGAGTCGAAAGTCATGGGTTCGGATCCGACTACACCATCCTGTTCACAAGTGCATTTTTATCCAGAGACACCCCCCCCAATCCTTCCCTCCTTCCCCTCCTTTAAACTTTAGTTCACAAAAATTGCCAGGTTTACAGACCATACTGTTTGAACTGTGCAAGCAGCGCAAGGGTATCGTGCAGTGGATACTGTCTCACTCTGGAATACCAGGAAAGTAAACAACAGACCAACTGGCCAAGGAAGGTTCCCAGGAGAGCAACTAGATGTACCAGTTACCAATCACCAAAAGAAAAAGGGGATTAAATCAGAAAGCTACCAATACTAACACATCTTCTTCTACTTCCTTCGTTCTTTACGACCAATTTTAATCACTTTTGTGATATGTTTGATCTTTGCCAAGAACGTGTATACATTGCACATTGGTTTGGTAGGCCCCTAAACGCATAGACTTCTACATGTTTAGGACATGTGCATCCAATTTCAGACAATACTAACACAGAACAAGAGCAGATTAGAACAAGTACTTATTCTGTGTCTCAGAACAGGACACAATCGACTCTGCAGCCAGCCACATGTGAACAAAATTAAAGATTGGCAATTCAACCATGTGTACATATGGACAGGCACTCCAGACTGCAGAACGCATACTTAAAGACTGCCCTGAATATGATACACTGTAGCAAACTCACCGGCCTAATTAAACAATAATTAAAAACTGCACTGACCTCAGTGTGAGCTACAAAAGACAGTGAAGTTTGTGCAAGATTCAACATTGAATATATAAACAATAAAGGGTTTTAAGTGAACAAAAGGAAAGAATGAAACCACTGACATTTTTTCTTCTTGTGTTTCAGAAATATTCCTAGAGGACTGACTGTGAGCTTTGCTATTCTAATTGTGGCACTGGTCGCTACCAACTTTGCCTACTACACAATCTTGACCAAGCAGGAAGCTTTAAAATCTGATGCTATTGCTATGGTAATGTCAACTAATTTAAAACAGAGTGAGCATTTTTGAAGAGATATTTGGTTGTTGGTTACTGAACTGAAATCTTTGCACTTTGGAGGTCATATCCGGTGCCGGCAAGATGGCGGTTTAATTTTGTACCGTTACAATAATAATGTACTATGCTACATCAATATATAACTAAATCCAAGCTTAAAGTTTTTCACGTGCTGACAAGCTGTATGGCTGAGGATAGAATCAGTCGCTAACGTGAAACGGGACTTCTGGTCGTGCTACGGAGTATCGTGCGCTAGCGCCAGAACCCGTCTTAGCAAAGACGCAGTGTTCAGCGTTACCAACGGATGATTAATCAACATTGAACTGGCGTGTTGGGTCGCTGGGCGCTACTGGATTTGCTGAGGCGGAGATCGGAGCACCATGGACATGTCCGGAGTGCTATGATGATAGTCCTCATATAACTGATAACTGATAACTTTGCACTCCGCTAGATCCATAGGTGTTCTATCTCTCCCAAAAGATGTCAAAGGGTTTGTATACTGATGGTTCCCATGGTTTGCTGGTTAAACACACTCCTCACTCTGCCCTCAGGTCGACTTCTTCTTGTATAGCAGGTAACTCTAAGTTTCTTAAATTTCTGGATCGGTTCAACATCTATTTTCGTGTCTTCATCCAACAGACAGTCATGACGAGACAGAAGAACATCCACCTTATCCATCTTCAACTCCCTAACAATCGATGCTTTTGATGCAAGTCTGTCCACACTCTAATTGTCAGAAACATCTATATTCCCAGGACAGTAGATCCATGTAAGCTTCTGAAGGTTAGAAACTTCAGTAGACACCATTCACTCATACCGTAACCTGCCATTTTGGATCTTCCGAAACATCAACTGACCATCAGATACAACAACTGCTCCAGCATACGGAGTCTCAGAGAGCCAATGCACGGCAGCATTAACAAGAAGAGATACACTATTTTGAAGTCTGTAGAGTCTTTGTTTAAAATTAGGATATTTAACTGTAATGTTAAAGCAGTTCTACTGTATGGGTCAGAAACATGGAGAACAACTAAAACAATAGCGCATAAATTGCAAACATTCATCAACTGGTGTCTGCAGGATATGAGGAATAAGATGAGTTGATATTGTCGGACAAATGAGGAACTTATGGAACAAGATCTGATTCCAGTGACGAAGCGTTAAAAAGACACTGGTGCTGGATATGCACACTATTGCTAAAACCGGGAGGGAATATGGGTACAAGAAGGTCTTGCCTGGAAGCCCAGGGCCAGCAAGAAGGCGGTTTAAATACGGGAAAATAATTTACTATGCAGATCAAAATATAAAAAGAAGTTAGCACAAGCTGCAGGAGAGGAAGAAATAGGAAGACTTCTAGTCATGAGTTGTGAGGCCTAGCCCGAACCCGTCTAAGGCAAAGAGAGGAGAGTTCAAATGTTTAAATTAATGTTTTCTACTACTATTTGGAGGCGAGACAGAACCCAGGACATGTCCGAAAGGGAGATAGTCCTAAATAACCTGATAACGGGAGTAACTTTGGGCACTGAAAAATCCTAGACTATCTCTCATCATTATCAGGTTCCATGGTTGCTGGTTGAACAATGATCTCCTCAATCATTTGTATGCTGGTGTTTCTAATTTCGATCTCAAGATTTGATGTTCTTCTCCAAGCGTCGTGAAGAACAGGCCCATCCAAACTTTCTTTTAAACTTCTCTATCCCTTGATCTCTGTCCCCTCTCATTGCAAACTTCAGGTTGTAGACCATGTGCTCTATAGAAACTCTCCCTTCTCCATAAGCATACAGACAATCCTATTGAAGCTCATTAGAGAAAAAGAGGAGACCAGAGGAAGGAAGTGGAAAAAGAAAAGCAGCTGTATGGGTCAGAAACATGGAGAACCACTAAAACAATAACTAATAGATAGTCAACATTCATCAACTGGTGTCTGCGTAGAATAGAGGGATTAAAATGGTTTGATAGGGTTACAAATGAGGAACTTATGGAGTGAACAAAATAGATCTCAGTGACTAGAAGGTGAGAAAAATGCTGGATAGACAACCATACAACAAGAAGGGCCATTTCCTGGAACCTGCAGAGAAATAGAAAAAGGAAAGCTAGAAATACAGGGAGAAGATTTTTGGAGGAAGTGGTTAACAATATATAGAAGAGCTGGAGGGAACTGTAAGAGATAGGAAAACTTGGCATGAGTTGGTTGATGGCCTATGCCTAAGTCTGGTTAAAAAGGCATAAGAACGAGAGAAGATAGTCTATTACCATGGTAACTTACTTATCTTCTTCATACCTGGGGTCACACGAGGCTTCAGTAAGGGTTTTCCATGCTGTCCTGTCTCTTGTGAGCTTCGGTGTAGTATTCCACATCGGATATACTACAAACAATTCTTCTATCATTCGTCTCCATGTTGTCTTCCTTTCTTTCTTCTTACCTCTTTTGTCCACATTAAGACTCTTTTCGGTGGTATAGTCAGATTCATTTGGATAACATAGTTAACCCATTTGGCCTTGATAATAGGCTGTATCAGTGTAGTTGGGCTAAGCAGGTAGGAATTACAGAAAAAAGACAAATCTAGTTTCAAGAATGCAGCAATGAAAATGAATGTGTCTGCCTGACAAGACACAGATATCATAACCTTGTTGTGACCTCTAGCTCAGCATAGCAAACACAATTATCAAGAGTCAGTGAACAAAAGAATTAATTAGATTCTATTTATTATTAGTACCTAATTATTATTTTATTAATATTAACCCGTAGTGAACACATTCACAAGCTGCAGTTTTACAAGCTATTTTTACCATCATAACATACCTCAGCTGTTATAAATTTTGTCATAAACTTGCTATTGTTTTTTGCTGCAACATGTTTTATATGAATAAAATAGTTAAACATAGATGTCAAGGGCACTACAATTGGTTATTGGTTACTAAACTGACTGTCATTGCACTCCGGGCAGACCCATAGGTGCTCAATCTCCCCAACAGATATCGAAGAGTATGCATACTGATGGTTCCTGTGGCTCGCTAATTAAACACACCTCTCACTTTGCCTCTCAGGCATCCAGTTCGACTTGTACAACGGGTAACTCCAAACTGCCTAAATGGTTTGATCGATTCAACATCGATTTTAGTGTCCTCATCCAACAGACAGTCACGAAGAGACCGAAGAATATCCCCTTATCCATCTTCAACTCCCCAACAATCGATGCTGTTGATGCAAGCCTGTCCGCTCTCTCATTACTGTAAACACCTGCATGCCCAGGTCAGTGTATCCACGTAAGCCTCTGGAGGTTAGAAACTTCTATAGATGACATCCACTCATACCGAAACCTGCCTTCTGGATCTTGTGAAGCATCGACTGAGAGTCAGATACAACAGCGGCCCCTAATAAATAAAGTCCCAGAGATCTAATGGAGGGCAGCAGTAACGGCCTCAACCTCCATCCTCATACTAGAAGTAGTTGTCCTGTATGCCCCACTTTGCTCTGCAACACTACAATTAATAGCACTAAAAACGAAATAATTAATATGGGAAGAAAACATAATAAACTAAAACATCCTTGTCAAGGGCACTACAATCAAGCATATTTAAGAATTCAAATACTTTGGAAGCATATTCACAGAAGATGGAAGACTAGATAGGGAGATCGAGACTAGAGTGCAAAAAGCAAATGCTGTAACCTACTAGTTAGCCCCATTGTTTAGGTATCCAAACATCCACTGACAGCTAAACAACAGATGATCAACAGCATTTTCATGTCAACTTTGTTCTACCAGAGCCAAACATGGACAATAAGCAAAGCACAGTTGCAAGAAGCAACTACATGTGAAATGTGCTGCGTGTGAAAAGTTACCAACAACACCAGAAAAGGCAGAGTCACCAACAGCATAAGAAAGATAGTTGGCACAGAACCTTGCTTGAATTACATTGAGCGACAACGAATGGAGTGGTTCGGCCACTTAATAAGAATGTAACCAAACTCAACTGTATGCTGAGTCTTCTACAACAGAGCATCAGGAAATAAGTTGTCCTGTATGCTCCATTTGCCTTACAACAACCCTACCATGACCTAGCCAAGAAACCCCAGCGTGACTTCTGATTAAAATGCACAGACCCTTCAGTATAACATCATCATTATTACTTTCATTATCTTCTATCAGCTGCGTAACTGCGAGCTCAGCCTTCATGTAAATGTTCTTAATATATTATGATTCTTGCAGTTATTTGGTGAGAGAATTCATCCGGCACTTCCTGTAGTTCTAGCCATCCTGATCTGTCTGTGTGCTGTTGGTGGCCTGAATGTTGCAATCATGGGACAGTCAAGGTAGTAATATATATATATATATTCATCTCATACCATCAGGGCAGTGACCTGCTGTGATACAGAGAGGCGGCCGCATCAGGCGACACCATATGGGGGCGGTATAAGCAGAGAAATTAAAATACAATTTGAAACAATTAAGGGGCGGTATTTCGAAGACCTGCATCATACTGAGAAAATATACCGCTCGGCACTATACCATTATACCTGCCTACAGTTGCTCAACGAGAGCCGCTGTGTAGTAATGTTAGAGAACTCCTTCGCAGGGCTGGTGGTCTGGGTTCAGCTCCTGCAATGCGCGTGGAATTTTTCCCGACCGCGGCGGTCTCAGGTCGACCCAGCCTCAACTGGGTACCAGACATGCTCTGGGAAAGTAAAGCGGCCGGCGTGATGCTGACCACATCACCTATCATGTGCCGACAGTCAATGAAAATACAGGCCTAACACTGTATTGACCTATATACCACGAGGTATGAAAGGGTTCCTTTACTTTTACTTACTTACAGTTGCTCAACACTTTTCCCTGTCTCTGTCTGTTTCCTTATAGCTTCCCAGGATAGTCCAGCACCTTTCCGTTCCTTAAGGTGACTCTGTCTCCAGGTCTGTTTAGAATATCCTCTTTTCTATTTAACTTGTGGGTTCCACACTAGTGCTTCTCTAGGGACACTCATCTGTGTTTTTTGCAGTAGGAGCACTTACTGTAGAGACATTCACATGTTGATCCCGCTTCACTAGTCAGACTTACCTGTTCCAAAGATAGCCACAAAAGCAACAAGTCAGTCAATGTGTTATCTCTGACATTGACACAAAGTGTTTCATCCGTGTGTTGCTGGGGCCCGCAAGGGGAACAAAGAATAGTAACACTGTGACCTATAAGGCATGTTGTAAGAGGCAACTGAGATAGGGGCCTAGGGAGGCTACCCTAGTAAATAAAAAGTGACGCAGAAATTGGATGTGCTGGCCTACTTGTAGGCGCATAACTGGCACAACGTACAATTGCTCTTAGCCTGAGATCACACACAAATCACAAAGAGTGGTTTAGTAAGTCGATATGGAGCATTCGAAGAAGAAGACACAAGGTGTTATCCTAACATTGACACAAACATGTCTATGAAACAAAGGATAGTCAATGTGTTACCTCTGACCTAAATTGTCTCTGTATTTATTTTTTTTTAAAAAATAATTTTAAAAAATTGCAAAACCAAATGTGAAATTCTTGCTTGTTACAGGATGCTGTTTGCAGCGGGAAGAAATGGACATATGCCGAGAGTCATGACCATGTTACACAACAGATTCAACACCCCATGGCCTGCAACATTTACCTTGGTATATGATTAATTAAAATATATTATAGAACCTAGAGGAGTGTCTGGCTGAGTGGATAAGAGCATGGGCTCTCATTTGGGAGATTAGGGTTCAAGCCCTGGTAAAGCCAATGAGTTTTTTCTGTCGGGGTATAAAGAAAAATCCTAACCTATCCAGTTTCGCTGTTACTGAACTAGCCATGCTGAAACACTTAACCCTTTCGCTGCTACATACTTTCTGAAGGCAAAGCTAAAAATAGCTACTCTTTGTTTCTAGATCACAAACGTGAATGTACGGTTATAGCAGTGACAGTAGCAATGTGTAACGTGTTAACATGTCTTTAGCCCACAAAGGAGAGATAATAACAGACGTGTTAATGCGTCTTTAGAAGTGAATGAGAAAAACGTATATATACGTCCTTAGCAGCTAAAGGGTTAAAAACAAAGTACTGTAGTTTTACAAAAACAATAACAATACACAGCAACATTTCGACTAAAAGGCCTTTATCAATCAACGGATACAACAGAAGTGATGAATTTCACTTCTTTTACAGCACACTACATTTAGAATAAAATATTAATTTTAAGGACATTAGAATGTTATTGTTATATTCTACAGGGTGTTCAACTTAAAAGCAGCCCGTGAATGGAGCTAATCTGACATTTATGTATGGAAATGGGAAGGTTCAGTTATGACGGTCAAGGTTGTGTGACGGTGTGTAATTGTAGTGCGGGGAAGGGGCGATGAACAAATGTGACGTAGGACGAGCTAGTCAGAACCGGTTTAAATAGTAAATAAACACAACTCAATGTGTACCTGGCAATTTTCGAATTGTCAATGGGGCTGCAATTATCTTGAACACCCTGTATATGTAGTGTGCTGTGAGAGAAGTGAAATTCCTCAATTCTGTTCTACAATGAGGCTCAGATGAGTGTACGGGTTAATATTGTTATTATTTCTACTCAGGGTTGTATGTCGATGGTTATGCTAGCAACTGGCAGTGTTATGTCGCTCATGGCAACTCAAAGTCTGTATGCAGGTAAGCGGTATTTGATATGTAGATCTGTGGTTTCTGGAGTGTGTGTGTGTATATGCGTGTGTGGGGATAGCTGGAAAGCTAAGTCATTTTAATCCATTTAGAATGTTAAATGTGTTCTTGTGTCTTTTATCTGCCCGAGTGGTTCCCGGGCCCAAATTTGGGACGTAAAGAATAGAACCACTGTTACCTGCCACGCATGTCATAAGATGCGACTAAGAAGGTTTGGTTGAAATCGGATGCATGTGTCCGCTAGGGAATGCTAACCAAACAAATGCTTGCAGAAAACGGATGCACCAGGCCGTAAGGCGCATAACATGGTGCAACGACACCTCACAATGCGGAATGGGATAACGGATTCTACGGTCGCCAATCTGCCTCTGAGATTTAGCCACGCGGTAAGAATGTCAGACCCACCATCACGAGGTGGCCAAAACTTACTGCAGGAAGAGGTCGGCACAAACGGGAAGCAGAAATCATAGGAATTATATCATACAGAACTGCCACCAGTATGCAGACTTGAGAAGAAAAAGGTGGCCCACTTACACTAGTGTCCAAGACAAACCGTATGGCGTGGCTGATAATCTGAGACAGACGGCTGCCTTTATTAGAGAATCCGAAATCCCAATCTAGTGAGAACGCAGAAGACAAACTGTATGGCATGGCTGATAATCTGAGACAGACGGCTGTCTTTATTAGAGAATCCGAAATCCCAATCTAGTGAGAACGCAGAAGAAGAAGAAGAAGTGTCTTTTATCTCTTTATGTCTCCGTCTTAGGGTATGAATCAGCTTTGACTGCCTCAACTATGACCAATCAGAACTGATACCATGCTACAGTATAACACAATAGATGTGGTACTGTAATATTTAAATATTTGTTCTCCTAAAATTGTATCAGTAATCCATCTGTACAAATATGTGTTCCATTTAACAATATCCCACCTCCAGGTTATCTTCTTCTTCTTCTAACCAGGGCTGCGAGTTTTCACTCTTGGGCAGCCAATGCCAGTTTGTAGAATCTGCATGTGTTCTGTAATTGTAGAAGACTAGTGTAAAGTGTATTATGAACAGATGGGTGTGGTGGGAGGAGTTCTTGTCTAGCTTTATGTAGTCCAGGGCATTCAAGCAAGATATGCTGTACTGTCTCACATGAATGACTGCACTTTCTACAGTGTGGTAGGTGTGTGGGGTTTATTTTGTGTAGGTGGTAATTCAGTCCAACATGTCCTGTTCTTGACTGAAAGATAGTGCTTTGATCTTTTCGTTGTAGTAGATTTATATTGTCCTTAGGGTTTGGTCTATTCACCCCCAGGTTATCAAGGGCTGGGTTAGGGATAATGGGAGTACTTGTAGTGACTAAGGTACTACTCTGGCTGGAGTCACAAAACTACACTCATGTTTGTATTCTGAGTGATTCATTGAGTGTGATCAAAAAGGTGGAGGCTGGTTTGGTGTGCAGGCAATGGACTGAATAACTACAAGCATCAACAATTTGCAGAATGACATTCATCTTCCTTCTGGGGGGCATTTGTGTCCATGGCAATGAGAGAGCAGACATATATCAGGGGACCAGCCAATGGATAGAGCTGACATTCTGAATGCCCTCATAAAGTGTGCACACAAAGGAGATTTTCATCTAAATCAATCCACATCAATTGCAAAAGCTTGGATTAAAGATTGGAGTGACCAGAAAAGAACAGCACAATAGGTATATGAGTAGGCTCATCAAGCAAAATTGAATTGGTACGGTTTGTCGCAGGACGATGTTGGAGATATTGCGAAGGAGATTGGTGCACCTACGGACATATCCAAAGTGTAATGAAGATATTCCAAATTGAAACTGAAACCAAATCTACTGAGCAAACATGAAACTCATGGAGACAATAAAGTAGACATTTTTTCTTATTAGGGACACACAGTAGCTATCAGCATTCATATCATTCACCATCTGCTGAAAGACATTGTGCATCTATGTGTATGTCTGCAGTGCCATGAAGTTAGAAATATGAATCACAGAGCAGTAACATCTATAGTTGTGCTGCTCTCCTCTGACAAATTCTAAATAGCTTGGTTTCATACCGCAGGCTTCATGATCCTCCTTCTCCTGATGTGCTTGTTCACGCTTCGTTGGAAACAGCCAGATCAACACCGTCCTTTGAAGGTAACAACAAGATCAGATCTATCTGTCTGTTGTCTGTCTATTCTATCTGTCTGTCTGTCTGTGTATCAGCCTGTCTGCCTGCCTGTCTGTCTGTCTGTCATACTCCACACAATACAAATCTTTCTATTGATAATACAATACCTTCTGTGCCCCTGTGGCATCACTGATCAAACCACAGAACATGTCCTGCAAGAATGTCATCTGTATGTCTCACTCAGAAAAAAGGGATGCTAGCCATACAACTCTACATTCATTACTACATGGCACTAGAGATGAGCCCCAGACAACAGTCGACTTCATAAGAATGCGTCGGACAGTATAGTCATCAAAATAGTGATCGCAAAGAAGAAGAACAACAATGCAATACAAATGTTTCTAGTGAGACAGTGTATATTCACCTTTCAGACTATATATTCTTTTATTAAATATGTCCTTTCTTCCACAGATTCCATTAGTGATTCCTATATTTGGGTCTATATTAACAACAATTCTTGTTGTGATGTCTGTAATTGAGAAGCCCAGGAGCTAGGTTTGTCATCTTTATTGTACTGCTTGCCATTCCAGTTTACTACATATTTGTCAAGCTACAGAAACCAGACAAGTTGTTTAATTACATTGGTATGTCTTATTCTTCTTCTTCTGTGTTTATAAAATTGTTCAGTTTCAGTTTGGAATATCTTCATTGCACTCAGAACATGTCCATAGGTGCTTCGATCTTCTATCAACATTCTAACAGCATCAGCGATAACCGTCCAGTTCAATGTTGATTGAGAGCCTACTTATACCTGTGTGATGTTTTTCGGCACCCAATCTAAGTCCAAACTCTGCAATCAAGTAGTTGACATGGATTTGTCAAATGAAAATCTTCTTGGCAACATACACTATGAGGCATTCAAATGTCAGTCTATCTATTTTCTCACCTGATATGTGACAGGACAGCAGCTGTTGCTTTCCAGCCATCGATACCCATGTACCAACAAACATCATGTAATTTGACATTGTTGACCTTGTAATGATTCAGCCATTGCAGCATCTACGAGCCCTTCAGATCATATAATGGAATCACAGAATGTATACATGAGTGAGTTTTGTGACTCTAGCCAAGTGCCAAATCCTCAATACTCTTGGTTTCATAATGCACATGGCTTCCTGACCATTCTGTCATATGAGCTTGCAAGTTTGTCTGTTGGTCAGATTTCAGCCAGATAGGACACTTTCCTGTTAGTGTTAATCCATGTAGGATTCAACTTTCCATGTTAGTGATTTCAACTTTCCATGTTGTGATTTCAACCTTCTTCCATGTTAGTGATTTCAACTTTCCATGTTATGATTTCCAACTTTTCCATGTATATTTCAACTCTTTCCATGTTAGTGTTTCCAACTTTTCCATGTTAGTATTCCCAACTTCCATGTTAGTATTTCCAACTTTTCCATGTTAGTGATTTCAACTTTTCATGTTAGTGATTTCAACTTCCATTAGTATTTCAACTTTCCATGATTAGTGATTCTCCAACTTTTCCATGTTAGAATTTCAACTTTCCCATGAGTGATTCAACTTTTCCATGCTTAGTGATTTCCAACTTCCATGTCAGTGATTCCAACTTTCCATGTTAGTATTTCCAACTTTCCGTTAGTATTTAACTTCCATGTTAGTGATTTCAACTTTCCATGTTAGTGATTTCTAAACTTTCCATGTCAAGGATTCAACTTTTCCATGTTAGTGATTTAAACTTTCCATCTAGATTTCCAACTTTTCCATGTTAGTGATTCCAACTTTTCATGTTAGTGATTTCCAACTTTTCCATGTTAGTGATTTAACTTTTCCATGTTGTGATTAACTGTTCAAGTGTTGCACCCAGGAAAATGTTTGATAAATGTTTATCACCTCATATATCTATTCTTATGTCTGTATCAGACTCAAATTATATTCTTTTTAAATCATTCCTTTCTTCCGATACAAGCTTCCTCTAGAGAATTCTATTTCTGCTTTCAAATATCTATTTCTCTCATGTCTCTGATACATAAGGCTTCCTCTAGAGAATTCTATTGGCTGTTCTAATATCTATTTCCTCTTCCATTCTCGTTGGATACAAAAGGCTTCCTCAGAAATCCATTGCTGCTGTTCATAATATCTATTTCTTATGTCTCTTGATCTAGGCTTTTAAAATTCTATTGTCTGTTCAAATATCTATTTCCTCTTACATGTCCGGTTGATCATAAGGCTCTCAGAAATTCTATTGCTGCTGTTCATAATATCTATTTCCCTTCATGTTCTGATACATAAGGCTTCCTCAAAATCCCTATTGCTGCTGTTATTTCTATTTCCCTTCATCTTCGGGATACAAAGGCTTCTCTAGAGAATTCTATTGCTCTGTTCATAATACTATTTCTTTCATGTCTCGTTGGATACACTAAGGCTTCCTCAAAATTCTATTGCCTTCATATATCTATTTCCTCATCTCGTTGATACATAGGCTTCTCAGAGAATTCTAGCTGCTGTTCATAATATAATCCATCCATGTCCTGGGATACATAAGCTCTTAGAAATTCTATTGCTGCTGTTAATAATATCTATTTCCTCTTCATGTCTCGTGGATACATAAGGCTTCCTCTAGAATTCTATTGCTGCTGTTCATAAATTATATGATTTCATGTCTCTTGGATCTAGGCTTCTAGAGTTATGGCTGTTCATAATTCTATTTCTCTTCATGTCTCGTTGATACATAGGCTTTCTAAGAATTCTATTGGCTTTCTAATATCTATTTCTCATGTCTCGTTGATTAGCTTCCCTAGAAATTCTATGTTGTTTTCATGATTTATTTTCTATGTTCTTGATACATAAGGCTTCTCTAGAAATGTTATTGCCTGTTCATGATATCTATTTCCTCTGCATGTCTCGTTGGATACATAAGGCTTCCTCTAGAGAATTCTATTGCTGCTGTTCATGTATCTATTCTCCTAATGTCCATGTTGATACATAAGACTTCCACAGAGAATTCTAGCTGCTTTCAAATATCATTTCTCTCATGTCTCTTGATACATAAGGCTTCCTCTAGAGAATTCTATTGCTGCTGTTCATGATATCTATTTCCTTCATGTCTCGTGGATACATAAGGCTTCCAAATTCATCTCGTTCATGATATTATTCTATTCTCACTGATACATAAGGTTCTAAGAATTCTATTCTGCTGTTCATGATATCATTTCTTCTGCAGTCTGGATACATAAGGCAAGAATTCATTCCTTTCATGATATTATTTCTCTATGTCGTTGATACATAAGCTAGAAATTCTATTGCTGCTGTTCAAATATCTATTTCTTCATGTCTCTTGGGATACATAAGGCTTCCTCTAGAGAATTCTATTGCTCTTTCATAATATCTATTTCCTCTTCATGTCCTGGATACATAAGGCTCTAAAAGAATTCTATTGCTGTTCATGATATCTATTTCCTAATGTCTGGTTGATACATAAGCTTCCCAGAGAATCTTTGCTGTGTTCAGATATCTATTTCTCTGATGTCTCTGGATAAAAGGTCAGAGAATTCATTGCTGCTGTTCAGATATCTATTTCTTTAATGTCTCGTGATACATAAGGTTACCTATAGATTCTATTGCTAGCTTTCATAATACTATTTCTTTTCATTCAATTGGATACATAAGCTTAGAAATCATTGCGCTGTCATAAATGATCTCTTCATGTTCAGTTGGATAATAGAGCTTATCTAGAGAATTCTATTGCTCTGTTCATAATATCTATTCCTCCTTCATGTCTCGTGAGCATAAGGCTCTCAGAGATTACTATTGCTGCTGTTCTGCACTATAAGTATGCCAGATCACATTCTTTGAACTGTCCTTCCATAGTTCTTCTCCAGGTTTCCTTGATAAGTCCAGGTCTTCTTTTCCCATCCACTGTCTATTGGAGTTGCCTTACTGATGTAACAGAAGGTCTCTCTTGTTTCCGTTACTGTAACACACATCTGTTTTATCAAGAGTGGGTTGTCAGAACCTTGTTCAACCCCCAATCTGGCGGACCCGGAGGTCATATTTTGTCTGTTCTCTAACCTTCAACCTGTCTTACATGGTTGTTCCTACCAGAAACAAATCTCTTTGTCAGCATAGCTTTCCAGGTCAGACACACAAGCTTCCCACAACTACAAGGTAAAGATCAAACAAAGTAGGGGTCTCGTGTGGAGTAATGCATCCCCATTATCAGAAGGTATTACCTGAACTCTGATTCTTATTATATATAGGTACATTTGACTCTGTCCACCCCTGAAGCACCATCTTGAGCACTGGGAATTTGTGCATCCCAGGTTTGAAGCCATATTATGTTTTGAGAATATTTTAACAAATTATACTAATTTATATCAAGTTCTATGAATATATGTATGCTTTTAGATAGAGACAGGTTGATATAGAGACAGGTTGATATAGAGACAGGTTGATATTTGTATGCTTATAGATAGAGACAGGTTGATATAGAGACAGGTTGATATTTGTATGCTTGAGATAGAGACAGGTTGATATAGAGACAGGTTGAATAGAGACAGGTTGATATTGATGCTTGTAGATAGAGACAGGTTGATATAGAGACAGGTTGATATAGAGACAGGTTGATATAGAGACAGGTTGATATTTGTATGCTTGTAGATAGAGACAGGTTGATATAGAGACAGGTTGATATTGATGTTGTAGATGAGACAGGTTGATATAGAGACAGGTTGATATTTGTATGCTTGTAGATAGAGACAGGTTGATATAGAGACAGGTTGATATAGAGACAGGTTGATATTTGTATGCTTGTAGATAGAGACAGGTTGATATAGAGACAGGTTGATATAGAGACAGGTTGATATTTGTAGGAGAAGAGACATGATATAGAGACAGGTTGATATTGTGTGAGATGGACGTTGAATAGAGACAGGTGATATTTGTATGCTGAATAGAGACAGGTTGATATAGAGACAGGTTGATATAGAGACAGGTTGATATGTGTATGTTTAGATAGAGATAGATTGATATAGAGACAGGTTGATATGAGACAGGTTGATATAGAGAAGATTGATATAAGACATTATTAGCAGGTGATATTTATGCTCGTACTAAGACGGTTGATATAGAGAAGTGATATAGAACGCTGAATGAACAGTTGATATGTGTTGCTTGTAGATAGAGATAGAGACAGTTTGATATAGGAGTTATTGAGACATTTGTATAGAGACGGTTGATATAGAGACAGGTTGATATGTTACTTGTAGATAGAGACAGGTTGATATAGAGACAGGTTGATATGAGACAGGTCTGATATAGAGACAGGTTGATATTGTATGCTTGTAGATAGAGACAATTAGACATTGAGAGACATGATAGAACAATGTCTTGTGATAGAACAGGTTATATAGAGATATGAACATGAGACATGATAGGCGGTGATATAGCAGCTGATATAGACAGCATATAGACATATAGAAGTTATATGAAGGCTATAGAACATATAGACAGTGATGAGAGTTGAAAGACAGCTGATATAGACAGTGATATAGGACAGTGTATGATAGTGATATTTGTGTTTCGAATGATTGACATTACTACATTATCGCACGATGTTCCAAGTCTGCTAACCTATAATCGAATCCAGTTTCTGTGTATGTCCTGAATTGATGTTCGAGTGTCCTGGTTAGCTCTGAATTGATACTTCCTGTACTGTCTGCATCATTCTATTCTTCTCTCTTCTCTGTGATCACCACCAGACCGATGTACCAGATTTCCCATAAATTCTATTCATGTGGAAATCTGATTCATGCAGCCTTAACGTTGGTGTGTTTTACGTCACATCTTCAGCACCATTTGGAGCTCTGGTGCTTATCCTTGGCGATGTGTCCGGTTTCAGCCAGCGTTTACTCGGTTCACTCTCCTTCTTTAGCCATCTAGTGTTTTTACGGTGTGGGGTAGATAGCCCCATGCCCAACCTCCTTAGTCGCCTCTTACGACATCGTGGCAGGTAACAGTGTTCTATTCTTACACCCCAATTAGGGCCCCGTAACCACCGGTGTTCTTAGTTCTAATAAACCTGTTACCAAATCACATGAAATGCTAACAACTGCCTCCTGTGTAGTCTAATCGAATGAACAGCCATCAAAGTGACCAGCATGGCATTAATGCATATGGCATGCTATGTCAACACAAACTGGGTTCATCCTAATTCATAGTCGAGAACAGCAATCAGATAAATCCAGCTTGCACTAGCAAAACACTGATAGAGATTAGTGATTTGTCATAACCATGTCCGCCATTTTCGAATACCACAATCAACACAGCAGTTGATCAGCAAAAGCATTCCATTAAAATTATGTCATAGTCTGTCAGACTAATCAGTATTAACGAACGTACGGCCACAGCTGTAGAAATCACAATTGGTCCAGAATCACAGTCTGATTCTGAATGGCTAGCATTCGCCATTTGGCCGATTTCAGTAGACACAGTCTGTAGATAACTAACAAATGGTGATTCTTTTCTTCTATCATTCCGAACATCAGCATAAACCACTTGTGTTATGTATTGATTTGTAGTGACACAGTTTCTGTTATAACATCAAGCATTTGTTAAACCACTGTTTAGGTAGTTGTAGATTTGTAGCTTGAACTAGGCAGTTTTTGTTATACAACATCAGCATTTGTTAAACCACTGTTTGTGTTGTATGTGATTTGTACTTAACTAGGCAAGTTCTTGTTATAAACATCAAACAATTTGTTAACACTCTTGTGTTATGTTTGTGATTTGTACTTGAACTACAGTTTCGTTATACAACATCAAGCAATTTGTTAAACCACTCTTTGTGTATGTTTGTGATTTAGCTTGAACTATGAGTTTCTTGTTATACAAATCAACAAGTTAACCACTTTGTTATGTTTGTGATTATGTAGCTTGAACTAGAAATTTCTGTTATACAAAATCACATTGTTAAACCACTCTGTGTTATGTTTTGATTTGTAGTGAATCACATCTTGTTATACACTCAAGCAATTTGTTAAACCACTCTTTGTATTATGTTTGTGATTTATAGCTTGAACTACGAGTTTCTTGTGATAATTAGGTACCTACAAACTTGTAGGCCAGCTCATCCGGTTTATGCATGTTTCTTTTTATCCGGTTCATCTCGCTAAGTTACAGATGAAACAGATCCCCTGACCTAGAGGAGTACATCTCCCTTGGTGAGCCAGAGCCCTGTTAGTCTTGGACCTCACTGTCAAAGTTTGCGATGTACACCTCACCACTGAGAGGTGGAGTTAGCTTGTGTGTTTGCGATGTACACCACTGAGAGGTGGGGTTAGCTTGTGGTTGTGTGTACACTCATTAGCTGATTACCCACTTTTCATTTTCACCCTTCCTAAGAGAGACTACTAATCCCAGCTCTGGTTTGCTGATGCAGATCCAGGCGAGAACCCATAGTTTATAGGACCGAGTAGTACATTGCTTTTTATTCGCATTAGCTGATTACCAATTTTCACTTTTCACCCTTCCTAAGAGAGACTAGCCAACCCCAGCTCTGCTGGATGCAGATCCAGGCGCAGAACACACCTTATAGACCAAGTAGTACATTCCTTTTTATTCTGGAGCATAGGATCTCACCTTGTTACAAACATTTGTATTAATTTTTCAATTTTATATATGTAATGGAAACATAGTGTTTCAACTTGTTTCTAACATTATATTTATTATGTATTATTTGATGAATTATTTGAGTTTTTCTAACAAAACATTATAACTTGTTATTGTTATTTGTTAAACTTGTTATTGTTATTTGTTAAACTTGTTATTGTTATTTGTTAAACTTGTTATTTGTTAAACTTGTTATTGTTATTGTTAAACTTGTTATTGTTAATTGTTATTGTTATTTGTTAAACTTGTTATTGTTATTTGTTAAACTTGTTATTGTTATTTGTTAAACTTGTTATTGTTAGTTGTTAAACTTGTTATTGTTATTTGTTAAACTTGTTATTGTTATTTGTTAAACTTGTTATTGTTAGTTGTTAAACTTGTTATTGTTATTTGTTAAACTTGTTATTGTTATTTGTTACTTGTTATTGTAAACTTGTTATTGTTAGTTCTTCTTCTCCAACCATATCAACCACTTGTTAAACCATTGTTTGTGATTTGTATGTGATGTGATTTGTATGTGATGTGATTTGTATGTGATGTGATTTGTATGTGATGTGATTTGTATGTGATGTGATTTGTATGTGATGTGATTTGTATGTGATGTGATTTGTATGTGATGTGATTTGTAGTATGATTTGTAGTGATATGATGTGCCTTGCAAGCAGGCAGCACATCCAATTCCTACAGACCGCTTTTATTTACTAGGTAGCTTTTCTAGGCCCCTTCCTTAGTCGCTCTACGACATGCCTTGTAGGTTGCAGTGTTACTATTCTTTGCTCCCCTTGTAGACCCCAGCACAACACGGGCGTATTGTTTGTTCTACACCACCCTCCTCTTCCCCAGCCTCATCCCCACCACAAAAAGAGCTGGAGAATATTGTATAATAGTTGCAAATTTGTAAAGATGGTGGATGGAGACACAACATGAAACTAAAAGTGTTTTTTTACCTGTTATATTTTCTACAATCAGAGAAAAGGTTGGAGCAAGACCGTTCTTGAATTATATAGCGAAACAGAGAATGAAGTGGTTTGGCCACTTAGTAAGAATGTAAACAGACCAAAACTGCCTATGAAGCTTTCACAACAGAATATCAGGAAGGAAGGCGAGAGGAAGACCAAGGAAAAGGTGGATAGATAACGTAATTGAATTCTGCCAGGGGGTGAAGAAAACCATCACATAAGTCACCAGAGAAGCGCAAGACAAATACATAAAACCACGACACTGGGTTAACAACCCGGTAACAGTGTGCTGACAAAAGGGTTAACAACCCGGTAACAGTGTGCTGACAAAAGTTGAATTCTGCCAGGGACTAAGAAAACCATCACACAAGTCACCAGAGAAGGCAAGCCAAACACATAAAACCACACGACACTGGGTTAACAATCCAGTCAAAGTGTGCTGACAAAAAAAGAAGAAGAAGAAGATATATTCCACTCTTGTACCGTTTTACGCTACATAGTGCCTGCAAGAAAATTGCTCCATACTGCAACCTAAGCAACTCTTTCAAAATCTCTTCTATCAGATTGAGTTTGATATTTCTCACTTCTCTTAGTAAAGTTTGCTTCAGGGTTCCCCTAGAGCCTCCTTTCTTTATTGAACCTTGTGTTAGTAACATGATTATTTTATTGTATTGTAAGGAATATACATTGGAGCACACATGGTTACTCGCCTGAGTGGTTACGGGCCCAAATTCGGGGTGTAAAGAATAGAACCACTGTTACCTGCCATACATAAGAGGCAACTAAGGAGGTTTGGCTGAAATCGGATGCACGTGTCCTAAACTTGTAGAAGTTTATGCGTTTAGGGCCTACCAAACCAATGTGCAACGTATACACGTTCTTGGCAAAGATCAAACATATCACAAAGAGTGATTAAAATTGGTCGTAAAGAACGAACGCAAAGAAGAAGAAGACATGGCTACTCACTGAAGTGCAATGATGTTTCAATCCATCAATCAATCAATCAGTGTAGCGCATGGAATACTTTTATATGCTTTTATTGTTAGTAATAATTGTATCTCATATTGTTAGCAGAACTTTTGATTTGTTTTCAATGATAGAAATATTATTGTTTGTTCCATTGCTATAAATATGTTTGATATATTTCAAAACATGACCACAAATGTATCATAATGAATTTGACTTCAATCTTGAAATATAATTTTATGTGTTAGAAAAAAAACGTATGTAACATAAAAAAATGAAAGATATATTTTCCACATTCAGTAACAGAACGTAACTATTATGTTTATAGCGTGGCCTCCAACAAACATATACGGCCGGCGGGCTATGGTAAAAATTCTAGGAAATAAGACCATAACTGTCGCGTGACCTCACATACCAGTATTGTTAGATAAAGACAAATTCATTTTAAAAACAACACAACAACAACAACAACAACAACAACAACAACAACAACAACAACATGCTAAATCAATGTTATATTTTTGTCCGAGTTGTTACCGGGACCCACATTTGGGATGTAAAGAATAGAACCACTGTTGCCTGCCACGCTTGTCATAAGAGGCGACTAAGGAGGTTTGGCTGAAATCGGATGCACTGTCCTAAACGTGTAGAAGTCTATGCGTTTAGGGGCCTACTAAACCAATGTGCAACGTATACACGTTCCTGGCAAAGATCAAACATATCATAAAGAGTGATTAAAATTGGTGTAAAGAACGAACGCAAAAGAAAGAAGGTTATATTATGTTCACAAATTAACACTAAAGAAATATCAGTATTATTAATATTTTTCATCAATAAATAACCATGGATTTGTAGAATTGAGTAAAATTGCAGAAAACTTTACAGTGTTCTATCAAACGTTTATAAAAATCAGCCCCCATTAAACAGGAATTATGATTTTCCCATCTGAGCTAGTCAGCCTTATGTTCCGGGGTCACGGTTTATGGTAACCACTTTTTTGATAGTATTAATCTGTAGGGTTTTTTAATGTATTTTGAACTTTATATAGGAATGTTATAAAATTATACTTTGATACAAGCTAACATTTGTATCCTTAAGGTTTACACCCTTAACGCTTCGCTCTACATACTTTCTGAAGGCTGAGCTAAAAATAGCTACTCTTTGTTTCTAGGTCACAAACGTAAATGTACACCTATAGCAGTGACGGTAGCAATGTATAACGTGTTAACACGTCTTTAGCCCACAGAGCAGAGATAATAACAGAGTGTTATGTGTCTTTAGAAGTGAATGGGAAAACGTATATATACGTCTTTAGCAGCTAAAGGGTTAATAGTTAGAAATCAATACTTGTTGTTATTACAAAAATGAACTATGTATTATGTTTGAGATGTAATCTTGAACAGTGTTGATTAAACATTTTAAACTCATTTTTTTAGCACAGGAAGTGAGGGTGCACTTTTATGAAAGTGTCACAAACTATTTTTAGACTTTGTATTTCCAAGGTAGCAGAAAGTTGTGTCAGCATCACCCTCTAAATAAATAGATCAGCTTTGCAACTGTGTAGTGTAGATTTGGAGTCACCCAAATTCTGGGTATATCAGGCTGACGATACTGAAATCCAACAGTTGCTCTAGATCATATATAAGTGATATAAAATACACAGTGTCACAGAAACCATCATTAAACTATAATAGCCAATGACAGCAGCTAACAAGCGGAAAATCAAAACGACGAAGATGAGGTTCCTTTAGAAGAGCTACAGGACAATAAGAAACAAAATTAGAAATTAGAAGGAGACTGGATGTAAACCAGTCATGCATTTCATAAAAGAACAACAGATTAAATGGTTTGAACACCTGACAAGAATGCCCTGGTATCGACTACCACAGAGAGCCACACTGAAAAAGTATAATGAGTACAGAATAAGGGGAAGACCACACACAAGATGGAGTGACTGCATCAAGAACAGCTTTAAGAAAATGAATAACAGCTTACAAAGTTCCTTAGAACAAACACCAACAAGATCACTACATCCTCCTTCCTCCAACATTTCAATAAAGAAGTGAATGGTGGAAGAGAAGAAGAAAAACATGACAACATACAACCAACTAGTTGAAGCATCCAACTAGTTGAAGCATGTAAAAGAAACATTGGCAGTTAAAATTGAGAAGACCAGGCAGGAAAGCCACTGCCCGAGCAAATTTCATTTGAGAAATTAATAAATAAAATTCCTGTCAAATATTTTCATTATCTTTTAAATGACATCATGGACCAATGCTGGTGCTGTGGAGTTTGTGCTCTTCTGCTGAGATATTTCTGTGTAAGAAAGAGATCGGAGCACACATGGTTACTCACCAAAGTGCAATGATAATGGTGCGATCAATCAATCAGTTGAGCAGTTTGATAACTTTTGATATCAAATATAGTTAGATTATTTTTGTTATCAATGTTAATATTCAAGGTTGTGAGTTATTTCTAGTCATAAGTATTCATATTGTCTGTTTGGCCAGACTGCCCTGTTGTATCCAGTTGTTTTCAAAAAGTATAACTGTTTATTTTATTATCAAACATGATGTGACTATCTTCGTAATGAAACAATTATTCTTATACATTTAAAAATCAAATATTATTTATAACCGTATTATTTTGAATATAATTCAATAAAAATAAAATCCTATTTTTTCAGTTGCCTCAACTTGTACTTTGCATTTTCATTCATGTCTTTTCCAAACGTATATAACCTATCTATATCATCATCAAATAGCTTGTCCTGAGCAGAACTTTGCCACCCCAACAGTCCTCCAGAATTTCTCTCTCTCATAGGCCAGATGTCCTGCCTCTGCAGCCGTTATGTTCAAACTATCAGTTACATCCTGAATCCATCATCTCAGTGGTCTTCCTCTTCTTCTCTTTGCCAGTATGCCTCCTTCCATGATGGTTGTCTCAACATCATCATTTGCATTATCTTCTATCAGCTTCATAATCGCTTGTGTGGTGTCGGGGCCCGCAATGGAAGCAAAGAATAGTACCACTGCAACCTACAAGGCATGTTGTAAGAGGCGCTGATGAAGGCCCTAGGATGCTACCCTAGTAAATAAAAATCAGCGCAGAAATCGGTTGTGCTGACCTACTTGTAGGCGCATAACTGGCATAATGTACAATCGCTCTTAGGCTCAGATCACATACAAATCACACAGAGTGGTTGTCAAGTAAGTGGTCGATACGGAGCGTAAGAAGAAGTTGCCTAATTGCCACAATCTCTACATTCTATTCCAATAGTAATGATCACGTTGCGATAGTTAGCTATGCTAACATTTATTGGGATCAATTCTTCCCCTTTTGGTAGGGTCGTAACTGTGATCACCTGGATAATTGTTCTCTCATCCTGGTCCATCCACGACATGCCACGCTGGATTCTCGTACCCTTAACGTAATTAGTGTTTTGTGCAGTGGATGCTCTTATCCGCATAACCCGCATAAATGCTTTTTTTGGACGATTGCATCACGGAAGCATAGTGACAGAAGGTCAAGCATATATCTCATCTTCACAATGGTTGTATCTCTAGTGCAGCCAAGGACTATACGCATACCTTCATTCTGAACACGTTCGAGTCGTTCACATTGTGATCTTGATATCGTAAGAGTGCCGAGTCCGTAATCTACCATGGGCATAACCAGTCGATCGAACAAAAGGACAAGTAGTCTCTGCTCAAGGTGTGCGACTACCATAAACTTTGAGAGCCGCAAGATCACGCTTGCAACGTTGTATCGTTTGTTCAATATGGTGTTTGAAAGATACACAATTCTTTAAAATGATTAATGGCTTGTGTCGGACAGCAGACTTCTCAGCCACATCACACATATTTCTAGATCATTTCTTTCGGGCTCTCTGCCATGACCTTGTAGCAGTCTCATTTGCCAACCCTGCCTTTTCAACCATTTTATTCTACCAGGATGGTTGCACGACGGAGTCTTAGCAGTCTTATTTCTGGCATTCTGCCGCAAAATAGATAGGCCTAATGGATTTTCATGATCTCTACGACATGTTGCGTACTGAAAAAAGGTTTGGGTCATCTGTACGCAATATTTTGATCTTGTCAAGAAGAATAATGGAGGGAGATAACTTGCCAGCGCCCAGAGGACATTCCATCGCAAAGGCAGATTCGGTCGTGGAGATATGTGCAAGATCCATGCCATCTGTGTCATCAGTATGGACTCTAATCGAGTTGGTAGTCCGTCATTCAAAATAGATAGCTCAGAGTTTAGTAGAGCAGGACTCAAAGCGATGCCCTGTCTATTCCTACGCCGTGTGTTGCGAGGACCGCAAGGAAACTAAGATAGTAGTACCACTGCGACCTACAAGGCATGTCGTAAGAGGCGACTGATGTAGGACCTGGGAAGCTACCATAGTAAATTAAAAGCATCGCAGAAATCGGATGTTTTGACCTACTTATAGGCGCATAACTGGCACAATGTACAATCGCTCTTAGGCTCAGATCATATACAAATCGCACAGTGGTTTAACAAGTGATCGATATGGAGCGTTCGAAGAAGCAGCTAATGCATATTAAAGATGTTCACATTTTTTCACAACACGCAAACTACACAAGCAGCAACAAGAACAGAATAGGAGCATGGATCAATGATATGTTTTGATAAAATTGATTTATTCTGGATTCAAGGAGGCGACTCGTGTATCTCTGGTTAAGTATATGAAAACGTTAGAAACTAATCGCAAGCTGCAAGAAGCAGACATTGAATTATTCGAAATACCGAAGTACTGGTTGTTAACAAGCATTACCAGAAGCATCTGAAGCGAAATACTTCAAAATAGACGAGGACGGTGTGTGCTATTGTTCGAGATAGTGGCATCTAGTGACTCTGAAAATGCAGACTGTGCACAGTCTTGAAATTATAAAGGTTTCTAAAAGTTTGTCGGATTTAAATGATACATCAACTAGCAGCAGACATGAAAAGAGTCTTGGACTTTTGACGACGCGGTTCGTGACACTACTTCAGGAAGCCAAGGATGGTGTACTGGATTTGAAAGTTGTAAGTACGGGAAACAACATTTCAATAATTTCAGGATTATTTTGCTCAAAATAAGAAAATGTGTTAGTATAAGATTAATTTCACAAGTAAACGGGTAATTATCATGCATCTGTAAATTCTAAATAATGTAAGGCTAGTTTTATGTAGCGAGTTGAACGACGTTTTTTTTAGGTCACAAGTTAAAGTTGAAAATCAAAATGCTAGCAGCTTTGATTTTGATGGAACTGAAACTGCCTACTAGAAGAGATATAATATTTTATTATCTAATCATATTGAATATGATATTCATATATGTGATGTCACAATTCTTCAGATGTTAAAATGTGTTGGTAGTAACCCCTAGTTAATTTCGAAAATTAGTTAGTAATCTTAGGTCTAGTAGTTACTTAAGTACTTAAACTAAAACTAGTCATCAAATACTTGTCCTGACAGAACTTTGCCACCTTAACTAACACTCTCTAAGTCAGTCCT
The DNA here is from genome assembly GCA_020796225.1 of Arion vulgaris. Classification (NCBI taxonomy): domain Eukaryota; kingdom Metazoa; phylum Mollusca; class Gastropoda; order Stylommatophora; family Arionidae; genus Arion; species Arion vulgaris. The sequence goes on from CM036755.1 coordinate 252,639, forward strand.
TCGGAGTTTATCTGTTATAGATAATTATCAGTAAAGTTATGTCCCCACCTCTGCGGCTGTCTGACTCACTGTCAACTCAACTGTCATGCTCAACAAAGCACCAATCACATCTCTGAATCTTTCTCTGTTGTCTCTTTATGCGGGAGACTTCTTTCATAATCTGATAGATCTTTTCCAACTCTTCGTGTCTTTTTAGATGTCCAAAATATTTCAATTTTCTCATTTCTAGCATAAGCATCAATTTTTGATTTATTTCTTGATAAATATATTTGTTCTCTTCTGTCCATGACATACATAGTTCATGAGTAATAGTTACGTATATGTTATTTATATATAGATAGTATAGTTGTGGCTTAGGGTAGCGACTTGATCACAACCAAAGAGTACCTGGTTCAAACTCTGCGGCGATCAGTTTGGAAACAAATTTTGTCATATTGATTTTTACAAACGGTTAAAATAAACCTAATCGTTCAGAAATCAATGCCAAACTACTGAATGTATAAATGGTGCCTAGAAAATCAACGACTGCTCAATGTGGTTGATGGCAATGTCCTGTAAAGGATATGATACAATTTTCAATAGTTTAGTTAATGTAGCTTCTAAGCTGAGAGAAGTTAGTGATTGTCTAACCTGAACTAAGTTTATTGATATCTAAGCGAAGAAGTTACTGATGAGTTAAGCTGAGAGAGTTTGTTGATGTCTCTGTATTTAGTTAATTAGCTTCAGTCTAGAAGTTTAAATGTGCCTAAGTAAAGTTTGTTGATATGTGTTAAGTAGCTTCTGCAAAAGTTTAGTAGATAGTGTTAATGTAGCTCTAGCTGAGAAGTTGGTGGATTGTTGTCTGCCCGATACCAACTATTGATATCTGACAAAACTACTACAGTACCAGAGTTTGTATTTTCTCATGCTGTTTCTTACACCAATTAATCACCTTGTGATATGTTTGATCTTGCCAAACATGTATGCTGCAATTGGTTGAGGCCCTAAACGCAAGACTTCTGACACGTTTAGACATTACATCGATTTCAGCCAAACCCCTAGTGCTCCTTACGACATGCGTGCTGGTACCAGTGGTTCTATTTTACACCAAACTTGGGCCGTCTAACCACTGGCAGAGTTTGTATTTAAAATTGGGTCTCTTGGCTAAGTTCATCTTGCATTCCCAAATGTTGTGAGTTCGAATCCGGATCGCATCATTCTGTTCACAAGTGCATTTTTGCCAGTGTGCATTTGAGGCTGCCCTTATCTCCAGGGGAATACAGACTAGAGAGGAGAAATGAGTTAGATTAATACATAACACATTTGTCTGATTTTAATGCAACTGAAATAATATTGTGAGTTTTTTGTGTGTGAAATGTTCACAGGCAGCAGATTTGTTGGCAGTCCGACAAAAACGCAGAATCTATGATATTACAAATGTTCTTGAGGGTATTGGTCTCATTGAGAAAAAATCAAAGAACAGCATTCAGTGGAAGTAAGTATTTTCTGTTTGAGAAAGCAATTACAACTACAATTAGTTTTCTTGAAATATTTGGACATATCAAACGACATGAGTGCTTAGAGAAGATAATGTTGGATGGAATGGTGCCTGGAAGAAAATGAGAGGACCTAAAAGATGATGCAGGCAAGATGCCATTGACGATCTGAGAATGACTACTGTTGACGCTGATCAACTTGCACAGAACAGAGTTTTTCAGGACTGCTGTCATGGAAGCCAAGTCCGGAAGGGACAAACTACTTGATGATGATTAGTTTTCTACTTGGAACAATTTTTTTTAAACATATGTGCAAGACCTTTAGATTATTCTCGATTTCAGAGGCCATTTTGTTTTTCATGGGGTGGGTAAATGTAACAACATTCCATTTACCTTGATTGTGCAATTTGAAGGAATCTGCTATTTAGAGAGACAGCTAGTAGGATCATTTGTTGTTCTCTCTGGAGGATCTCACATTCGAAAGTAGAAAATCAATGGCTAAGTACTCAGTTATATAGATTTTGAAACTGAATTTAATGTGAGATTTTATCCAACTCATTGTTGTTATTCTTGTCATATGTAATGTTATTTGATCGATGTGATGGTACACTGGGCATTCCCATGCATGATCTGTCCCCGCTCAGCAGCCATCCTAAAGTTCACTTGCTCACCATACCCATGAGAAGTTGATTAGTATATATTTTCTCCATATACAAAGACGACACTGGTATTTCCAAACTTAACTCCTAATTCTCGTAATCGGTCTAGTTATAAGACTTGCCCATATCACATATATAATCCTGAAACAGCTCTGTCCATACTTTTGCCAGCTTGAGACAGAGGGTATTGGAAGAAAGTCAGCACATTCAAATTTTACAATCACCATTTATCCATTTTGTTTATTGTTGTATTTTTATTTCCTTCAAAGTTGTCATAAGACTTGTACATAAATGAAATTATTTTATTGAATACATAGTTTTATGTATCTGTAATTCTTTAACGTCATTTGTCCTTGTGTAACTGTTTAACAGGGGCTCTGGACCTGGCAATGGCTCAAGAGATGTCTCTGAACGTTTGTTGACTTTAAAGGATGATCTGGCAAGTTTAAGAAAACAGGAGATGGAGCTGGACAAACACAAGCAGTGGGTTCAACAGAGCATCAGAAATGTTACAGATGAAGTTACGAATACCAGGTAGACTCTCTCATACCTCTCCAACCATTTTTCAAACTTGTTGAATATTGATTCTACTCTAGTTTTTAGTTTATGATTCTCCGAACTGCAGTTTATCTATCTCTTTTGTGTCTCAATTTTTTGAACTCCAGACTGGGGCATAGGCCCTAAAACAGTTTCAGTTTGGAATATCTTCAATGCACTCTGTACATGTCTATAAGAGCTCCGATCTTCTTCGCAATATCTCCAATAGCGACTAACCCTACCAGCTCAGTACCTGTTCTTTTCTGGCCACTCTAGTTTGACTAGCCATATGGGATAAAACTCGTGCCATGAACTCAATCTTTGTTATTACACTATTTTCTTCTTCTTGTCGTTCTTTACTACCAATTTTAATCACTCCTTGTGATATGTTTGATTTTGCCAAGAACATGTATACGTTGCACATTGGTTTGGTAGGCCCTAAACGCATAGACTTCTACACGTTTAGGACATGCATCCAATTTCAATCAAACCTCCTTAGTCGCCTCTTACAACATGCGTGGCAGATAACCATGGTTCTATTCTTTACACCCCAAATTTGGGCCCTGTAACCACTCGTGCAGTACACTATTTTAAAGGTGACTGTCATAATGTTGATCACATCACTATCATGTGCCGTGGTAAAAGAAAACACAGGAGTAGGCATTTTCTTCAGTAGACCACTTGATATTAACATGAGTACGTGTGTGAGTGAATATTGTCTATAGAGGTTTTCAATACATGGATCTTCTGTCCTGGACATGCAGGTGATTGTCACAACGAGAGAGTGGACAGGCTTGCATCGATTGTCTGGGAGTTTGGGGTTGATAAAGGGGATATTCTTCGACCTCTTGGCAACCTACTGTTACATAAGGATACTAAAATTGATGTTGAATCTATCCATCGATTTAAGAAATTAATAAATACACATTATGCAAGTAGAGCTTGAGGGGCAGAGTGATGATTGTGCTTAACCAGCTAGCCACAGGAATCATCAGATGCATCCCCTTAACATCTGTTGGGGGAGACTGAACACCTATGGGTCTGCCCGAAATGCTGTGATGAATGTTCAATAACGTTATCGATATAAGAGAAGACTACAGTAAAACTATGTAGCAATGAGGAAACCACATTGTCACAAATTACTGAGTTTTTTTTTTTAAAACCATCCAATACACAGCAACGCTTCGCCAAAAGGCCTTTATCAAGCAAAGGATAGAAAAGAAGTGAAGAAATTCACTTCTATAAGGAAAACAACATATAGAATCCGACAATAAATTCCCAACTGCCCAAAAGCAATAACATGGGTAATTGACTTTTGCTTACTTGTAGAGTGACAGCATCTGATCTGTTAAAATTTGATAGATAGAAAAGAAACAACAGAATATTGGTAAACAAATGTTGGAATGACAAAACTGTTTTCTAATTCATTTATTATGTCTTTTATTTGTCTGTCTAGATTAGCATTTGTTACACATGAGGACATTTGTCACTGTTTTAAAGGAGATACCCTTTTAGCAGTTCAAGCGCCATCAGGGACACAGTTGGAGGTACCTCTTCCAGAAGTAGTGAGTTCAAAGTTTCTATATGTTTTAATTACTGTTTTATAAATATATCACACAGTGGTTCACAAAATTTTTGAAGTCGTGGTACACTTGAAGTTCTACAGAAAATCGTAAGTGCACTATACACAAAAACTGAATAAATAAGATGGAAAAGCAAAAATACAGAAATAATTGGAAAATGCTACATACCTTAATTCATTTAATTTCTGTCTATGAGAAGCATGGTCCTGATTGCTTGGCAATTTTTGCTGGAGTGTTGCGACCCTGATCTGGGATTTTCTAGGTCGCACCTAGAATGTCATCTGACACCTGTTGAAGCATATAACTAAACAGGAACTTGGCTTTGTTAAAAATAATCAGTGAAACTTTGTTACAACGAAATGTATCCAACTTATTTCAAAAGGTCTTGATTACAGTAAGGTTGAATAACAAGTTCGATGTTTGTTATAGAAAGTAATCCATTTATAAATATTAAGAAAATTGTGAATGGAGGCAATGTTTATTAATTATTTACAAACTATCATTATGACCATTTATAAGAATCTCTTAGTTTTTTCAGTCACATGGTATCCTAGAATGAATGGTAAACTCTGTTTCTCTTCTACTTCTAGCATAAGCCACGATGATATGTATTAATTATCGCTTACACTTCACTTTAAAGTAGTTTACAAATTTTAACGATTTTTCAGTTGATTAATTTTTTTCATGAGTGATGTTTAATGAATTAGAGAGAGAAACACTGAAACATCTCTGTGTATGAACTTTCTAGCTCTAGTCTGTTCAATGAACTATCTAGCTCTAGTCTGTTCAATGAACTATCTAGCTCTAGCCTGTTCAATGAACTATCTAGCTCTAGTCTGTTCAATGAACTATCTAGCTCTAGTCTGTTCAATGAACTATCTAGCTCTAGTCTGTTCAATGAACTATCTAGCTCTAGCCTGTTCAATGAACTATCTAGCTCTAGTCTGTTCAATGAACTATCTAGCTCTAGCCTGTTCAATGAACTATCTAGCTCTAGCCTGTTCAATGAACTATCTAGCTCTAGTCTGTTCAATGAACTATCTAGCTCTAGTCTGTTCAATGAACTATCTAGCTCTAGCCTGTTCAATGAACTATCTAGCTCTAGCCTGTTCAATGAACTATCTAGCTCTAGCCTGTTCAATGAACTATCTAGCTCTAGCCTGTTCAATGAACTATCTAGCTCTAGTCTGTTCAATGAACTATCTAGCTCTAGTCTGTTCAATGAACTATCTAGCTCTAGCTCTGTTCAATGAACTATCTATTTAGTCTGTTCAATGAACTATCTAGCTCTAGCCTTAATGAACTATCTAGCTCTAGCCTGTTCAATGAACTATCTAGTCATTGTTCAATGAACCATCTAGCTCTAGCCTGTTCAATGAACTTCTAGCTTAGCCTGATCAATGAACTATCAGCTCTAGTCTGTTCAATGAACTATCTAGTCTAGCCTGTTCAATGAACATTAGTTTAGCCTGTTCAATGAACTATCTAGCTCAGCCTGTTCAACTGAACTATCTAGCTCTAGTCTGTTCAATGAACTATCTAGCTCTAGCCTGTTCAATGAACTATTCTAGCTTTAGCTGTTCAATGAACTATCTAGTTTCTAGCCTGTTCAATGAACTATCTAGCTCTAGTCTGTTCAATGAACTATCTAGCTCTAGCCTGTTCAATGAACTATCTAGCTCTAGTCTGTTCAATGAACTTTCTAGCTCTAGTCTGTTCAATGAACTATCTAGCTCTAGTCTGTTCAATGAACTATCTAGCTCTAGCCTGTTCAATGAACTATCTAGCTCTAGCCTGTTCAATGAACTATCTAGCTCTAGTCTGTTCAATGAACTATCTAGCTCTAGCCTGTTCAATGAACTATCTAGCGGGTCAAAGGCTCATGAGGTCATGGTGGTAACATGAGCCAGGGTTAGCGAGGGGCGCGCTAACCAAGACCCTGCCCCAACCTCCACGCGGTGACCCTGGAAACAGACTATGGTTCCGGTCTGGCTAAGAGGGGCAGGGATCGGGAGAGAAAACTACTGGTAGTGGTAGCAGTGCAAGTACGGAAACACGATAAAGATACATACAAACAAAATGCACTAATCTCCTGACCGATGTCCAACAAGATATTGCCCAAGTCCCTGAACGCAAAGAAACAGCAACGAAACGTCTCAGACATGGATGAGAGTGCATCCAGTGACAAACGATGCCCACGTAGGCGAAGCTCGAAGCCCTGAGGAGGGGGCAAACTTTGCCAGCCCGTCGGCAAGAATAAATAAGACAGGACCGTAACGAATAAAAGTCTACCCGTGTTGGTGCAGAGAAGATTGCAGCTGACCTAGCATTGGTAGCCTGGGCAGACACATGTACTGGGCAAGGTTTGCCGAGCGCTAAAGAACAAGTTGCGTTTAGTGCATAACGAAACTACCTGGGAAAACCGTGCAAGGTACTGTGCGACTAAAAATTAACATCCCCAGAAGAACTGAGGTTGGTGATTCCTAACGGGACTGCCAGCCATGGGGCAACCGGGCAATGTTCGATTGCAGTCGTAATTAACATCCCCGGAATAACTGGGGCGGGTGATGGCGGGCAGTGAAAATACACAGTTACGCTGATAGCGCCGACTGAAACGACCCTCTACATTGTTTGTACTCTGCCCCATGCCAGTGCTTTCGACGTTAATTGCAAATTGCCACGCATCAATGCGCGCTAGAAAAGGCTGAGAATGTTCCTTCTCCGGATCAGACTCAAAATGTACGGTAAAGCAAGGCCGACAATGTACGGACCTGACAGGAAGTCCGGTCTGAACATTGGCGAAGGCCGATACTTTACACGGTGTCTTATACGAGTAAGACGCCGTCCGAGGATAAGCTTACAAGCCCCGAGAAATATTTCTCAGTCAGAACGGGCATGAACAGCGAACTCACTGTCCCGGCGTAGATCACAAAGCCCAAAAATACGGCAAAGCTGATCGCACTTAGGAAAGCTCACCCTAGTAAATCAAAAGCTGGCTGAAACGAACACCCCACCAAGGATAAGCAACTGGGCTCCAATAGGTGCTGAAGGCTGGTGCACGTACATTACGTCGACGCTTGGCTGTTTATATATCACAATGAGAATGATTAAAACAGGCCTAGAACGATCGAAGAAGAAGAAGAAGAACTATCTAGCTCTAGCCTGTTCAATGAACTATCTAGTTTCAGCCTGTTCAATGAACTTTCTAGCTCTAGCCTGTTCAATGAACTATTTAAATTGTTTTGTGTAACAGGGTCCAGGGCACACAAGAAATTACCAGATTCACTTAAAGAGTCAAAGCGGTCCAGTCAACGTCCTTCTAGTGAACAAAGACACAGATGAATCGGAACCAGTCATTGTGCAAGTGCCTCCTCCTCCTCCTCCAGTGCAGCAAGTTAGAGCAAACACTGAAGTATGTAATCAGAGTGAAGCTCAGAATCAAAACCCTGATCCAGGAAAACTAACAAATAGAGGTGGAACAAACACAAGAACAAAGGTTAGTACTAGTTGTTAATGTACATGTTTGTATGAAATATGGGGCCAGATGCTCTGTACACACAAGCTGCATGGGCTTGTAGCTGTCAGCAACTCTTAGCTGACTGATAGCGCCAGGGTCAGCTTAAGAACAAAGCTGACCAAGACTACACTTCACCTCCCCGTGGTGGTGGCCCCAGAAACAAACAACAACTGAGTCTGGCTAAGTTTGTGGAGATCAAGGAGATTGAACATGGGTTTCTGCATGGGAGCCTCACTCTAATCCATTTGACCAGAAGCTCCTTCCAATGAAAAATTCTTCTTTAGCCTGTTACGTCCTTGGCGTTTAGGGCAGCAACAAACGCACCCCATTCTTCTCTGTTCATGGCCTTCCTCTTTATTGTGTTCCAGCTATGATTCATTTCCTTCAGTTCTTGCTCTATCGTCTCCTCCAGGTCGCCTTGGGTCTTCCACGCTCGCCTACCCTCTGGATTCATTCGATGCAGTCTCCATGCGATCACATGTCAATCCATCTCCAGCGTTGTCTTCGGATGATAGTGCCCATATTCTCTTGTTGGCATCGTGCAAGCAGTTCTTGGTTCGAGATAGTAGTTGGCCAGTACACGCGTAAGATTTTTCAGACAAGTTGTATGAAAGGTGGAGAGTCTGGACATATCCTGTTCTGTCATTCTCCAGCATTCCGATCCGTACAGCAATGTTGACAGCACACAGCTGTTGTAGATACTAGTCTTGGTTCTGATGCTGTATTGGGCAGATTTCCAGGTGGTCTGAAGGGCATGAATGCACTTCGTGCCTTACTCAGTCTGTTTTTAATGTCAGATCCAGCACCTCCTTCATTGCTAATAATACTTCCAAGGTATGTGAAAGCGGTTGTATCTCGGAGAGTTTTACCTTCTAGTTTGACTGGTGCTGGGGTTGCTATGTTCAATGAAAAATGATTGATCTTTATTTGTTGTTTCTGAATCTTAATAAGAATGCAACCAAACTCCACTGTATACAGTCTTCCACAACAGAACATCAGGGAAGAAGGCGAGAAGAAGACAACGTAAAAGATCCATAAATAGCACTGCAGAATCCTGCCAAAGAGCAAAAATAACAATCACCCAAGCCACTAGAGCAGCGCAAGACAAAAACAGAAAACCACAACACTGGACAATTACCTAGTAATAGTTTGGCAACAAAAGAAGAGAAGAAGAAGAACCGTTTGACTGATGTCTATTCATTTCTCCGAGACCTGCTTTATTGCATATTTTCTCAAAAACATCTGGTTCACTGTTAAGTATTCACCAAAATATCCATATTATTTTAAGTGCATTTTTATACCCTGTACTCACTTAATAATTTACATCATTTGTATGTCAGCGTTCTCCCGTCAAAGCTCCACTGCGACAGTCCCAATCTTCGACTGTCCGAGAAGTTCCTACCCGCATGGCAACACGGTCTTCACCAAGGAAGAACACAACAGATAATTTCATTAATCAACGTAAGTTACAATTCTTTTATCTTCTTGTTTTTTTCATTCATCCTATTTTGTACAACCATGCTTTGAGTATGTTAGCCATTGTTCCTTCATACTTAAAGTTGTGAAGTTGGTTTCACACGTAATCACAAAGTACTGTAGTTTTACAAAAACAATGACAAAATATAGCAACGTTTACTACAGTCTCATCTATTTTGTGAAGTTGGTTTCGATCTAGGTGGGGAGGGAGGAGTTCAGATAAATTCACTGCAACCCATATTGCATGAGAGCTGCAATAGCGTAGTGATTAGTGCACTCGCATCTTAGGTACATGGTCAGGTTCAATTCTACAGTAGGATATTTGTCAGACCGTAATAGCTCTCAGGTCCACCCCGCCTCTATTGTAAACCAGAAATAGCACTTGAAAGTAAAGATTGCCAGCGTTATGTTGACCACATCAGCCGTCATGTCAAAGACAAATATGGACTTAATACTGTATTCTCTAAACTCGTGGTGACTCATAAACTGTGCACCTAGGGTGTGCCTCAGATATGCTTTGTTGTGTATTATTAGCATTATTATTCTTTTTCTTTGAACGCAACATATCGACCACTTGTTAACTGCTCTGTGTGATTTGTATGTGATCTGAGCCTAAGCATGATTCTATGTTGTGCCAGTTATGTGCCTACAAGTAGGCCAGCACATCCGATTTCTGCAGTGCTTTTTATTTACTAGTGTAGCTTCCCTATGTCCTACATCAATCGCCTCTTATGACATGCCTTGTATGTCACATTGGTACTATTTTTTGCTTCCTTATGGGCCCTGTCACCACACGGACGCTTAACATTAATTAAGTCCAACTACAATAATGACCATGAAATAGCAAATGGTGCCTAGTAACACCACGGATGGTCTTAAATTTTCTCGAGACCCACAAGGAAAATTAAGAATAGAAACACATGGCGCCCGAGTGGTTACCGGGCCCAAATTTGGGGTGTAAAGAATAGAACCACTGTTACCCGCCACACATGTCGTAAGAGGCAACTAAGGAGGTTTGGCTGAAATCGGATGCATGTGTCCTAAATGTGTAGAAGTCTGTTTAGGGGCCTACCAAACCAATGTGCAACATATACACGTTCTTGGCAAAGATCAAACATCACAAAGTGATTAAAATTGGTCATAAAGAACGACGCAAGAAAAAGAAACACATGGCATGTCGTAAGAGGGAACTACGGTAGGGTTCGACTTGGGGCTGACTACCCCATCCGGTCGAAAACTTGAGCTTCAAATGCAACCAACCATGAACAAATCAAATACAAGGAATATAATAATTGTGCCAACCAAAAGGTAATGGAGTTCTTCTAGAAGAGGTATGAATAATATACTGAAGGGGGACTGCCTAGAGTAGTTGATAGTAGCTCAGCCTGCTAGCTGTGAGACGCCTCATAGCTCGGGTTCGAACCTACTGTCCGGCATTTGTTCGAGTCCCTGGTCTTACTCAGGAGGATAACGTGAGTACCTCTGAAGTCGGAGAAAATCTGCCTGTATGGCGAGGGAATACTAATTACGAGTACATTGAGCACACGGCTGCCAGTGTAAGTAATTTACAATGCACGCGCTGCCATTGTAAGAAATTGGAAAACGGATTTTCACGCAAAAATCAGTTTCAGAGATGGAACTTCGTCTGAGTTGTAAGCGGACGAAAGAAAAGAAAGAAAAAAAATATATACTGAAGAGCTGCAAGTGATAGCTAAAGGTAGGAGGTCTTGGCTTGAGATGGTTGAGGATCTATGCCTCAACTGATGTTAAAAGGGTTCAAGAGAGGAGAAATACAAAAATGTTTTTAGTATCGCTGGTGTAAATTAACCTCATCTTCTGAAGATGGTGTGTGTCATCTGATGTGTAAACATTAAGAACACATGTACACCTGTGTTGTGCAGAGCAGCAAGGAAGCAAAGCATACCACTGCGACCTACAAGGCATGTCATAAGAGGCAACTGATGTAGGACCTAGGGAAGCTACCTAGTAAATAAAAAGCATAGCAGAAATCGGATGTGCTGGCCTACTTGTAGGCGCAACATACAATCGCTCATAGGCTCAGATCACAAAAAGTGGTTAACGAGTGTTCGATATGAAGCGTTCATAGAAAAGAAGAAGAAGAAGCACATATATGGATATGCTTACAGTCACCCATAGAAAGAGAGTCACCTAAGGAGACCCTAACAACTTCTGAGAGAGGCAGGAAATATCGGTCTCAGTTCCATGGAGGAGATTGAGCGAGTTGCCCAGGATAGAGCAGTATGGAGAAATTACTTGCAGGCCCTATGTAACGTGTAACGGTACGAGAGGAATTATTATTAATTATTATTACAGACTACATATTATTTATTACTTCTATCAGCTACATCCACAGATAGAAGCCAAGTCACTGAGGATGCAACACCTAAACCTGGAGATGACTGTACATTGTAATGACAACAAGCTTGATAATATAGTATGATCAACAAGAAGAAGAAGAAGAAAAGTGTCCTGGGTATTTTAGTCAAGCAGGGTTCGGGTATCCTGGGTATTTTAGTCAAGCATGGTTCGGGTATCCTGGGTATTAGCTACATGTTCGTATCCTGGGTATTTAGTCAACAGGGTTGGAGTATCCTGGTATTTTAGTCAAGCAGGGTTCGGGTATATTTAATTCCTGCAAGTTGAATGTCTTGTTAAAGTAAACTGCATATATCATTTAGTATTTAACTGACTTTTGTTTCAGCATCCACATCTTCCAACACAGTAGCAGCTGAGACTCCAACATCTGTAGACTTTGCTGGTTTGGGCATGTTCAACAGTGAGATGTTTTTTGACAAAGGAGATATTGGTAAGTTCTGGAAATTAGTAGCTTAGCGCCGTTGGTAACAGGGCTTCAGGGAGCAAAGAATAGTACCACTGCTACCTACACGCATGTCGTTAGAGGCACCTAAAGTAGGGCCTAGGGAAGCTACCCTAGTAAATAAAAAGCGTCACAGAAAACGGATGGCTGGCCTACTTGTAGGTGCATACTGGACACAACCTACAATTGCTCTTAGGCTCAAATCACATACAAATCAGAGTGGATTAACAGGTGGTCATTATGGAGCGTACAAAGAAGAAGTAACGTTAGAATATATGCTCATTTCTTAGACTTAAATGTTTATATTTTGTTATGATAGAGCATCTTGTAACTTATGAAAGCAAAAAAAGTGTTACAGAAACATTTTTAGAACATCCTGGACAGAGAATTAAGAAGCATTAGCTCATAAATAACATCATGTCTCGGAAGATGAAATATTTTGGTCACATTAAATGTCACAGTGATTTGAAGAGAGCGTTGATGGAAGGCATAGTACCTGAAATACTAGGTAGGGGATGACCAAGACGAAGGTGGCAGCTGGAGGAGGCAGGAGTATTGTACTCTCCTGCCGAGAGTATTGTACAAAGCACACACCCTGTAACCCCAGCAATGGTGAAACATATAAAAACGGAGTGTTGTAGTTTTACAAATACAAGACCCCGCAACATGTCAACCAAAAAGCCTTTATCAAGCAAAGGATACCAAAAAGCAATTCAGACTTTCTATATACGAGCCATCACATATACAGTCTGACAATAAATCCCATATTTAAGACAATTACGTATTTATCGTATAGGAAGTGGGAATTTCTTCACTTGTGTTACATCCTTTGCTCAATAACTGCCTTTTGGTAAAACCTTTACGTTCAGACCACAATGCAAATGTTTTGACCACAGAAGTGTGTGCCACCCCTCCCTCTTTCTTCCTGTGTTTAGTAAGTGTATGTAGTTGAATAACATTTGATTCTAATCTTGTCTACACAGATCTGGCAGGTGAATTGTTGGATCTTGATCAGCTTATGTCAACAGACAGTAAGTACATTTGTTTTCTATTCATTTCTTTGTGGTACTGTCGCAGAATGCTGGGAGTATCAAGAAGAGACTAGTCACGGCAGAGATGAATTGTCTATGCAGAATGCTGGGAGTATCAAGAAGAGACCAGTCCGACAGAGATGAAGTGTCTACACAGAATGCTGAGAGTATCAAGAAGAGACTAGTCACTTACAGAATGAAGTGTCTACACAGAATGTTGGAGTATCAAAAGACTAGTCACAGACAGAGATAATGTCTACAAAAGAATGCTGGAGTATCAAGAAGAGACTAGTCACGACAGTGATGAAGTGTCTACACAGAATGCTGGGAATATCAAGAAGAGACTGGTTTACAAATGAATACATCAGGAAAAAGTGGATACAGCATCAGTACTTCATCAAGAAACAACAAATTAAATGGTTTGGACACATAAGCAGATTACCAACAGACAGTGCGCATCAAAGAGCAATGCTACTCCGATACAATGGATACAACGCAAAAGGTGTACTTAGAAATAACAGAGGCAATGAAAGACACTATTTATGAAGCTACACACAAAAGCCAGTTCTAGAAATCTCATCTTATTCTGACGCTGTTAGATAAAACAGGGTTAAAGAAAAGAAAAAGAAGATGACTGTCTTGTATATTGTAATATGTCTATATTATGTGTATGTCTAATTTTTGCCTTCTTGGTATGTATATATATTTGTATTATTAATGAGAATGAAATACAACCAACCACCACTAGCAGCATACAATAAAAAGAGATTGGGTACTAGAGTTAAGGGAAAACCAAGAAAAGATGGATAGACAATATCAAGACCACACTACATAAACACAGATATAACACAACAAGGGTGTCTCATCTGGCCCTAGAATGGAAATTAAAAGCTCCCATCCCTACCCTTAACGACAAGAGTGGACAGCCAACTACATCTTCCACCTGGGAATAGACAATTTATTTGTAGCTTAGTTACAATTGTTTCATGTTTACTTGTTCTGTTGTTGTTTTGTTAAGATTATTTTGTTAATGAGATTTGTTGTTAGTCACTTTTTTTTTTTCCTACGCTCGATGTGAATTGAGGCATAGATGCAGCACCCCTGACTGTTTTTTACATGAAAGCTTGCTTTTCTTCAGTTTGTTAGAATATCTTCATTGCACTGTAGACATGTCCATAGGTGCCCTGATCTCCTTCAGAATATCTCCAGACAGCGACTAACTGTACCAGTTTGATGTTGATTGATAAGAGTACTGATATACCTCTTGTGTTCAGAGCACTTCAATCCAATGTCTTGCAATCTATAAGTTGACGTGGATGGGCTTAGATCAAATTCCTCATTGCTGTCACACTCTATGAAAGCATTCAAAATATCAGTTCTATCTATTGTTGAACACCTCACGAGTGAAACTCAAACTTCGTCTCTCATTGCCATCAAAGGTTGTTCCCAGAATGAAGATGAATGAATTCTACCTTGCTTATCCTTATCATCAATGTATTCACAATTCAAGTGACGAACTCAATTCATTACTCTGACTACAGAAGCATTCACTCATTCTTTTATTCTGAATCTATGAATATTCAAATGTCATATCTATCCTCGTTGCTGTCACACTCTATGAAAGCATTCAAAATGTCAGTTCTATCCTCGTTGCTGTCACACTCTATGAAAGCATTCAAAATGTCAGTTCTATCCTCATTGCTGCCACACTCTATGAAAGTATTCAAAATGTCAGTTCTATCCTCGTTGCTGTCACACTCTATGAAAGTATCCATCATCATCAATCCTCGTCACACCCAGGCTCACATAATATATAAAATATCTTCAAAGTTATATCAGGACGGTCGCAGGTGCTACAGAGTTCAGGCATCAGCTGAGATCTTCCTATGTAAAAAAAAAAAGAGATTTGAGCACACATAGTTACTCACCAAAGTGCAATGATGATGGTCCGTTCAATCAATCAAGATCACATAATATGGAGACAAAAAAAATGACCATTAAATTTGATCTTGTTTCTTTCTTTCCACCTCAAACCTAGTTTTATGCATGTCTTTGAGCTCTGATTCAAACATTCTTCCCCATGTGCCCCTAAAGCCTCCCTTTCTTCCGCTGTCCCTTCAGTTTACACTGCAGTCTTGACCTCCTCTCTTTTCTCATCCTGAAGACATATCGAATCCGTCGCCATCATCTCCCTTGTATCTATTTAATGTTTATATTACGAGTATGCTTTTAAATTTTTGTATCTTTTTTGTCATTTTATGACGTTGAATTTAAAGATGACTTTATTTATGATTCCATTTCAGCCCTTGCCCCGCATGTCTTTGAGTCCGCCTCCTAATGGACGGGACTACTACTTCAACCTGGATGATACAGAAGGAGCTTGTGATCTATTTGATGTGGACATTCCCAATATATTGTTGTTATAGTATATGGTTAAATGTATTCTTAATACTTTTGTACGCAACTTCTCAGCACATACATTATTTTATGTGTCAACATACGGATGTGAATCATGGGCCAGTGCACAGACATTCAAGAAGAATATCAAATCTTTTTGAATAAATTTCTTCAGGAACATTCTTATAGAATGTTATAGACAAAGAATGGGGGAGAAATATAGACATTTTTCTAGGCCTGAACACAGTGGCGGCTCGTGATCATTTTTGTTGGTGGGGCCAGACAGATATTTTCAGAAAAATCATGGTTTCAGTTAGGATATATTTTAATGTATAAAATAATAAATACATGTTACACCTTATTTTTGGTGGGCCCGGCCCCACTGGCCCTTAATGACGAGCCGCCACTGCCTGAACATATAGAAGCATTAGCACATAAACAAATATCTTGTCACAAAAATTGATCAGTAAATATTCAATGTTAGCAATTATATGAGGACTATCATCATAGCACTCTGGACACATCCATAGGTACTCTGATCTCCACCACAACAAATCCTGCACCAATTCAGCAACAATGATGCCATTGTTTCCAGTGCTTCCCCTAGGTTTCTTAAAACTTATTCTCTTGTCTCATAAACTGAACATATTTGGTTCACAATAAAATGTCACAGTAGTTTAGATAGAGCAACAATGGAGGATATGGCTGCTGCTAGGTAGGGCACGGTTGCTGCTAGGTAGGGCACGGTTGCTGCTAGGCATGATATGACATCTAATGTGAAGGCAGGACATTAAGGAAACCTGAAATGTAATGAGGGAGGAGACAGGAAAAATTTGATAGAGGGCTGTGATGAGAGCGATGTTCAGCAAAGGGCATGCTACTTGACTGTGTAAACTTGATTTAGAATCCTGAATACAGCTGAGGATTAAACAGATTAAAAGAACATAACCTCTTGGTATAACTAGATATTAGTTGGGCTGAAACCCACAGAGGAAGAGTGTGAAAACTAAAGGAAAAACTTTAGATCTGATTGGTTATAGGGGAGGCTGCCAAAAGTCGACTCTTTGTTGACATAAAATCTGGTTATTCTGTACCAGATATATTCTCCTTGTTTTATTTTTTAACCTCTTATTGCCTATGTTTTGTACATAATGAATTTTTACTGAGTTTGTCTATCTTATTTGTAGCATATAAATCATATTGTTGTCTTTGCTGTTAGTTCTCCTGCACAGTCGTGTTGTAGTTTAGACATTATATTTGTAGTGCAAAAGTTGATTTATTGCATTGAAAATGTGTGTGTATATATTTTTGAATTTTTCGCCAAAGATGTCCAGACTGGTATATATTGTTGTGTAGTCTCATGTGATCTGTAAATAACAAATATGTGCCTTTACATATGCAATAGAATAGGATCATCTACAGGGTGTCCCACAAAACAACATCACACATTTTAAGTGTGGAATATCTTCATTGCACTCTGGATATATGTTAATAGATGCTCTAATCTCCTTTGTGATGTCTTGAACAGCGTTCAGCAACTAACCTCTTTGGTCTTTCTTCCGTATGAGATTGCAGAGAAGGCCTGAGCAGAATTTTGGTGGCAAACTACCGTTGCATCTGTGTAGGTCACAACGTCACCTTTACTGCAGTTTTTCCAACTTTTTTATTGTTACAAGTTCCCATTTGTAACTATCCACATACTATTATCTGCAAATGTATGGTTGTCATAATGAATCGGAGTGACAGTTTTTAGCTGCGAGTCTTGTTATATGGTGGCATATCTAGCAACATATGTAGGGATGCATTGTGGGTAAGTTAAACTCACATTGTTAAGTTAAGCATTGTGGGAAGGTTAAACCCACAATCACCCGAGTGGTTACTGGGGCCCAAATTGGGGTGTAAAGAATAGAACCGCTGTTACCTGCCACGCATGTCGTAAGAGGCAAGTAAGGAGGTGGGGTTCGCTACTCCACACCGTAAAAATACTAGATGGCTACAGAACGGAGAGCGAACCGAGTAAACGCTGGCTGAAATCAAGGGAGCAAACCTGGTAGCTTTGGCATGAGAGAGGAGCACCTAACCACTATGCCACAGAGGCTCCTACAGTATATATATTTTTGTTAAATGCAACCCTTCTCCCATGTCCTCCATCTGAATGATGGTAACACTTGTATGCTGCACAGACATTTACTTGGTACTGTAGGAATAAACACACTAATCTCTTGTAGAGAAGAATGGCACTAATGTGACAATAGAAAATGTCTGTTTTATACATTTATGTTTGTTACATTTTTCTGTTGATTTTGTCATTCTGTGTTCTTTTTTCCTATCTTTGTATAGATTATACTCTCAAACTTATCAAGTCAGTTGTACTTGTTAGATTTGTATAGTAGTGCAATTCTCATTTTTGGTAATAGTTGTACTTGAGATATATGTAGATTTTGTAATAGTTGTACTTGAGATATATGTAGATTTTGTAATAGTTGTACTTGAGATATATGTAGATTTTGTAATAGTTGTACTTGAGATTTTGTAATAGTTGTACTTGAGATATATGTAGATTTTGTAATAGTTGTACTTGAGATATATGTAGATTTTGTAATAGTTGTACTTGAGATATTTGTAGATTTTGTAATAGTTGTACTTGAGATATATGTAGATTTTGTAATAGTTGTACTTGAGATTTTGTAATGTTTGTAGAGATATATGTAGATTTTGTAATAGTTGTACTTGAGATATATGTAGATTTTGTAATAGTTGTACTTGAGATATTTGTAGATTTTGTAATAGTTGTACTTGAGATATATGTATTTTGTAAATAGTTGTACTTGAGATATATGTAGATTTTGTAATAGTTGTACTTGAGAATATGTAGATTTTGTAATAGTTATTTAAGATATATGTAGATTTTGTAATAGTTGTACTTGAGATATTTGTAGATTTTGTAATAGTTGTACTTGAGATATATGTAGATTTTGTAATAGTTGTACTTGAGATATTTGTAGATTTTGTAATAGTTGTACTTGAGATATATGTAGATTTTGGTAATAGTTGTACTTGAGATATTTGTAGATTTTGTAATAGTTGTACTTGAGATATTTGTAGATTTTGTAATAGTGTATTTATTTGTAAATTTGTAATTGTAATACTTATTGATTTTGTAATAGTTGTACTTGAGATATATGTTTTAATAAATTTACCCAATATTTTAGATTTGTTTTCAATAGTTCTGTACTTAGATATTTGTAGATTTTATAATTTAATTTGTACAAAATTTGAATGAGATTTTAGTAATTTTCACAATAGTTCTGTACTTGAGATAGATTGTGTAATTTTCACAGTTTCTGTACTTGAAGTAGATTTGTATAATTTGTACAATACAATAGTTCTGCACTTAGAGACATGTTATATTTTAATTTTCAAACATTTTTACTGGAAATATTACGATAATTTTCTAAATTTTTATAATTTTTCTATTAGTTTTGTCTGGAGAGATTTTAAAATTGTCATTTTAGTTATACTGGAAGATTTGTAGAATTATTTATCATTTGTCTAATAGTTATACTGGAGGGAAACAATGAAACGAACTTTGCTGAGAGAAGCAAGAAATATTGGATTCAATACCTTGGAAGAGATTGAGCTAGTTGTCCTGGACAGAGCGGTATGGAGAAATTACTTGCAGACCTAATGTTAGGTATAACGTTATGAGAGGAATATATATACATATGTACTGGAGGTGGATTGGTCATATGTGCTGTATGTCAGTAGGGACATTGGCAACTCTCAGATGGGAAAAGGAAACCTGGAGAAGAAAGTTGACTGGTCAGACATGGGAAACAATAGATAGAAAAATGACACCTCCACACACACCAGAGAGGTGCAGCAACACACATCTGAGACTGTTGTCATCATCATCTGCAATGGACTTTGTGTCCATACAATATTAAACACGGTTTTCTTGATGTATATTTTGTTTGTATATTTTGTAATATCATAGTTTGGTCTAGTTCTGTTTTTTAATCAATCTTATCTAAGAGTTGTTGATCAATGTAATCAAGTGATTGACATTGCATGTGTTATATATAATATCTAATATATACCATGATAATTTTGTTTATTGAGTTGTCTGTTACATACTTGGAAATTCTTGTGTGGATATTATACTTTGTTGAAAATGTATTTAGGTGAAGTTTTGCTTACAAAGTTAGGAAATAGTTGGTGAGATGTGTTAAAATGAGATGTGATGAAATATGAGATGTGTTCAAATATGAGATGTGATGAAAACTAAGGACTGAATTGTTTAACAATGAGAGAAATTTTGGAAAATTGGAGTGAGTTAGTTAACAATGCGAGAAATGTTGGAAAATTGGAATGAGTTAGTTAACAATGGGAGAAATGTTGGAAAATTGGAGTGAGTTAGTTAACAATGCGAGAAATGTTGGAAAATTGGAATGAGTTAGTTAACAATGCGAGAAATGGTGAAAAAATTGGAGTAGTTAACATTGAAATTGTGAAGCTAGAACAAAGGAATGTTGAAAATAGGAATAAGTTAGTTCAAACTAAGCTTTGGGAAAAACTGACAGACCTGTAGTGACTAGAGTGTGATTCAATAGTGGATTAATTAATACCAGAATAAGGGTTTGTTACTGTAACCTTGTTCAAATTGCTAAAACTGTTCTCAATGACAAATGTTTATTCCAAGTGTTCAACATTTATAACTCAAATCACATCATCTTGATCAATCACATCATCTTGATCATCACACATCATCTTGACCAAATCACAGTCATCTTGATAGTTCACACATCTTGATCAAGTCACATCAAACTTGACAGTCACAATCATCTTGTAAGTCACATCATCTTGATCGTCACAATCATCTTATCAAGTCACATCATCTTGATCAAGTTCACACATCTTGATCAAGTCACACATCATCTTGATCAAATCACACATCATCTTGATCAAGTCACACATCATCTTGATCAAGTACACATCATCTTGACGTCATCATCTTGAAGTCACATCATCTTGATCAAGTCACATCATCTTGATCAAGTCGATTTTATATCTAGTTTAACATATTGTCTGTCTGAAGGAAGACAGCAATTTCTGATTCATTTTGTTGAATATTTCTGGTTAGTTTGTCTTGTGTAATATAGATACATGTTTATAAATGGTAGAGATGTGTCTGTTCCACCACATTCTCTATGTTTTCACTATGTCTGAAGGGTCTTCTTCTTTGAATACTCCATATAGACCACTTGTTCACCACTCTTTGTGATTTGTATGTGATCCTAGCCTAAGAGCGATTGTACTTTGTGCCAGTTATGCACCTACAAGTAGGCCAGCACATCTGATTTCAGTGATGTTTTTATTTACTAGGTAGCTTCCTAGGTTTTACATCAGTGGCCTCTTACGACATGCCTTGTAGGCTGCAGTGGTACTATTCTTTACTTCCCTAACGGGCCCCGCGCACACACAGGCGACACCTGTAGGGTCTAAAAGCGAAGGATTGCACCACACTTCCCCATATGACTTCATATTTTTTGTGGCTTGTCGGGATTGTTGCACAAAATACGTGCACTTTAGCTCAAGTAACAGTCCTAGGGATCTCCGAACAAAAATGTACATGTCAACTGAACGACGCTGTCTGAATTCAAACCCACGATCTTCACAACGCACTGCAAACATTTAAACCACTTTGTCATAGAGACCCCATTATTTTTATCATCTTATATTCCCTTCTATTTGATCACCACTCATTTTTGTCTCAAGATATTTTCTGTTAATTTTTGTTGTCACACATTTTGTTGTAGCTGAGTTCTGTACACAATTCTTGTAGACTTTAAATCATGAAACTGATTATTTGAAATGTAGTTTGATAATGTACAGATGTATATAGAGACTTGTGAATCTTTTCCTCCACATTTTAACAAATTAAAATATTATATATCTTTTTGTTTTGTTTGTAATCTCAATTTTTCTTTTTTATTTTGCCCTCTTTTTTCATGTTGTTATCTCATGTGAAACTTAACTACTTGTATCTACTGTCCTAGGCATGCGGGTGTTTATGGTAATGAGAGAGCGGACAGGCTTGAATCGATTGTTGGAGAGTTGAAAATGGATAAGGGGATGTTCTTCGGTCTTTTTGCGACTGTCTGTTGGATGAGGACACTAAAATCGATGTTGGATCGATCAGGCGATTTCGGCAGTTTGGAGTTACCCGTTGTACAAATCAAACTGGATGCCTGAGAGGCAGAGTGAGAGGTGTGTTTAATCAGCGAGCCACAGGAACCATCAGTATGCATACTCTTGATATCTGTTGGGGCAGACTGAGCACCTATGGGTTTGCCTTGAGTGCAATGACGTCAGTTTAGAAACCAATAACCAAGTGTCTACACAGAATGCTGGGAGTATCAAGAAGAGGCTAGTCACGACAGAGATGAAATGTCTACACAGAATGTTGGGAGTATCAAGAAGAGACTAGTCACGACAGAGATGAATTGTCTACACAGAATGCTGGGAGTATCAAGAAGAGACTAGTCACGACAGAGATGAAGTGTCAACACAGAATGCTGGGAGTATCAAGAAGAGACTAGTCACGACAGAGATGAAGTGTCGACACAGAATGCTGGGAGTATCAAGAAGAGACTAGTCACGACAGAGATGAATTGTCTACACAGAATGCTGGGAGTATCAAGAAGAGACTAGTCACGACAGAGATGAAGTGTCGACACAGAATGCTGGGAGTATCAAGAAGAGACTAGTCACGACAGAGATGAAGTGTCTACACAGAATGCTGGGTGTATCAAGAAGACAACTAGTCACGACAGAGATGAAGTGTCTACACAGAATGCTGGGAGTAACAAGAAGAGACCAGTTTAGAAATGAAGACATCAGGAAAAAGTGGGTACAACATCAGTACTGAACTTCATCATGAAACAACAAATTAAATGATTTGATCACATAAGCAGATTACCGACAGCACAGCCAGTGTGTTGCCGGGGTTCGTAAGGGGAGTAAAGAATAGCACCACTGCAACCTACAAGGCATGTTGTAAGAGGCGACTGAGGTAGGGGCTTAGGAAGCTACCCTAGTAAATAAAAGCGTTGCAGAAATCGGATGTGCTGGCCTACTAGTAGGCGTACAGTGTTTTTTTCTTTCTTTTTCTCTTTTTTTTCTTTTTTTTTCTTTCGTCCGCTTTCAACTCAGACGAAGTTTCATCTCTGAAACTGATTTTTGCGTGAAAATCCGTTTTCCAATTTCTTACAATGGCAGCAGCGTGCACATTGTAAATTACTTTACACTGGCAGCCGTGTGCTCAATGTAGTAATTAGTATTCCCTCGCATACAGGCAGATTTTCTCCGACTTCAGAGGTACTCACGTTATCGTCCTGAGTAAGACCAGGGACTCGAACAAATGCCGGACAATAGGTTCGAACCCGAGCTATGAGGCGTCTCACAGCTAGCAGACCGAGCTACTATCAACTACTCTAGGCAGTCCCCCGGCGTACAGTGTAATATTGCTCTTAGGCTCAGATCACATACAAATCACACCAAGTAGTTTAATAAGTTGTCGATCTGGAGCGTTCTAAGAAGAAAAAGTCTGACAGGATGCCACACAATGTAGAACATTCATTTGCAACATTTGAAGTCAGAGCAAGGCTCGCCTGAATGGCGAAGGACACTGATAAAGTAAACCTTCACGCAAAAATCAGTCATGTGCTTTATTAACCGCTGTGACAACACCTGAATTCACAGCAGCGATAAAAAAAAAAAATCATTTGCAGAACTCTGGTTAGCCCTCCTGATGGCAGCACACCACATGAATAAGCTGCAGGTAAGATGGTCGTTCTTATAGACTCACTGTCAGCTATACCCTGGAGCCTAAATCCGTTGATAGCATGGTACAGAGCCTAGACAGAGAACATAATTGTTGTCCAAAAGGGCAGAAATTCACCTGTAGTGGATGCCATCTCACTAGGGCATTAAAGACGGGGGTCTCTGTGGCTGAGTGGTTACGCCCTTTGCCTTGCGAGTCGAAGGTCGTGGGTTGAATCCGGACCGCAGCCTTCTGTTCACGAGTGCAGTTTTTCCAGAGACCCTAGGATTGTTGATGGAGCTACGGAGTTTGTGCTTTGTGCAATACTCTCGGCAGATGGCGTGCCATTTCTCGGAGAGGGACAGAGCCATATGGGGTAAAACCCAGTGCAGGGACCCAGTTAAAAATCCTTCGGCTTTTAAACCCTTTAAGACAATGAGGGTTTTTATGTCTTCGCTAAGGAAAGCAGTAACAAATCTACCAATCAGCGTCTTTTCAAGAGGTCAAAACCCTCATGAGAGAAAATCTGCAGTAGACTGCAATATAACACTGGGTAGTGAGCTCGATCACAGACCCAAGCGTACCTGGTTCAAATCCCACGGTGGGCAAGTTTGGAAGCAAATTCGTTTCCGTGGGATTTTACAAAAAGTAAAAACAGACCTCACCGTTCAGAAAGCAATGGCAAACTACTGAACGTATAAGTGGTGCCTAGAAAATCGACTCGTTTACTGTGGTTGATGGCTACGTCCTTTGGGATATGCCACGATTTTCATTTTCATATGATTATAGAAGAATATCGAAATAGGGGGTGATTATAGAAGAGGCTTCCTAGCTCAAATATCTCAGCAGAATAGACCTGGTAAATATATTTCAGTTACGTTCCTGACACTACAGTCTCAACATACGATTACTATTTGAACAAATTGATGAATTGAACGCCGAAGAATAGTAGCAACAAAATTAAAAAATACTTGGGCTCGTCCGGGATTTGAATCCGGGACCTCTCGCACCCTAAGCGAGAATCATACCCCTAGACCAACGAGCCATTGGAAATGATATAAATTAATAGTATATATTTATACTTTTCATGACAACATCCAAAACAAATTTTATTTATGTGTATTTCATAAAATGTACATTATCTTTCATTCTTTCTATGAAACTGATAACTCAATTAGAAAATTTACTAATATATAATAAGACGTTTTATCAATGTTGTTATAATTATCAGTCATAACAATATGGCGACGCCCTTGAGGACTGCACACAGCATCTTCAGTTTGTAGATGAGAATAGTAAGTAAAGTATACAAAATGATAATGCTTGCAACACACATTAGTTATTTTATTTTGCAGTATCTTTGTGTTAATTAAAGTTATAATAAGTAGTTGTAAAGCAGACGTCATTTTACACATGGATTATATATTCGTAATTCCTTAGTAAAGTTCAACGAAGTGAAACAGGAAAGTGAACTTTTACTTACAAATAACAATCGATATGTTATTACAATGAATGAGTATCAATTTACTGAAGTGAGTAAAATAAGTTGAGTTTTATAGTTCGTTATTTGTACTTTTTGACTATCACTAGGGAAAGCCGAGAAATATCGGACTCAATTCCGCAGAAAAAGTTGAGCGAGTTGCCCTGGACGGTAAGGAGAAATTACTTGCATGACCTATGGGCTGCTGTAACGTATATACATAATTTAACACATATTCATAACGGTATGAGAGGGATATTGAATATATAATTTATTATTATTATGTATTTGTATATCATCATCAAATACTGACAAATAGCTTGTCCGGAGCAGAACTTTGCCACCTCAACAGTCCTACGGAGTTTTTCTAGGCCAGATGTCCCGCCGTCATGTTTAAACCATCAGTTACATCCTGAATCCATCTTCTCCGTGGTCCTCTTCTCTTTGTCGGGACTCCTCCTTTCATGATGGTCTTCTCCAGCGCTTCGTGTCTCTTTATATATCCAAAATACTTCAATTTTCTTGTTCTTATTTGTAGCACCAGCCAGTTTTCTTGATTTGGTTCTTTCTGGATAGGTCTATTTGTGCATTGTATATACCTATTTCTACCTGGGTAGATATATAGTATAATAAAAATTACTATAAATCGACAGTCAGTGAGTCACATCAATGACTGAGTGGTGACAGTCACAATATCTTATCTTGACTGTTCTTGCCTGCAGTCGTATCCAAGTGTGGCTACTTAATTTCTAGAAAACTACCAGTCATTACAGTTAACTGTTCTAGATTTGTACACAAATAAAATGTGTATCGAAAGAGTAGCGATCAGTAATACTGAGTACTCAGACGACAGTAGTGTCTTAATGAGTATAAGATAAGAGTAATAGTGATATCTGAAGTAGACATACATCTTTGTTTTTATTCATTATCATATGTTGTTGGTTATCATCAACATCTTCGATCAACTACGCCAGCCGTTATATCACATAATGGCGATATTGAACTCGTATTGACTCAGTTGTTGAGCTCTTTGTGCAACAACTGATCCAAGACTACATTCTAGCTTCTAACACTGACTCCATGGTCTTCAAAACCAGCTTGGGAAACCCACCTTTCTATATCAATCTGCTTCCAAAAATGAACGTCTCTGACTTCAATGATGTCTTCCGATCCTTGGTCAAGAGTTTCCCAGTTATCTTATAGACACTAATCATGTTTTCTTCACTTTCATGTCTACACTAATCTTCCCGTAGCACCTCTTCCTACTGGAAATCTACTGCATGTAAACAAATATACATCAAAACAGTGACCTATCAACTTTTGAGTTCTTTCTTAATTAATCCACAAACCAATCTCTCTAGATAGGACTACTCCTCCCGCCATCTTGTCCTGAGCCTGAACTCAGGAATGGAAAAAAGCACAAGTGAAAGCGATCAATCAATTTTTAAAAAGTAATTGATGAAGGAGAAAGAGGTAACTGATGTAAACTGGAAAGTTTAATGGTGAATTCTTCAACCAAATCAGCAGTGTGGCCATGCATACTAAGATATATATGGCCTTTTTTTTTTTTTTACAGATGGTCAATTGGCATGTGTTTTACAGATGGTCAATTGGCATGTGTTTTACAGATGGTCAATTAGCATGTGTTTACAGATGGTCAATTGCATGTGTTTACAGATGGTCAATTAGCATGTGTTTTACAGATGGTCAATTAGCATGTGTTTTACTAGATGGTCAATTAGCATGTGTTTCAGAGGTCAATTCATTGTTTTAAGATGGTCAATTAGCATATGTTTTACAGATGGTCAATTAGCATGTGTTTTACAGATGGTCAATTAGCATGTGTTTTACAGATGGTCAATTAGCATGTGTTTTACTGTGACAACTTCTGAGTTTCCTCTCTCCTTTCAGCCCATCCATAAGTCTCTTGTGACTGTTGCTTTCTGTGTTGTGTCCGAGCCAAAAGCAAGGATGAAGTGTATTCTCCATTTAGGCCTAGACTTGACATCCTGATATGGGGAATGTGCATTGTCCATTTTGCACAAACTCCTCTTTATCCTACTGTTTCATCCAAATGAACAAGTTTATACATTTGGAATCAAGCAGGGTTTGCTAGATGATGGAATAGAATACACACATAACCATCAACTGCCTTAGGGTCCCTGCCTCCAGATTTGTAGTCAAGGTTTAGTCCTCTGCATAACCATGCTGACTCACAAGGCAGTGAGGATTTTCTATCAGGGTCTTCTCATTGACAACAGTTCTGCTACCACTTTCCTTGCTTTACCATCTACTCATTGACAACAGTTCTGTTGCCACTTTCCCTTGGTTTACCATCTATTCATTGACAACAGTTCTGCTACCACTTTCCTTGCTTTACCATCTACTCATTGACAACAGTTCTGTTGCCACTTTCCCTTGCTTTACCATCTACTCATTGACAACAGTTCTGCTGCCACTTTCCCTTGCTTTACCATCTACTCATTGACAACAGTTCTGTTGCCACTTTCCCTTGCTTTACCATCTACTCATTGACAACAGTTCTGTTGCCACTTTCCCTTGCTTTACCATCTACTCATTGACAACAGTTCTGCTGCCACTTTCCCTTGCTTTACATCTACTCATTGACAACAGTTCTGTTGCCACTTTCCTGCTTTACCATCTACTCATGACAACAGTTCTGTGCCACTTCCTGCTTTACCATCTACTCATTGACAACAGTTCTGTTGCACTTTCCCTCTTTACCATCTACTCATTGACAACAGTTCTTTGCCACTTTCCTAGCTTTACCATTACTATGTGACAACAGTTCTGTTGCCACTTTCTGCTTTACCATCTACTCATGCAACAGTTCTGTGCCATTTTCCTGCACATCTACTCATGACATCTGCTGCCACTTTCTTGCTTTACCATCTATATTGACAGCAGTTCTGTTGCATTCTGTTTCATCTACTCGTGACAACGTTCTGTGCATTTCCTGCTTACCATCTACTCCATTGACAAAGTTCTGACTGCACTTTCTTGCTTTACCATCTCAAAGCAAAGTTCTGTGCCATTTCCTGACTTACCATCTACTCATGACAATGTTCGTTCCCCACTTTCTGCTACCATCTACTCTTGACAACAGTTCTGTTGCCACTTCCTGCTTACCATCTACTCATTGACAACAGTTCTGCTGCCACTTTGCCTTGCTTTACCATCTACTCATGACAACGTTCTGTGCCACTTTCCTGCCTACCATCTACTCATGACAACAGTTCTGTTGCCCTTTCCTTGCTTTACCATCTACTCATTGACAACAGTTCTGCTGCCACTTTCCCTTGCTTTACCATCTATTCATTGACAACAGTTCTGCTGCCACTTTCCCTTGGTTTACCATCTACTCATTGACAACAGTATGATCACTGACATATCCAAGGACAATCTGATTGTGATTTAAATCTTTTAATTTATTTTTGTCTATTTTCTGAGAAATTTTCACCCATATGAACATGTGTGGCAGTTTGAGCACCAAGCTCTGTCGGTCAACGATGGGTAGAAATAAATGTTATATTGCAGAATAATTTTTGAAACAAATTCAATTCACAAACCTTTTTTTATTTTGTTTTTCAGTATTTGTGCTGCTGAAAAAGGTGAATCATAAATCCATTCCTAATATTACTAAAGTCAATATGGCAAGCAACGTTTTTATTTGGACACGTTTGACAAAACTGGTCTTTTCTAGCGTCCAACAGACAGCAGGATGTATCCTTCAGCGTCATTCAGTTGCTTCTAGCAGAACATTGTCTAGCTTTCCTTTGGCAAGATTCCTTGGAAACACATCGTCAGATTCCAGAAGTGAGAAATCAAATCCAACAAGCTCACTGTTTCTGTGTGGGAGCCAGGGTCAAGGAACTGTTCTGGTCAATAACTTTATTACACAAAATGCTCTTCAGATTCGAAGTTACAGATGTATGGTAAAACCAGTATTAATGTGTGATGGCTGTTATTTTGTCTGGCGACACGGCAGGAAGTTTGTTGAATGCAGTGATCACCCTCGACACAAGCAAATGAAGCGACTGCCACCAGAAAGATATGGCAAGAGGATTATTCAAAGGGGATATATCAAAGCACATGACTGGCACAAGAGGTTTCCTCGTGAGTTTTATCGCTGTGCGGATAGAACAGCCTTGTCTCACAATTGGCTGGCTGACAAACTTGGGAAGGAACTTTAGAGTCCACTGTTTTCTTATAATGATGTTTTTGTGTGCAGTTTATGTACAAACAAACAGCAAATAAAAATGTAAACAAAGTTGGCTACATATTTTATTGTGTTTATTTATCTGTTTATATTAATCAGAATGCTAGAGAATGACAGAACAAGATATGTCTGAATGAGAATGACAGAACAAGATATGTCTGAATCAGAATGCTGGAGAATGACAGAACAAGATATGTCTAAATCAGAATGCTAGAGAATGACAGAACAAGATATGTCTGAATCAGAATGACAGAACAAGATATATCTGAATCAGAATGCTAGAACAAGATATGTCTGAATCAGAATGCTAGAGAATGACAGAACAAGATATATCTGAATCAGAATGCTGGAGAATGACAGAACAAGATATGTCTGAATCAGAATGCTAGAGAATGACAGAACAAGATATGTCTGAATTAGAATGCTAGAGAATGACAGAACAAGATATGTCTGAATCAGAATGCTAGAGAATGACAGAACAAGATATGTCTAAATCAGAATGCTAGAGAATGACAGAACAGATGATGTCAAATCAGAATGCTGGAGAATGTCAGAACAAGATATGTCTAAATCAGAATGCTAGAAAGTCAGAACAGATATGTTTAAATCAGAATGTGAGAATGTCAGAACAAGATATGTCTAAATCAGAATGCTAGAGAATGTCAGAACAAGATATATTTAAATCAGAATGCTAGAGAATGTCAGAACAAGATATGTCTGAATTAGAATGCTAGAGAATGTCAGAACAAGATATGTCTAAATCAGAATGCTAGAGAATGTCAGAACAAGATATGTCTGAATTATAATGCTAGAGAATGTCAGAACAAGATATGTCTAAACTTTCAACATTTTATATAATTTATCTGTGCATGTTCTGGTCAACAAAACTGCTTACAATAGAATATGAACACCATCTAAAATATACAATGGATGGACATTGATACTCATGGAAACTATCACAAACTGACAAGCTCAACGGAAAACGTGTAAGACAAAAGCGACATGGAGACAATAGAACATAAACTGAAATAAATAAATGAATCACAGCTGGAACACAATACAGAGGACATCCAAGAATGGAGAATGATAGTGTGTGCATTTGTTGCTGTGCAAAGTGCAACAGAGAATGATGGTGTGTACATTTGTCGCTGCGCAAAGTGCAACAGAGAAGGCTGGTGTGTACATTTGTTGCGCAAAGTGCAACAGAGAAGGATGGTGTGCATTTGTTGCTGCACAAAGTGCGCCAGACAAAGTAGGTGATCTCGACCACCTCATCCATATTATACTGCTGGTTTTTTTTCCCGACCCAGAAGCACTTGAGCTATCAGCTCTTTGGTTCAGTACCACACACCATAAATCTGGAGAACCTGTGGCTTTTCTGCCAGCCTTCGGAATTGAACCGCACCCACAGGGGGCTTGTCACCCATCATCCAACGCGCTACAAACACGCACTATGCTGCTGGTTAAAGAAATTGACATCTCTAACCATGTATTCCATAATATAACGCAAGTGTTACAGAAGAGTCATGCATATATCATAACATAACGCAAGTGTTACAGAAGAGTCGTAGCATAATCATCAATAATATAACGCAAGTGTTACAGAAGAGTCATGCATATATCATAATATAACGCAAGTGTTACAGAAGAGTCATGCATATATCATAATATAACGCAAGTGTTACAGAAGAGTCATGCATATATCATAATATAACGCAAGTGTTACAGAAGTCATGCATATATTATGGACAGACAAAAGAACAAATAGGTCTATCCAAAAAGACCTAATCATAGAAGAACTGGCTGATGCTACAAATAAGAAAGCTGAAGTACTTTGAACATATAAGGAGACATGAAGGGTTGAGACCAGTGAGAAGACATCGACAGAGAGAAATGTATGGATATAACTGATGATTTGAGCATGACGGCTGCAGAGGTGGGACCATGGCCTATGAAATTGGACGCTGAGGGGGGACCAACTGGCATGAAATGTGACGTGCAATGGACCAACTGGCCTATGAAATTGTACGGCTCAGAGTGGACAACTGGCTATGAAAATTGTGGACGGCTGCAGAGGTGGGACCAACTGACTATGAAAATGTGGTACGGCTGCAGAGGTGGGACCAACTGGCTATGAATTGTGACGGCTGCAGAGGTGGACAACTGGCCATGAATTGTGGTACGGCTGCAGAGGTGGGACCAACTGGCCTATGAAAATTGTGGTATATACTTTACAGGACGTTGCTATCAGCCATAGTAAACGAGTTATTGATTTTCTATGCACCACTTTTACATTCAGTAGTTTTTGAGCTGTGAGATCTATTTTTACCGTTCGTAAAGATCCACTGGAACAAATTTGCTTCCAAATTGTTTGCCGCTGAGTTTGAACCAGGTACTCACCAACATCAGCGAAAGAAAGTTGGGACAGAACCTTGCTTGAATTACACTGAGAAATGGAGTCACCAACATCAGCATAAGAAAAAAGTTGGGACAGAACCTTGCTTGAATTACACTGAGAAATGGAGTCACCAACATCAGCATAAAAAGAAAGTTGGGACAGAACCTTGCTTAATTACACTAAGAAAGTGGTTTGGCCACTTAATAAGAATGCATCCAAACTCCACAGTATACAGAGTTTTCTACATCAGGGAAGAAGGTGAGGGGAAGACCACGAAAAAGATGGTTAGATGGCATAGAGAATCCTGTAAAGAGCAAAAATAACAATCATCCAAGCCACCAGAACAGCGTAAATCAGAAAACTACACTGGACAACAACCCTGTAGCAGTGTGACGACAAAAGAAGAACTCTTGGGTTGTAATCGTTCACTATTGCTAGGCCACATACGCCCACCTCTTGGCTATGGAGAGAGAAATTCCAGAGGATGAGTGGCAAAGTTCTGCTCAAGACAAGCTATTTGATGATAAAACATGAACTGTTTATTTGAATATGTAAAATGGGATGTATAAACACTAACACGCAGAAACAGTATGAGAATGATATGAAAAAATATTGTCAACGAAATAATAATCAGACACTTAAGATTCTTCAGGCATATAATACGAAGAGAAGGTTTAGAACGTTTGGTGACAACAGGTAAAATTCAGAGGAGATATCGTGGAAGACAGAGGGAGAAAATGTTGGATGGTTTGACAAGAGATCGATGTCAGAACTGATTAACTGCACCATGGAGAGTTGTGGAGAGACATGATCGTCTACGTCGGCAGCCATGGCATTTGATAGATTGATTAACAAAAACTAACAACATGAAAGCATGTACTAGTTATGTCACATGAATTCAAACCAAATGTACAGAAGAGTTACTATAACATCAACAACAAGGCAGATAATTAAAGATGACTTGCTGCACCACCAGCAACTACAATAGTCTCCCCTGTCATCCAAGAGGAATCATCAGACACCAGAAAGGAGGCAGCTCCAGCACAATCTTGAGGCTCTCCAAGTCTGATAGATGTTAAATAAATGACAAGTTTTACAAGTCAATCATTTTTGTGCTGGTTTTATATTGCACATTTAAACAAGTTCTTTTGTCGTCACACTGCTATCGAGTTGTTGTCAGCATCATGATTGGTCAGTGTCTTGGTTGTAAAAACCAGTGTCTTGGTTGTACCCAGTGTAAGTAAAGTAAAAGTAAAGGAACCCTTTCATACCTCGTGGTATATAGGGCAATACAGTGTTAGGCCTGTATTTTTCATTGACCGTCAGCACACGATGGGTGATGTGGTCAGCATCACGTCGGCCACCTTTACTTTCCCAGAGCATGTCTGGTACCCAGTTGAGCTGAGGCCCTGAGAGCGTCGGCCGGAAAATTCCCGCGCTTGCGGCTGAACCACCACCAGCCTTGGGAAGCGAGTTCACTAACAACTACGACAGCAGCTCGACCTATGGAGCGAGTTGTAAAATCAATGTCTTGGTTGTACCCATGTAGTGATTGTAAATCAGTGTCTTGGTTACCATGTAGTGATTGTAACGGTGTCTGTTAATAGTGATTGAATCGAGTGTCTTGGTTGTACCCATGTAGTGATTGTAAAATCGAGTGTCTTGGTTGTACCCATGTGGTGATTGTAAAATCGAGTGTCTTGGTTGTACCCATGTAGTGATTGTAAAATCGAGTGTCTTGGTTGTACCCATGTGGTGATTGTAAAATCGAGTGTCTTGGTTGTACCCAGTGTAGTGATTGTAAAATTGAGTGTCTTGGTTGTACCCAGTGTAGTGATTGTAAAATTGAGTGTCTTTGTACCATTGTGAGTATCAGTGTCTGAGTAGTGTCATGGTCTTCTATATTGCTCTCGCACTTTAAGGGTGTCTTGAGTGATGGATTTCTACAACTTTTGGCATGATTCTAGCTAACCATCGATGCATCTTTTGCTTGGTCTTCCTCTAACCCTGGTGTTCTGCTATAGAATGGCTTAACAGACAGTGTGGTCTGCCTGCATTCCTACTAGTTGGTCAAACCATTTCATTTTCTGTTTATCAATGTTATTCATGCAGTCTTGTTCCAACCTCTGATGCTGATATTAGTGACTGTCACTTCTCCGAAGATGATCTAGCTAACCCTAACACATGCTATTCAAATTTATTTTTCAATCCTATTTTTCCTCACAGCGTCAGGATAATACAAAATGTCTAGAACTGGCTTTTCTGTGCACTTCATAAATAGCATTTTTCATTGTCTCTGTTATTTCTGAGGTTCACTTTTTGCCTGGACAACCTTTTGCTTTGTGTCAGCTGTTTAGGAGTAGCATTGCTCTTTGATGCGCACTGAATGTTGGTAATCTGCTTATGTGGCCGAACCATTTAATTTGTTGTTGCGTGAAGAAATTCAGTACTGATGTTGTACCCATTTTTTCCTGATGTCTTCATTTTCAAGCATTCTCTTTCTTGATACTCCAGCATTCTGTGTAGACATTCATCTCTGTTGTGACTGGTTCATTCTGATACTCCCAGCATTCTGTGTAACCTTCATTCTCCTGATTGGTCTCTTCTTGATACTCCCAGCATTCTGTGTAGATACTTCATCTCTGCGTGACTGGTCTCTTCTTGATACTCCCAGCATTCTGGTAGACACTTCATCTCTTGCGTGACTGGTCTCTTCTTGATACTCCCAGCATTCTGTGCAGACACTTCATCTCTGTCGTGACTGGTCTCTTCTTGATACTCCCAGCATTCTGTGTAGACACTTCATCTCTGCCGTGACTGGTTTCTTCTTGATACTCCCAGCATTGTGCTATGCTTATAGCAAAGCTGAAATATCTCTTGCTTTTCAGTTCAGCAAATAAAAAAAGAAAATTACAACAGAGATGTCTGTGGAAAATAGCGCGAGTAACATGGAAAGATAAGAAATGATACTATTAGAGATTTGGTAGTAACAACACTAGTACTAGAGTATATTAAGAAACAACCATCAAATGGTTCAGCCATGTAACACGATTACCATCCAACAGTACACCACAACAAGCACTACTATTCCAACACGATGGTTTCAAGGACAAAAGTTCCCGTGCAAACGATGGACCTCAGAAATAACAGAAGCAGTAGGAAATACAATATATGAGGTGCACTCCAGGACCGTTACCAGAACTCTTTGCACACCCTGAATGCTGAAAGGCACAACAAGAAAAGAGGAAATAAAGAAAAGTAGACATTTAAATTTCACCATGCACTTTTGTTTGGGTTCATTCTCCGTTGCATAATGATGTTAGATTTGGTCTGAATCAAATTTAGCTTTTACAATTCTCCATCTTTCAATGAATCTAACAACAGGTGTTGTTCCAACTGCGGTATAATCATCAAAATAGCAATCGCAAAGAAGATGTTCCAACTATTCTTCTAGTCTAACATTGATCTCAAGTAACAACAAAAGCTTTGGCACAACTTACCTTCCTAGAGGAATTGTGCTGAGTACAGCATCTTTAGCATCTTGACTCCTTGTAAGCTGTACACACAAAATTGAAGCAATATTAAACTCAACTCATTGATCTGTTGTTTTGCAGCAATTCTTATCTTGCAAGCAGATAATATCATTCTAATTGAAATGTTAACAAAATGATGGCCATAATGGCGACGTAACAAAAAACAGCCGAGTGGTTACCAGGGCCCAAATTGGGGTGTAAAGAATAGAACCACTGTTACCTGCCACGATGTCGTAGAGCGACTAAGGAGGATGGGGGTAGGGCTAGCTGCTCCACCTCGTAAAAACACTAGAGAGCTACAGAAACCACAACCAGGAAAATTCATAGCTCGCTACATGAGGAAGAAGAAGGACCCTGCAAGAAGGAGATCTGGAAAAGATGGCATTGGATAGGCAGGTTTGGAAGGCCTTGGTTGCAAACCTATACCTCCCTGGGAGCGAAGGTAAAGAAGATTATATTATTGGTTATGCAGCAATTTTAGCTCTAAGCATATAATATATTATTGGTTATGCAGCAATTCTTAGCTCGCAAGCATATAATATATTATTGGTTATGCAGCAATTCTTAGCTCGCAAGCATATAATATATTATTGTTATAGCTGTACAACATAAAATTAGATAGCAATATTACAACTAATATATTGTTGTTATGCAGCAATTCTTAGCTTGCAAGCAGATAATATAATTTTTACAATTATAACTATAAATTGAAATAGTTAACAAAATGATTGGATATGGAGAACGTAAAAAAAATAGCTATGGTTATCAGATTTGGCCCAAATTCTAAATTGGTTATAGAATTAGCCACTGTTATCATGATTGTGTAAGAAAGCTCACTATAATATATGTGGTATGCTAGCTCTCCACTCGTAAACAACATTAGGAGCACAGAAACCACATACAGAAAATTATGCAGCAACTTACCGAGGATATATAATAGGATGCAAGAGATCTAGCTGAAAGATCATTGATAGGCAGGTTTGAAGGGATCTTAGTTGCAACATACTCATATATTATTGGTTATACAGCAATTCTTAGCTCGCAAGCATATCATATATTATTGGTTATACAGCAATTCTTAGCTCGCAAGCATATCATATATTATTGGTTATACAGCAATTCTAGCTCAAGCATATCATATATTATTGGTTATGCAGCAATTCTTAGCTCGCAAGCATATCATATATTATTGGTTATGCAGCAATTCTTAGCTCGCAAGCATATAATATATTATTGGTTATACAGCAATTCTTAGCTCGCAAGCATATCATATATTATTGGTTATACAGCAATTCTTAGCTCTAAGCATATAATATATTATTGGTTATACAGCAATTCTTAGCTCGCAAGCATATCATATATTATTGGTTATACAGCAATTCTTAGCTCGAAGCATATCATATATTATTGGTTATCAGCAATTTTAGCTCTAAGCATATAATATAATTATAACTCTAATTTTAATGTTTAAGAAATGATGATCATAATGGAGACATAACCAAAAACTGATAAAGTTAAATGAATCAGGGGCACAGTTGATAAGACACTTCACTAGTAACCAGTGCTGTACTAATTACAGAGTTCACCTAGTAACCAGTCGCCCGAGTGGTTACCTGGCCCAAATTTGGGGTGTAAAGAATAGAACCACTGTTACCTGCCAGCATGTCGTAAGAGGCGACTAAGGAGGTTTGGCTGAAATCGGATGCACATGTCCTTAAAATGTTTAGGGCCTACCAAACCAATGTGCACCATATACACGTTCTTGGCAAAGATCAAACATATCACAAAGAGTGATTAAAATTGGTTGTAAAGAACGAATGCAAAGAAGAAGAAGACTAGTAACCAGTGCTGCACTAAATACAGTTTGAGCCCAACTTCGGTCAAAAAAAATTGTCGGTGGTCACATGGTACGAGACTGGACTATAGGTTTCCTGATTCTGTTCCCTTGTGCAACTGAGATAGAGAATGCCCTTTATCTTCTTCATTGAAATCTTCAGAGCGTACGGCTCGTTCTATTTGGTAAGAATGATGATGCAGAAAATGTCCAATCAACTTACGGCACTGCTAAACTTCGTCTGAATGATGCCAGGTGCCAGACCATTTATTCGTATATTTTTGCTAGCCAACTCTGGACCTAATGTTTTCACCATGCCAATCAATGTTGTTTTAGTGATACTGTACACACCAATAACCTGTGGAATCATTATAAAAATGTTTTAGTTTGTAAGAAGTAAGAATCTTATTCAGTTAGTCATTTGTGCTTCTGACCGGTAAGGGTAGTAGTAGTGGTAGTAGTAGTAGTGGTGGTAGTGGTAGTAGCTGTCGTTAGTTATGATTGATTATAGAATATAATAGAAGTCTCTCCCTGATGCAGTTAATCAGTTCTGACATCAACAGACTGAACAAACACCTACACAGGCTACGATTGTCCCCATCCTCTCTGTGTCCCTGTAGCTTCTTCACCGTTCAACTCCCAACGGAGCACAGGTCTTCAACAAACTTCTTCCAGCTCTTCCTCTCTCTTGCCATCTCTTCCAATTCTGTCCATGTTTTACCTATTTTCATATAGTCTCAGCTCTCTTCTCCAGGTATGTCTAGGCCTTTCCCTTACTCCTCCTTCCCTGGTCAAACCATCCCATCTGTGTTCTTGTAGCATCGCTGGTCAAATCATCCCGTCTGTGTCCCTGTAGCACTTCCGGTCAAACAATCCCCTCTGTGTTCCTGTAGCACAGCTGGTCAAACCAAGGGGAATGTCCTGTGGGACTATACCCTGCGTGTCCTCCTTGGAAGGGATTGCTGGCCCTGTGGCTCAGCTCTCCATTCAGAACTACATGGCACCAGAGATGAGCTCCAGACAACAGTCAACTTCATCATAAGAACTTATCTAACAGTATGGTCATCAAAATAGCGATTGCAAAGAAGAAGTTCTGATATCGATCTTTTGTTGAACAATGTCAGAACATTCAACATCTTCTTCCTCAATCTCTCTTTCCCTGTATTTTACTCATTATCACCAAATGTTCCAAATCTTCTCTTCGCATTATATCCCCCACAGAACACTGATTCTTATTCTTGTGATCACATTTCTTTGTGTGCAGGCCTCTTTTGTTTGTTTGTTTCTTTGTGTGCAGGCCTCTTTTGTTTCTTTGTGTGCAGGCCTCTTCTTGAAATCTCTTATTTGTTTCTACTTGCTACAGTTTATTCATCTGTCAATCACAACTCATAAATCTATCTGTCAATCACATTTCATACATCTATCAATCAGAGTTCACTGAAACAGATTACAAATAAAATGGTTACACTAAGAAACAATCGTCTACAGTTTCATGTGATTCACCAATTTCAAATTTTTACTGAAATATACACACTCAACTGATATCTCTAAAATTATGATCTCACACTACTACTACTACACAACGCATTTTGT
Organism: Arion vulgaris; assembly: GCA_020796225.1. Lineage (NCBI taxonomy): Eukaryota > Metazoa > Mollusca > Gastropoda > Stylommatophora > Arionidae > Arion > Arion vulgaris. The sequence goes on from CM036755.1 coordinate 291,056, forward strand.
GTGGGAGAGAAGTAGGCAACAATTGATGTAACTAAAACTATGATCTCACACTACTACTACTACAACGACATCTGTGTGGGAGAGTAGGCAACAATTGAGTAACTAAAACTATGATCTCACACTTTACTACTACACAACGCACCTGTGAGGGAGAGAGTAGGCAACAATTGACGTAACTAAAACTATGATCTCACACTATCTACTACTACAAACGCACCTGTGAGGGAGAGAGTAGGCAACAATTGACGTAACTAAAATTATGATCTCACACTATTACTACACAACGTATCTGTGAGGGAGAGTAGGCAACAATTGATGTAACTAAAACTATGATCTCACACTACTTCTACTACACAACGCATCTGTGTGGGAGAGTAGGCAACAATTGATGTAACTAAATATTATATCTCACACATATTACTACACAAAAGCACATCTGATGTGTGGAGAGAGTAGGCAACAATTGACGTAACTAAAACTATGATCTCACACTACTACTACACAACGATCTGTGTGGGAGAGTAGGCAACAATTGATGTAACTAAAACTATGATCTCACACTACTTCTACACAACGTACCTGTGAGGGAGAGTAGGCAGTAATTGACGTAACTAAAATTATGGAACCACCGCTGAAAATAAAACCAGAAATTGATAAATTAAATACAAAATCTTTGAGCAATAACATAAATTTTAATGATCAGGAAAGTGTCGCCCAATGAAGACATATTTCAACATGCTCCCAACAAGATGCCATACATGTAATACAGTCACTCACATAAACAAACAGATGTACACTATTTATCATCATCGGATGCTGGGTGGCGTAGGCGATCATGGATCTCCACGAATCTCTGGTCTCTCTCGCGATCACCGCCCATACCGATGTACCAGATCTCCCCATAAATTCTATTCATGTAGAAATCTGATTCATGTAGCCTTAGCATTGGTGTGTTTTACATCACATCTTCAGCACTATTTGGAGCTCTGGTGCTTATCCTTCGGTGATGTGTCTCGTTTCAGCCAGCGTTTACTCGGTTGCTCACGTTCTGTAGACATCTAGTGTTTTTTACAGTGTGGAGTAACTAGCCCCACGTCTAACCTCCTTAGTCGCCTCTTATGACATGCATGGCAGGTAACAGTGGTTCTATTCTTTACACCACAATTTGGGCCCTGGTAACCACTCGGGCAAAATCTCTGGTCTAAGGCTGAAGGATTAACTTCATTGCACCGGGTTTGACCCCATACGGCTTAGTCCCTCTACGCAGAAATGGCACGCCATCTGCTGATAGTACTGCACAAAGCGTGAACTCTGTAGCTCCTGCAACAATCCTAGGGATCTCTGGAAAAACACTTGTGAACAGAGCATCACGGTCGGTTTGAACACTCAACCTTCAGAACGCAAGGTGAGGACTTAGCCACAAAGGCCCCTGACTGTCTCTGCTGTTTGCTATCATCTCAGATGTTAACTCTCTTCCATGCCATGAAGTCATGCTCATTTTCTCTCTCTATCCTATCTGTAGCTCATGATCATCCTTACGCCGGATGAGACAGTCCCAATGGGACTCCCTTACGCCGGATGAGACAGTCCCAATGGGACTCCCTTACGCCGGATGAGACAGTCCCAATGGGACTTCCTTACGCCGGATGAGACAGTCCCAATGGGACTCCCTTACGCCGGATGAGACAGTCCCAATGGGACTCCCTATAACGTCTTTCATTTTATTCCATTTGTGTTGATTCATGAATTTTTGGGGAAAATAATCTGGTAGTTTACCCTTGCTTTCCACATCTCCACATCCACATGTGGATCTATTCACCATCTTGGACAACCCTTTGTGGTTGTCAGAACAAGTGAGTGTCCCTCTCTGGCCACGGCAGAGGTGTGCACTTATACCGGTCATCATAAACAATATTTTCTAAAAACAATGATTGAATAAATAGGTAGATGGAATGATCGGCTGAATATCAACATTCTGCAATATAGAGTAAAATACAGAACAAATAGGTGGATGGAGCGGTGAATATCAACGTTCTGCAATATAGAGTAAAATACAGAACAAATAGGTGGATGGAACGACTGAACATCAAGTTCTGCAATATAGAGTAAAATACAGAACAAATAGGTGGATGGAACGACTGAACATCAAGTTCTGCAATATAGAGAGTAAAATACAGAACAAATAGGTGGATGGAACGACTGAACATCAAGTTCTGCAATATAGAAAGTAAAATACAGAACAAATAGGTGGATGGAACGACTGAACATCAAGTTCTGCAATATAGAAAGTAAAATACAGAACAAATAGGTGGATGGAACGACTGAACATCAAGTTCTGCAATATAGAGTAAAATACAGAACAAATAGGTGGATGGAACGACTGAACATCAAGTTCTGCAATATAGAGAGTAAAATACAGTCTTCCTATAAAACACTATTTTATTTTGTTTTTACATTTCGATTTGATTGATATGACCATCATCATTGCACTTCGTTGAGTAACCATATGTGCTCCGATCTCTTTCTTACACAGGAAGATCTCAGCGGCAGTGCACAAACTCTGTAGCACCTCGAGGTCCACTATATTTGAAGATGGTGAAAATATGTTGCATGAATTTTATTTTTTAATCTTTCTAATGAATTTTGCTCGGGCAGCAGCTTTCCAGCCTGCTCTTCTCGATTTTGAACTGCCAAGGGTTCTTTTACGTGCTCAATTTGAACTTGGGACCTACTTTTTTGTCATTCATCTCCAATAGGACTAGGAACTCGATTTCACCTACAGTGAAATTAGGGGTTTCTAGAAAAATATCCTGTTGGCTCCACGAGGGAGCGAACTGAGTACCTTTGGAATGAAAGGCGAGCATCTAACCTCTACGCTAACGAGTCCCTCTTATATGTTTTATCTGTCAAGAACACAACATTTTGTCATAACCAAGTTTGAGATTCAACAGTTGCGTTGCATACATAACTACAATACTTACCCTATACAACATTTTGTCACAACCAAGTTTGAGATTCAACAGTTGCGTTGCATACATAACTACGATACTTACCCTATACAACATTTTGTCATAACCAAGTTTGAGATTCAACAGTTGCGTTGCATACATAACTACGATACTTACCCTATACAACATTTTGTCATAACCAAGTTTGAGATTCAACAGTTACGTTGCATACATAACTACGATACTTACCCTATACAACATTTTGTCATAACCAAGTTTGAGATTCAACAGTTACGTTGCATACATAACTACGATACTTACCCTATACAACATTTTGTCATAACCAAGTTTGAGATTCAACAGTTGCGTTGCATACATAACTACGATACTTACCCTATACAACATTTTGTCACAACCAAGTTTGAGATTCAACAGTTGCGTTGCATACATAACTACGATACTTACCCTATACAACATTTTGTCACAACCAAGTTTGAGATTCAACAGTTGCGTTGCATACATAACTACGATACTTACCCTATACAACATTTTGTCACAACCAAGTTTGAGATTCAACAGTTGCGTTGCATACATAACTACGATACTTACCCTATACAACATTTTGTCACAACCAAGTTTGAGATTCAACAGTTGCGTTGCATACATAACTACGATACTTACCCTATACAACATTTTGTCACAACCAAGTTTGAGATTCAACAGTTGCGTTGCATACATAACTACGATACTTACCCTATACAACATTTTGTCACAACCAAGTTTGAGATTCAACAGTTGCGTTGCATACATAACTACGATACTTACCCTATACAACATTTTGTCACAACCAAGTTTGAGATTCAACAGTTGCGTTGCATACATAACTACGATACTTACCCTATACAACATTTTGTCACAACCAAGTTTGAGATTCAACAGTTGCGTTGCATACATAACTACGATACTTACCCTATACAACATTTTGTCACAACCAAGTTTGAGATTCAACAGTTGCGTTGCATACATAACTACGATACTTACCCTATACAACATTTTGTCATAACCAAGTTTGAGATTCAACAGTTGCGTTGCATACATAACTACGATACTTACCCTATACAACATTTTGTCACAACCAAGTTTGAGATTCAACAGTTGCGTTGCATACATAACTACGATACTTACCCTATACAACATTTTGTCATAACCAAGTTTGAGATTCAACAGTTGCGTTGCATACATAACTACGATACTTACCCTATACAACATTTTGTCATAACCAAGTTTGAGATTCAACAGTTACGTTGCATACATAACTACGATACTTACCCTATACAACATTTTGTCATAACCAAGTTTGAGATTCAACAGTTGCGTTGCATACATAACTACGATACTTACCCTATACAACATTTTGTCATAACCAAGTTTGAGATTCAACAGTTGCGTTGCATACATAACTACGATACTTACCCTATACAACATTTTGTCATAACCAAGTTTGAGATTCAACAGTTGCGTTGCATACATAACTACGATACTTACCCTATACAACATTTTGTCATAACCAAGTTTGAGATTCAACAGTTTCGTTGCATACATAACTACGATACTTACCCTATACAACATTTTGTCACAACCAAGTTTGAGATTCAACAGTTGCGTTGCATACATAACTACGATACTTACCCTATACAACATTTTGTCACAACCAAGTTTGAGATTCAACAGTTGCGTTGCATACATAACTACGATACTTACCCTATACAACATTTTGTCACAACCAAGTTTGAGATTCAACAGTTGCGTTGCATACATAACTACGATACTTACCTATACAACATTTGTCATAACCAAGTTTGAGATTCAACAGTTTCGTTGCATACATAACTACGATACTTACCCTATACAACATTTTGTCACAACCAAGTTTGAGATTCAACAGTTACGTTGCATACATAACTACGATACTTACCCTATACAACATTTTGTCACAACCAAGTTTGAGATTCAACAGTTGCGTTGCATACATAACTACGATACTTACCCTATACAACATTTTGTCACAACCAAGTTTGAGATTCAACAGTTGCGTTGCATACATAACTACGATACTTACCCTATACAACATTTTGTCATAACCAAGTTTGAGATTCAACAGTTACGTTGCATACATAACTACGATACTTACCCTATACAACATTTTGTCACAACCAAGTTTGAGATTCAACAGTTGCGTTGCATACATAACTACGATACTTACCCTATACAACATTTTGTCACAACCAAGTTTGAGATTCAACAGTTGCGTTGCATACATAACTACGATACTTACCCTATACAACATTTTGTCATAACCAAGTTTGAGATTCAACAGTTGCGTTGCATACATAACTACGATACTTACCCTATACAACATTTTGTCATAACCAAGTTTGAGATTCAACAGTTTCGTTGCATACATAACTACGATACTTACCCTATACAACATTTTGTCATAACCAAGTTTGAGATTCAACAGTTTCGTTGCATACATAACTACGATACTTACCCTATACAACATTTTGTCATAACCAAGTTTGAGATTCAACAGTTACGTTGCATACATAACTACGATACTTACCCTATACAACATTTTGTCACAACCAAGTTTGAGATTCAACAGTTTCGTTGCATACATAACTACGATACTTACCCTATACAACATTTTGTCATAACCAAGTTTGAGATTCAACAGTTGCGTTGCATACATAACTACGATACTTACCCTATACAACATTTTGTCATAACCAAGTTTGAGATTCAACAGTTACGTTGCATACATAACTACGATACTTACCCTATACAACATTTTGTCATAACCAAGTTTGAGATTCAACAGTTGCGTTGCATACATAACTACGATACTTACCCTATACAACATTTTGTCATAACCAAGTTTGAGATTCAACAGTTGCGTTGCATACATAACTACGATACTTACCCTATACAACATTTTGTCATAACCAAGTTTGAGATTCAACAGTTGCGTTGCATACATAACTACGATACTTACCCTATACAACATTTTGTCATAACCAAGTTTGAGATTCAACAGTTACGTTGCATACATAACTACGATACTTACCCTATACAACATTTTGTCACAACCAAGTTTGAGATTCAACAGTTGCGTTGCATACATAACTACGATACTTACCCTATACAACATTTTGTCACAACCAAGTTTGAGATTCAACAGTTGCGTTGCATACATAACTACGATACTTACCCTATACAACATTTTGTCACAACCAAGTTTGAGATTCAACAGTTGCGTTGCATACATAACTACGATACTTACCCTATACAACATTTTGTCATAACCAAGTTTGAGATTCAACAGTTACGTTGCATACATAACTACGATACTTACCCTATACAACATTTTGTCACAACCAAGTTTGAGATTCAACAGTTACGTTGCATACATAACTACGATACTTACCCTATACAACATTTTGTCATAACCAAGTTTGAGATTCAACAGTTTCGTTGCATACATAACTACGATACTTACCCTATACAACATTTTGTCACAACCAAGTTTGAGATTCAACAGTTGCGTTGCATACATAACTACGATACTTACCCTATACAACATTTTGTCATAACCAAGTTTGAGATTCAACAGTTACGTTGCATACATAACTACGATACTTACCCTATACAACATTTTGTCACAACCAAGTTTGAGATTCAACAGTTGCATTGCATACATAACTACGATACTTACCCTATACAACATTTTGTCACAACCAAGTTTGAGATTCAACAGTTGCATTGCATACATAACTACGATACTTACCCTATACAACATTTTGTCATAACCAAGTTTGAGATTCAACAGTTGCGTTGCATACATAACTACGATACTTACCCTATACAACATTTTGTCATAACCAAGTTTGAGATTCAACAGTTACGTTGCATACATAACTACGATACTTACCCTATACAACATTTTGTCATAACCAAGTTTGAGATTCAACAGTTTCGTTGCATACATAACTACGATACTTACCCTATACAACATTTTGTCATAACCAAGTTTGAGATTCAACAGTTACGTTGCATACATAACTACGATACTTACCCTATACAACATTTTGTCATAACCAAGTTTGAGATTCAACAGTTGCGTTGCATACATAACTACGATACTTACCCTATACAACATTTTGTCATAACCAAGTTTGAGATTCAACAGTTTCGTTGCATACATAACTACGATACTTACCCTATACAACATTTTGTCACAACCAAGTTTGAGATTCAACAGTTACGTTGCATACATAACTACGATACTTACCCTATACAACATTTTGTCACAACCAAGTTTGAGATTCAACAGTTACGTTGCATACATAACTACGATACTTACCCTATACAACATTTTGTCACAACCAAGTTTGAGATTCAACAGTTGCGTTGCATACATAACTACGATACTTACCCTATACAACATTTTGTCACAACCAAGTTTGAGATTCAACAGTTGCGTTGCATACATAACTACGATACTTACCCTATACAACATTTTGTCACAACCAAGTTTGAGATTCAACAGTTGCGTTGCATACATAACTACGATACTTACCCTATACAACATTTTGTCACAACCAAGTTTGAGATTCAACAGTTGCACACATAACTATGACACTTACCCTCTCTTCTCCATCTCAGGCACAACTTCTTGACACAGTAAGAATGAAGATTTCACATTGATATCAAACATCTGATGAAATCACAAATATAATAAGATTTCCATCAAACATCTGATGAAATCACAAATATAATGAAGATTTCACATTGATATCAAACATCTGATGAAATTACAAATATAATGAAGATTTCACATTGATATCAAACATCTGATGAAATCACAAATATAATGAAGATTTCACATTGATATCAAACATCTGATGAAATCACAAATATAATGAAGATTTGATATCAAACATCTGATAAAATCACAAATATAATGAAGATTTCACATTGATATCAAACATCTGATGAAAACACAAATATAATGAAGATTTCACATCAAACATCTGATGAAATCACAAATATAATGAAGATTTCACATTGATATCAAACATCTGATGAAATTACAAATATAATGAAGATTTCACATCAAACATCTGATGAAATCACAAATATAATGAAGATTTCACATCAAACATCTGATGAAATCACAAATATAATGAAGATTTCACATCAAACATCTGATAAAATCACAAATATAATGAAGATTTCACATTGATATCAAACATCTGATGAAATCACAAATATAATGAAGATTTCACATCAAACATCTGATGAAATCACAAATATAATGAAGATTTCACATCAAACATCTGATGAAATCACAAATATAATGAAGATTTGATATCAAACATCTGATGAAATCACAAATATAATGAAGATTTGATATCAAACATCTGATGAAATCACAAATATAATGAAGATTTGATATCAAACATCTGATGAAATCACAAATATAATGAAGATTTCACATCAAACATCTGATGAAATCACAAATATAATGAAGATTTCACATCAAACATCTGATGAAATCACAAATATAATGAAGATTTCACATCAAACATCTAATGAAATCACAAATATAATGAAGATTTCACATCAAACATCTGATGAAATCACAAATATAATGAAGATTTCACATCAAACATCTGATGAAATCACAAATATAATGAAGATTTCACATCAAACATCTGATGAAATCACAAATATAATGAAGATTTCACATCAAACATCTGATGAAATCACAAATATAATGAAGATTTGATATCAAACATCTGATGAAATCACAAATATAATGAAGATTTCACATCAAACATCTGATGAAATCACAAATATAATGAAGATTTCACATCAAACATCTGATGAAATCACAAATATAATGAAGATTTCACATCAAACATCTAATGAAATCACAAATATAATGAAGATTTCACATCAAACATCTGATGAAATCACAAATATAATGAAGATTTCACATCAAACATCTGATGAAATCACAAATATAATGAAGATTTCACATCAAACATCTGATGAAATCACAAATATAATGAAGATTTGATATCAAACATCTGATGAAATCACAAATATAATGAAGATTTCACATTGATATCAAACATCTGATGAAATCACAAATATAATGAAGATTTCACATTGATATCAAACATCTGATGAAATCACAAATATAATGAAGATTTCACATTGATATCAAACATCTGATGAAATCACAAATATAATGAAGATTTCACATTGATATCAAACATCTGATGAAATCACAAATATAACATAAGAACTCTGGAAGACAAATCATAGAAACATTTAAAAATAAAATTTCTGTAACCTTTTCATATCTTAGAGAAGTGGTTCTCAATCTTCCTAATGCCGCGGCCCTTTAACACTTTCGCTGCCAGCTATTTTTCAACAAAGTCTGGCTCACTGCCACGCTATTTTTTCGGCATGATCAGTTTTCAGAGTGACAATTTCAAAAAATTGTAAAAAATAAACTAATAAACTTAGGACTTTTAAACTATTGAATAGTGTTCATATATTAATGAGCTACTAGCCTGTCTGTATGTGGAATCTATTCTTTATAATCCACAAGCTATTGTAGTAACTGATATCCTCATACCTATCCACAGTATGATATGCCGTCGTTTTCGAGTTGGGTGTCCGTTATCTACTTCTGTACCCCTGGGAATGTCTGCTATCAATCTATAAACATCGTCACGTGATTCACAGTTCAAATTCATATCACATTCAGAGTCCGTTTTAACACTATCACTGGTTAAAAAGTCAGAAAAAGAGTCATTTTGGACATCACTATTCATCATCTACGTCATCCATTTTGAAAATTTTTGTTTACTTACGAAAAATCGGACTTATACAGACGTTTACCGCATGTGTGTTAGATCCGCCATTTTGGAGAGCTGTCGGAACAATACGGAAGTAGTACATCATGGGACCCCATTTTTGCAAGCGATAAGACCTGTTTAAAAAGACATTGTCGCGGCACATGTCCTGGCGGCAGTGAAAGGGAGTTGGTACTACGCCTACTTTTGTCGTCGGTGGCAGCAAAAGTGTTAATACAGTTCCTCATGTAGTGGTGACCCCCAACCATCAAATTATGTAACAATATTTATTTCTAATTATGATAAATATGTGTTTTCAGATGGTCTTAGGTGACCTCTGTGAAATACTCATTTAACCCGAAAGGTCGCGACCCACAGTTTGAGAACCACTATTTTAGAGTATGAAGTCACTTCACTTCATATTTCTAGACCCTAGTGTGCAGGAGGTGAAATTAGTTTCCTCATCTGTGGAACTCATGGTGTGGGGATTGAACCCAAACCTTCTTGTGTCCCAAACCGAACGCTAATCCTATACTCAGTATATATTCATACACCTGAAGGAGTAAGAATCGCCTGAATGATAAAGCAAGCCATCATTTATTCCATGAAATTCATGTTCCTTGTCTCTGCAGAGAAACATGTCTGTAGAGAAGAACAAAAATATGATTTATATCTTCGATCAAATCATCGGCCGATCGTACACAGAGATTTCTTCGAACGTTCCATATCGACTGCTTGTCAACCACTCGAGGTTTCCTGGTCTACATAACTGAGAGGTGGGGATTGGTTTGTGTGTACTACAAGACATCAGCAGGGTAATAATTTTTCCCTTTTTGCCACTCCTAAGAAAGACTAGCCGACCCCAACTCTGTGGGATGCAGAGTCAGACATATAACACATCTTGTAGACCGCTCTATCTATCAATCAATAACATCACCATCTTGAAAATTGCATCGGAGACCCTCACCGAGTTTGTGCACTGCAGCTAAGATCTTCCTGTGTAAGAAAGAGATCGGAGCACACATGGTTACTCAACGAAGTGCAATGATGACGGTCCAATCAATCAATTACAAATAATGTGTCATATATCAAACCATATAAAGAATGTCTCTCACTACATGGTTCTCACTTTGTCATATGAATCTTCAGGAGTCTGCAAATAGAACAATACAAGTACATAAATGTTAGTTCAATAAATGTTGTCATGTTCAGTCAATGCTTATAAAATCTAAAGTGGTTAACTGTGGCCCTTAGCATAAGTGCTGATGTATGCGGCCAAATTTGTGTAATGGGGCTGATTTGTTAGTGTTTTATGAACCTGTAGTTTTTGATTTTACATTTTGAGTCATGATTATTATCATGAAATGTTATATTACTGATATTCCTTATTGGTTAATTAATTTGTTATATCTTTGATTTATGCATGTTGTTGTTGTGTTGTTGTTGTTGTGTTGTTGTTGTTGTGTAGTTTTTAACATGAATTTCTCTTGATCTAACAATGTTGGAATGCGAGGTCATGTGACGGTTGTGGTCTGATTTCCTAGAATTTTTACCTGAGCTCGCCGGCTTTATGTTATCGGAGACCATGATTAAATATAGATTTATGATTCTGTCATTGCTTATAGTGGTCGTCTGTAGCTTAAGCGGTAGTAAGCTCGGTCACAACCCTAGCGTACCTGGTTCAAACTCTGCTGCAGGCAGTTTGGAAGCAAACTTGTTTCCATGGATTTTACGAACGGTAAAATAGACCTTATCTCAACATATAATACACAAGTTGCAGACATTTCAAAATAAATGTTTAAGAAGAATCCTGCAAATTTTCTGGCCAAAAATACCATAACAAATGAAGAGCTTTTGAAATGAACATACTGTGCATCATTGGAGACCATCATTAAAAGATGGAGGTGGATTGGACATGTATGTTGTATGCCAGTAGGGGCATTAGATAGGGCAGCTCTCAGACGACAGCAGGGTGGGAAGAGAAGGCCTGGAAGTCCAAAGAAAACATGGAAAAAACTGTGAGAGAGAGTTGAAGGAGTGTAGCCTGACGTGGGAGACGGTTGGTAGAAAGGCAGCACAACAGCAACAGTGGAAGTCTCTTGTGGAAGCTTATGTGTCAATCGGGACACAAAGAGAATATAGATAGAGAAATCTATGACAACCTACTTAACGTTAAAGTGATGCTTAGGAAATCGATGACTCGTTTCCAGTGGTTGATGGCTAAGTTCCTGTAAAGATATGCCAGATTTTATTTTCATTCCTTAAAAACTAAAGTTAGCTTAAACATAGACTTATGATTCTGTCATAGGATGAGATCAGAGCCATGTGGGCTGAGATGAGTAAGACATTCCATAACAGAATTTGGTGGAGACAGTTGGAGTCCTATGCTTCACTGCAAACAAGAGGATCTTCTTCTTCTTTCTTCTTTGCGTTCTTTACGACCAATTTTAATCAATCTTTGTGATTTGTTTGATCTTTGCCAAGAACGTATATACGTTGCACATTGGTTTGGTAGGCCCCTAAACGCATAGACTTCTACACGCTTAGGACACATGCATCCGATTTCAGCCAAACCTCCTTAGTCGCCTCTTACAACATGCATGACAGGTAACAGTGGTTCTATTCTTTACACCCCAAATTTGGGCCCCGGTAACCACTTGGGCGTAACAAGAGGATGTCTTACCTGCAATGTTGGTCCAACATAGGTACTGACTGCTGCGTTAGACACTAAAATATCAATGCCTCCAAATTTTGTGGCTGCCTGTAGACAAATCAGATAAAAACTGAAGTCTAATAAATCCCATATTTAAATCACAAACATGATTAAATATTTAAAATCATCGTTGTCAACCATTTCAAGAAATGTCTGTGCGTTGTATAGAACAAAGTTGTAAGAAATGTCTGTGCGTTGTATAGAACAAAGTTGCAAGAAATCTCTATGTGTCGTGTAGACAAAAGTTGCAAGAAATGTCTGTGCGTTGTATAGAACAAAAGTTGCAAGAAATTTCTATGTGTCGTGTAGATAAAAGTTGCAAGAAATGTCCGTGCTTTGTGTAGACAAATTTTGCCAAAAATATATACTTGAAGAACAGGTGTAATTACTAGTAAGTTAACCTTGTCACTCTGCAAATTTTTGTTTTATATCTGGATGCATTTATATTGCAATTTATATTGTATTAGCCAGTATGCTGGATTTGCGTCTTCTGAACAAATACCACGAGCCAGTAAATCAGCTCAGGGGAGCGAAGGGGTTAAAAAGACAAATTTGAAATTTCATTACTTTTGTATGGATATGAATGTGGATCATATCCATATGGATATGAAGAACAACAAAGAAAGAAGTAAATGGACTGTCATCACCACATAATTTGCCTGAAAAACAAATTCTCAGAATAGTTTGACCAAACCGCCCGAGTTGTTACCGGTCCCAAATTTGGGGTGTAAAGAATATAACCACTGTTACCTGCCACGCATGTCGTAAGAGACGACTAAGGAGGTTTGGCTGAAATCGGATGCATGTGTCCGCTAGGGAATGCTAACCCGAAACAAATGCTTGCAGAAAATGATGCACCAGGCCATAAGGCTCAAAACATGTTGCAACGACACCTCACAATGAGGAATAGGATAACGGATTCTACGGTCGCCAATCTGCCTGAGAGATTTAGCCACGCATTAAGAATGTCAGGCCTACCATCACGACGGTGGCCAAAACTTACTGCGGAAGAGGTAGGCACAAACGGGGAAGCAAAAATCAAAGGAATATATCCTACATAACTGCTCCCAGTATGCAGACTTGAGAAGAAAGAGGTGGTCCACTTACACTAGCGTCCAAGACAAACTGTAAGGCATGGCTGATAATCTGAGGGAGACGGCTGCCTTTATTAGAGAAACCGAAATCCCAATCTAGAGAGAACGCAGAAGACAAACTGTATGGCGTGGCTGATAATCTGAGGGAGATGGCTGCCTTTATTAGAGAAACCGAAATTCAAATCTAGTGAGAATGCAGAAGAAGTTTGACCAAACAATCCCATCAAACAAGAAATGTTCAATGGGTACAAGCAGGCGGAAATAAACAAGTGAAATACATAATAACAAAGTACTGTAGTTTTACAAAATACAAAAGCAATGACAATACACAGCAGTTTCGACCAAAAGGCCTTTATCAAGCAAACGATACAACAAGAGTGATGAATTTCACAGCACACTACATATAGACTACGGCAGATATTCCAACGGGCATAAAATGAAAATCTGTGACTAAAAGCGAGTAACGAAATAAATAATGAAATAAATTTGTCACTCCTGTTGCTTGATAAAGGCCTTTTGGTCGAAATGTTGCTGTGTATTGTCATTGCTTTTTGTAAAACTAAGTACTTTGTTATTACGTGTTTCGCCTGTTTACATAGTTTTACTGCTTTCTCCCCCTTATATCGATAGGGAAATAAACACAAAGAGAAAAGACAGAAGCAGGAATTAGATAAACCACATACTCAGAACTGTTCTAGAAACTATCAGAAGAACTGTTATGTGGTGGAACTCGAAGGGAAGGTGAATGATATGCAGATCAAAGATAACCTGGGAGAGAATAATGGACGTGCTGTGTGGGTCAGACAAGGGAAGGTGGATGGATGAGTTCGGATCAAGCAAAGTGGAGAAATTTTACTATTGTCCTACAAGATATTACAAGTCCACTGACGACTTTGTTGGTTTCTGGTTACGGAATAAAGAAGATTAAAACACAACAAATTCATCTTCTTCTTTTGTCGTCACATTATTACCAGGTTGTTTCCCATGGTCGTAGTTTTATTTTTGTCTTGTGCTGTTCTAGTGATTTGGGTAATAGTTATTGTTGCTTTTTGACATGATTCTGCTATGCCATCTATCCATCTTTTTCGTGGTCTTCCTCTTGCCTTCTTTCCCGATGTTCTGTTGCGGAACACTGTATACAGTGGAGTTTTGTTGCATTCCTATTAAGTGGCTGAACAACTTCATTCTCTGTTTCTCAATGTAATTCAAGTAAGGTTCTGTGCCAACTTTCTCTCTTATGCTGACGTTGGTGTCTTTTCTGATGTTGTTTGTAACTTTTTGTAGGTAACGCATTTCTCATGTAGTTACTTTCTGCGACTGTGCTTTGCTAATAATAAAAAAATTAATATTATCTTTAAATGAAACAAATAACATTAATTGTTTATCGACCTCCTAAACTGTTGTTTCAACAACCCAGAGATCTTTATAAAAAATGTGGTAACCCTTGTTTTCAATGTTATTTATATAATTTAATAGAATTCATTACCTCCTTAAATAAACGTAGACGATCCTCCTTGTTGCCGACATGACAAACAATTCCATCAACATTGAGATTTTCTGCTCGCAATTCCTTCACCGCTCTGTCAACGTTTTGTTGCCTGCGGCTACTCAACATAACTTTTGCTCCATCCTGGGCAAGACGACGGGCAATTGCAAAACCAATGCTAAAGTATGTGAGAAATAGTTGGTATGTGAATATCAATAATATGTATGTTTTATAGTTGCAATGTTCGGTGAAGGTACATGAATATTTTACATGAATATTTTATAGTTGCAATGTTCAGTGAAATACATGAATATTTTATAGTTGCAATATTCGGTGAACATACATGAATATTTTATAGTTGCAATGTTCGGTGAAGGTACATGAATATTTTATAGTTGCAATGTTCGGTGAACATACATGAATATTTTATAGTTGCAATGTTCGGTGAAGTTCGCTACAGACCTAGAGTTGCTGTCGGTGAAGATAATGGCTGACGCTACAGACCAGATGGCTGTGACTACGAGACTAGGTGTTTGACGCTTGCAGACTAGAGTTGTAAACTACAGACCTAGAGTTGCTGCTGACATACAGAACCTAGAGTGCTGACGCACAGACTCAGAGTGAGCTACTGTACAGACTCTCAGAGTGGCTGACAGCTACAGACCTAGAGTTGCTGAACCGTGACAGACCCAGAGTGGCTGTCTACAGACTCAGATTGTGACGTGACAGACCCAAGTGGCTGATTGCACGACTGAGTGCTGACGCACAGACCCAATTGCTGACTTAAGACTGCAAGTGGCTGAGTACAGACCTAATGGCTTGCAAGTCTAGGTGAGACAGACAGAAGTATACCTGCTAGACCAGAGTGGCTGACAGAACCTGAATGCTGTTTACAGACCTAGAGTGGCTGAATGCTACAGAATATTAGAGTGGCATGTTCTGCTACAGACCTAGTATGTGATGCAAGACTTAGGGTGACCTACAGACCTAGATTGGCTGACGTCAGACCTGAGTGGCTGGACGTACAGCCAGATGGTTGACAGTTGCAGACTGAGTGGCTGACGCTACAGATCCAGAGTGGCTGACTGTACAGACTAGATGGCTGATAAAAGACCTGAGTGGCTGACCTAAGAACCTAGAGTGCCTGACTACAGACCTAGAGTGTTCTGACTCTACAGACCTAGTGGCTGTCGTCTACAGACCTAGTGGCTGAAGCTACAGACCGATGCTGCTTCAGACCTAGATGGCTGGCTGCAGACCTGAGAGTGGCTGACTCCAGACCTCAGTGTGACCACACAGACCTAGATGGCTGCGCTTTACAGACCTAGGTGGCTGCCTACAACCAAGAGCTGACTTACAGACCAGTAGTTCTGGATGCTCAGACCTTCAGTGGCTGCACGCACAGACCTAGTGATCTACCGCACTTCTATGTGGCCTACCCTACAGACCTAGAGTGCTGCCCGCTACAGACCTAGAGTGGCTGACTGCTACAGACCTAGAGTGGCTGACTGCTACAGACCTAGAGTGGCTGACTCCCTACAGACCTAGAGTGGCTGACTGCTACAGACCTAGAGTGGCTGACCGCTACATGCCAATGCAGCTTGTGTGTAGTCTCCTGAAGGAGACGGAGCATATGGCCCAGTGTTTTCATACCATGTGGTCTATTGATGACAACAGTGTTGTTAGGCCCAGATTTGTCTTTGACATATGACAGACAAAAGTCTACTCTATTTTCAAGTGTTTCTCTGGCAACCTGATGAGAGCCATTTATGATTAAAAAATTCACTTCCACCTGGGGATCGAACCAAGATCACTGAGTTAGAATGAAAGAGCACTAACCGCTGTGACCACCCATGTAGTCATGCCGAACACCAAAAATAGAGTTGAATTAACAATTTAACTGTTTCTAAATACTGCAAAAACTAATCAATGGAAACTGACAAGAGATAGAAATAAGAAAAGTAATTGGGAAATTTTCAACTCCACTATAGTCATAAGGTTCTTACGCTAAGTGCCTAAGAGCGATTGTACGTTGAGCCAGTTAGGCACATCTGATTTCTGAGACGCTTTTTATTTACAAGGTAGCTTTCCTAGGTTTCTACCTCAATCGCCTCTTATGACATGCCTTGTAGGTCCCACTGTTACTATTCTTTGCTCCCCTTGTGAGCCCCGGCAACACACGAGCGACTACCTAATCAACATCTGGAATCCAAGTACAGTTTCTATGTAGACATGTCTGAGACATTCAGTTCAATGCTGGACAAAGTAACATGGCTCTTGTGGTCCAGATGACCCATCGTGACAGGTCCTTGGTAAATTCTATCAGTGGCTTACATTTTTGCACGATCGCGAGCTGTTCCATTTTTACTGGAAGAGTACTCTGGGTATTATTAAACTACAGTCTCATTTATTAACGGAATAAATATTTGATAAATCTTAGCCTATTTTAGCCTTTAACCCAAGGTCATTCTGGGGTGAAGGGCAATGAGAGAGTGGTTGCACAGATGAGCAATGCTGCGATCAAGAATGGACAAAAGCGACATCATCAACCCTCTAAGAGAAAACATAAACTCTGAAGATATCAACGAAGAAGATAAAGGGTATTCTCTATCTTGGTTGCGCAAGTTATGCATACCGATAGTTGCAGCAAGATGAAAGAATCATGAAAGAAACCCACCCCAGTAGATATATCAACCAGCACAGATCTGGCATTGTTAGTCTAAACACACTGAAATACATACTTGGGGGCAGATCGGAGAAGCTATAGACGTGCGATGAAGGTAGTCTTCTTCTTCTTCTTTGCGTTCGTTCTTTACGACCAATTTTAAACACTCTTTGTGATATATTTGATCTTTGCCAAGAACATGTATACGTTGCACATTGGTTTGGTAGGCCCTCAAACGCAAGACTTCTACACATTTAGGACACATGCATCCAATTTCAGCCAAACCTCCTTAGTGCTCTACGACATGCGATGGCAGGTAACAGTAGTTCTATTCTTTACACCCAAATTTGGGCCCCGGTAACCACTCGGGCGGTGAAGATAGTCTTCAAATGAACAATGAGCTATCATAGACATGTTTTGATATGTCAGCAGTGAGTTATATAAGTTGTGATTTAATGTACTCTGTACAAACACATACCCTTCAGTTGATGCTGTTACTACAGCAACCTTGCCTGCCAACTTTGCCACTACTGATGTCATTATTTCTGAAAAAAATTATTTAAGCAATAGATTAGGTATGATCATCACATTGAAAGTCAGCTGTGTAGGACTGTGACCTCCAATAATATACATCCGGTGTGCTCAAGTTAAAATTCTAGAAAATAAGAACACAACATCACGTGACTCAGATTCCAGTGTTGTTATATAAAGATGAATTCATTTTAAAAACAACACGTTAAATCAAGGTTATATTATGTTACAAGTTAAGTTTAACACTAAGGAATATCAAGGTTATATTATGTTACAAGTTAAGTTTAACAATAAAGAATATCAAAGTTATATTATGTTACAAGTTAAGTTTAACACTAAGGAATATCAAAGTTATATTATGTTACAAGTTAAGTTTAACACTAAGGAATATCAAAGTTATATTATGTTACAAGTTAAGTTTAACACTAAAGAATATCAAAGTTATATTATGTTACAAGTTAAGTTTAACAATAAAGAATATCAGTATTATTTATATTTGTTATCAATAAATAACCATGGACTCATAGAATTGAGTAAAATTGCAAAAAAAAGCTTATAGTGTTCTATCAAACACATACAAAAACCAGCCCCCATTAAACAGGAATTTTCTATTTCCCATCTAAGCTGTTCAGCCTTATGTTGCCAGGGGCCAAGGTTGGACCAACATTTCCTGCCTCCTGCAATGGAGGTTGTCCAACTGTACATCTGTCATTCTCATGTTTTCTTTGTCATTTTAATAATTGTGAAATAAGTAAATAATACCTGCTGCATGGAACGCAAGAGACATGATCAAGACACAGAAGAAGGGCTTCCTTGGTGATTGTAACAACTGATGTGGAACAACCCTCCTTTTTGTCCCAAGCAAAATTATTGTGCAACAAATGACTGGTGGAGTAGATAAGACACTGAGAAAGGAACAAGCTGGATTTTGTAGAGGATGGAGCTGTATAGGCCAAATATTTCCATTTAGAGATATCATAGAACAATGCACAGAATGACAAAGCAAACTCTACAACTACTTTATTGACGTTGAAAAGGCATTTGATAGAAAGCACTGCAAAAGTCTTTGGTTTATTCTAATGGTATGGAATTCCCACTGTATTAATAAAAATCCTGAAAAGCTGCTACAGCAAATTCACATGCAGTGTTGAAACTTCTGTGTTGAAGTTTGAAGTCAATACATCAATACAGGAGTGCAACACGGATGTGTAATGTCAAACCTACTATTCAACATTGATATAGATTGGGTGATGTGTAACACAACTGAAGATACGTCAATAGGTATCAGATGGACTTTCACATTCACCCTGGAAGACCTAGATTTTGCTGATGATGTCGCACTTCTTTCTCACAAACATAAAGCTATTCAGGAAAGACTTGCTGCTTTAACCAGTACAGACAGATGGTTAGGTTGAAAATCAATCAGAAGAAAACAGAAATAATGACTCTGAACATCGCCACCCCAGTGAGACTAGAAGATAAAACTTCCTTCCAAATACATCTGTTTTCACATATCTTGGAAGTGTTATCAGTCACGACGAAGGAGGAGCTAAATCTGACATTAAAAGCAGACTGAGTTAGGCATGAGGTGCATTCATGACCATTCAGATGATCTGCAAATCAGCCCAATACAGCATTCGAACTAAGATTAATATATACAGCAGCTGTGTGCTATCAACTTTACTATACAGATCAGAATGCTGGAGAATGACAAAATGAGATATGTCCAAACTCTCCATCTTCCAAACAATCTGTCTGCGAAAGATATTATGTGTGCTCTGGCCAAATACTATCTCTAACCAAGAACTATTTGCACAGTGTCACCAACAGAATATGAGCCCCTTCATCCACCAAAAGAGACGCTGGAGATGGATCGGACATGTTATACGTATGGAGACTAACTCTCGAAAACTGCACTGAGATTGACACCAGAGGGTAAACGAAAACGTGGAAGACCTAAAATGGCCTGGAAGAGAACAATAGAACAAGAACTCTGAACTGAATCCTAGCTAGCTGTACTGCAAGACTGCCCACTGCTAGCAGGCCTGAGAAATGAAACCTGGCCGGAAAATACCGAGCTAAATGAGAAGCTGTACGGGGGACGGAGTCCCTAAAAACAACTATAGAATTTATGAGGAAATCTGGTAAATAGTATATTTAATAAATAAATAAATATACTATAAATGTATTAGTTCAGATGACAGATACTGTCCAATTCAGGAGTGTTCACCAAATGTTAAAAATGATCGATCGATCATTCTATGTAGTATAAGTATGTTAGCATCCGACAATTTGCATTCAGCCAGTTACATTAACACTGTAATTGATATACTATTTCTCTATCTATACATGTTGTGCAAGCTAATTGTTTGCATATACATTAAACGCATCGTTAAGCAGAACAACAGTTGTTCAATCATCATACCTTCCTTGTTTGTCAACGTTCGTCTCGACTGTGAATGAAAATTGAAACTTTGATCAAAGGTCGGAGGTCATGATACAGTAACGTTTGTTATTTCCCTTGGCAAAAATTAAAAAAACAGTCGACATCATCAAGTGCCGTGTCGGTTGGTGATCATGGATATTTTTTTTTCAATCCAGAAGCACTTGAGCTCTTCGGCTCGGTGCCATGGACATCGTAACCCTTCGGTTCGGTGCCACGAACACCGTAAATCTGGGGAACCTGTGGCTTTTCTGCCAGCCCGCGGAATTGAACCCGCACTCACAGAGGGCTGGTCACCCGTAGTCCAACGCGCTACGACACGCTGGCATCATGCATAGCTACAACCCTGCCATCAGATACTGTTGTTGACGCTCTTCTACGCCATGATGTTAGCTTGTTCGGCATATTCTCTCCTATGCACTATTTTTCCAAGTGGCGTCTTCATCAAAAGTCGGAGGTCATGATACAGTAACGTACGACATAACTATTAACACAATATACTGCTGTTGACGCACTTCTACGTCCTGAAGTTAGACTTATTGCTCTCACTCCTCGTGGAGCATAGGGTCTCAAAATTTGTTTTCCACTTTACCAGATCTTTGGCTGTTTTCTTTATAGCCTCACATTATTATCAGTTCCTCAAGAAGACTTGTCTCCAGGTATGTTTATGACGTCCTCTTTCCATTTTCCCTAGGGACACTTGACTGTGACTTTCGTAAGGTGTGCCCAACCCATCATCATTCTCTTCTCTTATCCAGGGTCATCATAGGTTCTTGTCCTGTTCTTATCCACAGGTCTGTGTTTGCAACTGTCATGCCATCTCAGTCTGAGAATACGCCGAAGACATCCATTGACAAAGGTCGGAATCTTATTTCTATTTAACTTGGTGACTCGCCATGTTTTCAAGCCATACAGCAACACAGATTTCACATTTGAGCTGAATATTATGAGCTTTGTTTTAGTGGAGATGTCAGCAGATTTCCACACTGTGTGCAGGAGAGCAAAGGCTTGTCGAGCTTTCCTAATCCTGGCATTAATGTCCTCATCTGCACCTCCTGATTGGCTGATCGTACTTCCAAGGTAGACAAATTCACCAACATCTTCTATATCCCTTCCCTCAATCAATATCAGGTCTTGCTGTATGTTGTGCCATGATGTTAGCCTGTTCAGTATCTACTTGTTCCATCGTCCTATTCTCCACCTTTCAACTCCCAACGAAGCACTGGTCTTCAACAAACTTCTTCCAGCTCTTCCTCTCTCTTGCCATCCCTTCCAATTCTTTCCATGTTTTACCTATCCTTTTAATATCAGCCTCCAGCTCTCTTCTCCAGGTCTGTCTAGGCCTTCCCTACTCCTCTTTCCCTGCAGGTTCCAAACTGCGCCTGTCTTTCAATGCTTCCGGTCAGCCTCAATGTATGTCCTATCCATCGCTTCTTCCTTAGCTCTTTCTCCACTGGTATCTTTTGTCATCCTATATCTCCTAAATATTTTCCAATGGCCGATGTTCTATTTTTTCTCCTCTAAATTTTCCAGTTGCGTATTATGATCCTTGAGAAAAAAGTGTGCTTGGTTCTAAGGATTTATTATTTACAACTAGATTTAGTTTCTACAATTGGCTTCATATAACCTTTCTTATCTTTACAGAAGATCAATTGGCAGGTATTTTACTGTGACAACTTCTGAGGTTTACACTTGTCTCTCTTGCTTTTCAGCTCATCACTATGTCTCCTTTCAGATTCTGCATAATGTTGTTTTTCACATCTCGGTCATCAGCTAGTTTTTCCCATTTGTTAGGACAGATAGAAAAGTTCTTCATTGATTTGTTCGTTTGTTAAATAGGGGATTAAAGTCTCTTTACGCCGAGGCACACTCTTTCAACCTAAGGACGAACGTTATTTTGGTTTTATCAGAGCATGTAGGCCAGCAAACATGAAAAATAAGAATTAACTCCTTTTGGCGCCCGTGCCTGCAAGGAAGCAAAGAATAGTACCACTGCGACCTACAATGCATGTCGTAAGAGGCGACTGATGTAGGTCCTAGGGATGCTACCCTAGTAAATAAAAAGCAGCGAAGAAACCGGATGTGCTTGCCGACTTGTAGGTGTATAACTGACACAATGTACAATCGTTCTTAGGCTCAGATTACATAGAGTGGTTGACAGGTGGTCGATATGGAGCGTTCAAGAACTCCTTTGGAGAAACCAATAGTTGAATACACATTGAGGTCTTGCTTACATCCTTACACAGTACCCTGGGCAGTTCTATAAGTATTCGTGAATTAAACAGACTAAGAATTGCTTACTCAACCGACATCATAGTACTCTGAGCAGATCTATAGCTTTTCGTGGGTTAAACAGGCTACTGTTTAACAGGTTAAATATGTGGACACTGACAAAGAAGAAGGAATATTACCACCTGTGAAATGAGATGCTCGAGGAAAGCGGTAAATATAGCAAGAAGAGACCATATAAGAAGTAAGGAAATTAGAAGAACAGTTGGAACAATACCTGTTGTTAGATTTATAAAAAAACAGAGACTGAAATGATTTGTCCACTTGGTGAGAATGAACCCAATTACATCTGTTGCACTAATGTACCACCTGAAAATGGAATCATCAAGAAGAAGGGCAGACCAAGAAAATATGGATTGATAGAGTTGCAGACATCTTAAAACGCCACAGCATATCAAGCGACTGAGTGTGCTCTATCTCAGAAACCGAGCATCAGTTAAACCTGCTATCAAACGCAAAAGCAGAGAAAGATGAATGAAAAAAAGAAACAGGTTCAGAATTGGAAAAACTAAGGCAGTAAAGTATGTATCTCCTGAAAGTAGCATCATTTAAAAATAAATGCAGAAATGTATCTATAAATAAAACAAACAAACGATGATCTTGTTTTGAACATGATAAATATTTTAATTATGTTTTCCTTTCACAAAAAAAAAACATGGAGGCTCAGACAAACAAAAATGTATAAATACAAATTTTATTTCAATTGTCAAATGCTTGTTGATGACAAATTGTAATGTGTAAAATAGCAACAAATCATAATTTATAACTGTTAAATTCAACAAAACTCAATAGAGAGGTATACATTCAATGCAAAAAAAAGAAATATCAGTGGACTGTCATGACAGATAATACCAAGAATTTCCGTAAGCTGATGGGAGGAATATGGATGATCTACACTGATGGTAGCATTGCTTATAGTCATTCCATGCTGTAAATGTATCTATATCAGCAATCCACTTTTCTTAGGCCCCTTAGTGTTCTTGTATCAGATCTGCATTGGCATAGAGCCGTGGCAGGTATTTGATGTTCTGCATTCTCACAAGACCAAATCGCTCGAGCTTCTGTTTGATGAATGTGGTCAGACAACCACAACTCAGGTTGTTATCCCTACCGCCTGCCTGATAGTCTACCTTTAACTCAGCCATGATGGTTAATTGAGATTTTCTAGGCATTTCATCTCACAGTTGATTTTCTTGCATATGCGATACATCACTTCTAAATTATTCATCTAGTGTCTCTGGTGAAGCAGTGAGTTCTTCAATGCTCTGAGCAACAACTGGAGACTGCTGGTCAACTTAAGACATGTCACAGTACTATCCTGAAGCAACACACTGAATTCCATACCTTCCTGAGTTCAATCCTCAACCATCTGAGACTTCATCCTGATGACTTTCAGCATGGCTCAGGCCTGTTAAGTTCATAAATGAGCTGAACACCACATTTAAGCTGGCTGTCAGCATTCATGATTTCACCTTTAACATGCAACGAATTATCATCTCCATCTTGCCTCATGCTTGGCACTTCAACAGTTTCCTGAATCAAACCAGCATCAGCTTCTACTTGTTGTGCATTTTCATACTCGGTTCTGCATCACTGCCCATCGTCAACAAATTAGAGATGACATGGCACTGAGATGTCACATAATGCAGATTAAACACAAGACTCACAGAAAAAGCTCCTCATTCAATACAAAAAGAAGAAATATCAGGGACTGTCATGACAGATAAATCCAGAATTTCGTAAGCTGATGGGGAGGAATAGTGGATGATCTAGCACTTGATGGGTAGCATTGCTTATAGTCATTCCATGTGCTGTAATATGTATCTGATATCGTCAATCCACTTTCTTCTTAGGCCCCTTAGTGTTCTTGTATCAGATCTGGATTGGCATAGAGCCGTGGCAGGTATTTAATGTTCTTGCATTCTCACAAGAGGACAAATGCTCGAGTTCTGTTTTTGATGAATGTGGTTGAGACAACCACAACTCAGGTTGTTATCCCTACCGTCTGCCTGATAGTCTTACTTCTTTAACTCAGCCATGGATGGTTAAGTTGACGATTTTCTCAGGCATTTCATCTCACAGTTGTTGATTTTCTTGCATGTGCGATACATCACTTCTAAATTATTCATCTAGTGTCTCTGGTGGAAGCAGTCGAGTTCTTTCAATGCTCTGAGCAACAACTGGAGACTGCTGGGTCAAACCTGAAGACATGTCCACAGTACTATCCTGAAGTAACACACTGAACTCCATACCTCCTGAGTTCAATCCCTCAACCATCTGAGATTCTTCATCCTGATGACTTTCAGCATGGCTCAGCGCCTCTGTTAAGTTCATAAATGAAGCTTGACACACACCACATTTATAGCTGGTTTCTTCGTCAGCATTCATGATTTCACCTTTAACATACAATTATCATCTCCATCTTGCCTCATGCTTGGCACTTCAACAGTTTCCTGAATCAAACCAGCATCAGCTTCTACTTGTTGTTGCATTTTCATTCTCGGTTCTGCATCACTGCCCATCGTCAACAAATTAGAGATGACATGGCACTCGAGATGTTTCACCATAATGTGGCGATGTTGAGTCTGTAAACCACAAGCACCACAGACAAACACCGCCTGCTCTCTGTGATTCATTGTGTGAATTTGTAAAGACGTTACGTTTTCAAAAAACTCAAAGCATTCACCACAATAACACAAACCAACTTTGTTATTAGAAATTTCTTCTTGAGTATGTGAATCTATATGTTTCAATAACAGGTTTCTTACACGGAAGGTTTCACCGCATGTACCACATCCTAACGGTTTTGGAGCTCGATGAAATGTACTCATATGAGTTTCAACAGCTTTACGTGATGTGAATTCTTCACAGCAAACACCGCACATATAACCAGCATCGCCCAGAACATGAACTTCCTCAATATGTGCTCGGAGAGATCGGGTCTTCTTGACGTCGAACTGCATTCCACAAAAATGACAAGCCAGTTGTGAAACTAGACCTGCTCGTTCATTTGCTGTTACCATGGCAATTTCTGCAGCAGTCAAATCAGAATCATCAAATCCATCAATATTCGCTGTCATCCTCATCAAATATTTGAGAACAGAGCAATTGAACACCTGCAGACAAAGTGTAGATGTTACAAGGTGTGCGTGACAAATGAAGGAAAACTGCTAAAATAACTCAAATTTTATATATATATATGAAATGAATGAAAATCATGGCATATCCATTACAGGACATAGCCATCAACCACAGTAAACGAGTCGTTGATCTTCTAGGCCCCATTTATACAGTTAGTAGTTTGCCATTGCTTTCTGAATGGTGAGGTCTATTTTACCTTTTGAAAAATCCACGAAACAATTTGCTTCAAAACTTGCCCAACGTGGGGTTTGAACCAGGTATGCTAGGGTTTGTGATCGAGCTCACTACCTCTTGAGCTACAGAGCTCGCATATATATAGCATAATTATAATAATAATAGCTGTCCATCGCAAGCGATGATGACAGCAGCATCAGACGTGTGCTGCTTCACAGCTCTGGTGTGTGCGGAGGTGACGGTTAAAGTCTCATCCTTAAACACAATCTTCTACCACATGTGGGACATACATTGCATTGATTATATGGAATCATAAGAGATAAATAATTCTGTACAAACAAATTTTCATAAAGAAATAACAACTAAAATAGTAGAAACTTAATAAAATCACATTACATGTGTTTGGAAGTATGACAAGACATTACATGTGTTTGAAAGTAATACAAGACAATACATGTGTTTACAAGTATTACAAGACATTACATATGTTTGCCAAATACATTTAGAAGTATTTAAAAAAATTACATGTTTGGATGTACTATAAAACAAAGCGATCTTTATAAACCTCTACAAATAACATTAGTGCTTCTTTCTCTAATCCTGTTTTGACTACAGCATCAGAAGGAAGTTATAGGACATGCTCTTGTGAACGCTCGTACATGGTGTCTCTCACTGCATGTTATTATAGCCCAGGTTCCCAGTGGTTACCGGGCCCAAATTTGGGGTATAAAGAATAGAACCACTGTTACCTGCCACACATGTCGTAGAGGCGACTAAGGAGGTTTGGCTGAAATCGGATGCATGTGCCTAAACGTGTAGAAGTCTATGCGTTTAGGGGCCTACTAAAACAATGTGCAACGTATACACATTCTTGGCAAAGATCAAACATATCACAAAGAGTTATTAAAATTGGCAGTAAAGAACGAATGCAAAGAAGAAGATATAGCCCAGCTTCCACCCTTTATTACACTGTACCTGAATAGTATTGCCTTTTCATGTGCACTGTCTCTTATATTGTAAATTAACCCATCACCTTTCTGAGCTGATATATCGGCTCCAGTATTGTTGAAGATACAAAGCAGTATACTGTTAATTCTTTCTCTTCTTCTGCATTCTCACTAGATTTGGATTTTGGATTCTCTAATAAAGGCAGCCATCTGCCTCAGATTATCAGCCACGTCATACAGTTTGTCTTGGACGCTAGTGTAAGTGAGCCACTTCTTTCTTCTCAAGTCTGCATACTGGGGGCAGTTCTGTAGGATATAATTCCTATGATTTCTGCTTCCCCATTTGTGCCAACCTCTTCCAGCAGTAAGTTTTGCCACCCTCGTGATGGTAGGTCTGACATTCTTACTGCATGGCTAAGTCTCCGAGGCAGATTGGTGCGTAGAATCCGTTATCCCATTCCTCATTGTGAGGAGTCGTTGCACCATGTTATGCCCCTTATGGCCTGGTGCATCCGTTTTCTGCAAGCATTTGTTTCAGGTTGGCATTCCCTAGTGGACACGTGCATCCAATTTCATCCAAACCTCCTTAATCGCTCTCTTACGACATGCGTGGCAGGTAACAGTGGTTCTATTCTTTACACCCAATTTTGGGCCCGGTAACCACTCGGGCGAGTCTAATTCAGCATACATTGCTATATAAATGTGTGTGAAGGTAAACAAAATCATTATGGAGTGAAAGGGTTACTAATCGTTGTAACCATAACACAATATATTTGTTTTTAGCTGAAATCATAAAGTGGTTATTCTAGGAATATATCATCCTGTAGTCTCGAAGACTATGCTTAGCACTTATGGGCAGATTTTTGTATGCGATGCTGCTGGCATATCAACAAGCTGTCTCTGGTTTCACAAGATCTCAGAGACTGCTTCCCTGGATCTGCAGCTCTTGGTTTGTATATTCATTTCAGCACCAACAAGTCTTTTTGCATCTCTCATGGGCTAAGAAGGGTCACTCACCAGTTGACTTAGGTTACAGATCCTGTCTATCCTTAGGGATCAAGCATCATCAATTCAGCCATCTTATGAGGCATTGACATGACTGCAGGAAGTACTGAGCGATCATCTCATGAGGTTGATAGAAATGATAATCCCCTGCACTAGTGACAACTAAATTCAGTGGATCCAAGGCCAGTATCTAAATTTCACTGTGCACACAGTTGGACTATAGGAAATCCTGATCCTTTACTTGGGGATCTAAATGTTCACTGTGCACACAGTTGGACTATAGGAAACCTGATCCTTTACTTGGGGATCTAAATTACAAGTACCTCTGAAGTCGGAGTATGGCTCACCTGAATGGGAGGGACACTAGTGATAAGGAAAGCAAGCAATCATGCAAAAATCAGAGATGCCATGACTACTACTGAATTCAGCAGGGGATTCAGGCAGGGTAGTGGAATACATTAATCTTCCCCTCCCCATTATGTGTGCAAGGTTCCCAATTTGCTGCTATAAAAGAGGTTGATCAACATGCAGACTGTGTACACTCTAGCAAAACTGGCGTGTTGATAGTCAGCCAGTGTGCTATTCTTTCACATTTTCTATGATTATCCTGGCTAAGATTGTTGAGGTCATCTGATCCTCTTGTGCAGCTACACAGACTAGACATTATGGAGAAGATATTTACTTTTTATACTGGAGGACTACAGTGGGAAAACGTGTAAGTGGTAGTATGTGGTGCACCATCTTTATACTCTAAGAGGGTCAAAGTCGGGCTTTAAGACAAACAGAAACAACTTGCTTCACAAGAAAAAGGTATTCACTGCATGATTCAGCGATATGCTCTTGCTAGTAACTATTTATAGTATACTATACTAGTGAGTTATCAACTTTGCTATTGGCTTTCCAGGGTCAGCATGAAGAAACTATAGGTATGACACAAGCAAAGAAACAGAAGTAAGACTTCTGAGAACATGCATATTCTCTGTGGCAACATATGGATGCAAATTGTGGACCACAAGACAAAATTAAAAACAAAATTGAAGCTTTTGAAACAAGGGGCTATAGAAACGTTCTTAGAATATCCTGGACAGAGAAAAGAAGAAACAAAGACATCCTACAAGACCTGAATATCAAGGAGCATTGGCTCATAAATAATATCATGTCCCGGAAGACAAAAAAATATTTTGGCCACATTAAACGCCACAGTGGTCTGTAGAGAAAGGTAATGGAAGGCATGGTTCTGGAAAGCGATGCAGGGGACGACCAAGACGAAGGTGGCAGCAAGACATCAAAGAAACATTGAACATGACGCTGGAAGAGGCAGGAGAACTTGCAAGAGACAGAGAGCATTTCAGGTGGGCTGTGATGATGCGACGTTCCACAAGAGACATGCTACTACTTGATGAGTAACTATTTGAGTTCATTTTGCATGATTCATTTGAGTACTACTCAACTACTTGGTGAAACATAATCCTTATTGACATTTATGATTTAAAACGTCAGAAGAATGATCATTATTATGAATGTAAATCGCCGAGTGGTTACTGGGGCCCAAATTTGGGGTGTAAAGAAAAGAACCACTGCACGCATCGTATAGCGACTAGGCGATGGTTTGGCTGAAATCGGATGCATGTGTCCTAAACGTGTAGACGTCTGCGTTTAGGGCCTACCAAACCAATGTGCAAGTATCACGTTCTTGGCAAAGATCAAACATATCACAAAGAGTGATTGAAATTGATCGTAAAGAACGAACGCAAAGAAGGAGATGAATGTAAAAAAAGCGTGTTCGGTGGGAGACTTTCTTGATAACTTACTGGAATTAAAAAGCAAAACAGTTTCTAGATTCGGCAGTAATCTCTTGAAAATTGAAAAAATATAATCAGATCTTTCCGCGATTTAACTTAGTGTAAGCTACACGGGTGCATCAAGTTAATAAACTTGAAGTCGTGCATATGATTGTGACAAATCGTGAACTCGGTGAAGAACTAAAGTTGAACTATCTAATTTATTTTTTACTAACTTTGAAAAGTTTGAATGATACAGACTAGATATGTTGTTGGTGCCCAGTTGTTGGTGATTAGCATATACAGGAACAGTACAGAGAACTCATTTCCGCGCTTTGGTCAGTCTCATACACATAATTTTCGTAAGTCCATTATTCACCATTGTCTGGTATGTCAAAATTTCATAATTGATACAAAATTGGCTACATGCAGACGACGATCAATTGAGCAGCTTTCTCATTTCCTGCATCGTACTATTTAAAATTCGCAATTATACGATATTTTCAGTTAATTTAACTATTGTTTAATATTTTTTTTTTAAAAAGCCTATCTACTCATGAAGCATTGTTTCCTTACAAAATATAGACATTTGCCATGTGTAAAATGATATAATAAAAGAGTAAACGCAAGCGTAACAAACTTAAAAATGAAAGTATACTTTATGACAAGAGTATCAATATAAAAAGGCCAAGTTCTTTGTTTACTTTTGAAACCGGAAGTCATCTCTGAAACTAGCCGACTAACGAATGGCAGGTGCTGAGGCACAGCTGCCACTTTGTCACGTAACAAAAGGATACCGACTGCCAGTCAGACTAGAAGAGTCGAGCTATGCTTTGTTCCATCCACAAATTAAACGTAAGCTGGCGTGTGTTGGACTCTTTTGCTGTTAAGAGTTCATCTGGTGGAGAAAGATTGGGATTTCTTTCCGTATTTTGACAATTCTGGTTTGGTATGTTTTCATTTAGGAGTAGCATCAGTAGTGAAGAATAATGAATTTGTAAATAAATACGGATGTTGTAGAGCGAAGTGCTTCTTTAACTTCCTTATATTTATTTTTATTAAATTTTGTTACAACAACATACATATTTTTGTAATGTTTCAATCATATTTATAGTAATATTTAATTCAGAGTCTAAAACTTTACTATGCAAATTAAAATAGCATGGATGGTAATCAAACTAATTCAGAAATGATCGAGAAATGCAACGTGGGCACGACACGGGTATTAAATAAATAACTAACTACCCATCGTCAATTCTGTAGTTTTGCTCTCAGCTCTAGTGCAGTCAGTAATAACATTGCCGACTAACTAGTCTCGTCGGATTGTAAACATACAATTATATTTGCATTGAATAAGTAGATCAGCTCATAGTCATACTCATCATAACATAACTCCATAACATTAATTAGACTAGTGATAATAAATAGACTGATAACATCAGATAAAGTAAACGTTCAGAAGTAGCCAAGTTTCCTACTATTACTGTAATGTGAACATGAACTAACTGTAAAAGAATTGAACTGAAAATAGTAAACAGAATTGAAGGAAAGTAAAGTATTTTCTTTGGATGAATCGAGACTTATATTGATATTGTGACTTGTCACTCATAAAGATAAATGAAGGTTTGGAAAGGCAATTATGAATTTTAATATGCATGCAGAGAAGAAAGACCAAAGCAAAGATAAGATGGGTATGATCATATGCAGTTATGTACATCATGCTTGGACATGGATATGATACTACTGCATTATGAGGACTATCATCATGCTGACATGTTCATGGCATGGGTGCTCTGAACCGCCTCAACAAATCCAGCAGGAACCAACACACCACTTGATGTTGATTAATTAATTTTTGCAGAATAGTTATAGTTGATGCGTCATTCTAACGTTCTTTTCAGGCTGTACCATTATCAACAACCATCTCTTTCAATCTGGTCAGCAACTGGAATTCACAACCCTAAAACTCCTGTGTTCTGAAATACTCTCTCAATACATTTAATTGATTTAAGAATTATCATTTTGTCCGTTGCAGTTGCCTTTGATATCGTAGGACGTAGTGGTATCTGCATGTGCTATACATAATACAGTTTGTGGTAAATGATAGCAACAGATGCAGGATATCTGACCTGTAAAAGTAAAGAGTTTCTTTTCATACCTTGTTGTTTATTTGTTAATTCAGAGTAAGGATTGTATTTCTTATTGACCAGCGGCTCATAATTTCATGTGGTCAATTGCCTTGCGCACCATCTTGCTATTGTTGACAAGTACATTTATTGTTACACATCTCCTTAGTAGATCAATCAAACCACGCGTTGTCACATGCGAGTTGAGTGTGCATTTTCTTATTTTTGCGCTCCATATCGACCACTTGTTAAACTAAAGCATTCTTTGTGATTTGTATGTGATCTGATCCTAAGAGTGATTGTATGTTGTGCCAGTTATGCGTCTACAAGTAGGCCAGCACATCGATTTCTACGACTTTATTTAGTGCTTCCTAGGTCCTACCTCATTGCCTCTTCGACATGCCTTGTAGGTCACAGTGTTACCTCAGTCACCTCTTACGACATGCCTTGTAGGTCACAGTGTTACCTCAGTGCTCTTAAACATGCCTTGTAGTCCAGTGTTAAATTTTTTGATTCCTTTGCTGGCCTAGCAACACACGTCTAGCATTTTCTTCTAAAAGTCGGTACTCAAAATAGACATTTGTAGAGATCAAGATCGCCTATTCCAGTCTGTATATCACATGATAGTTAGTATGAAAGCTAACATAATGACTGAATATTAAACGTTCATTGTAATGACATTGGTTTGTAAGATGTGTTTTGCGCCAGGCTCTGCATCCAGAAAAGTTGGGCTCTGCTAGTCTCTTAGGAAGGGTGAACATTAGTATCCTGGTGAAGCCTTGTAGAATACACAAGTCAACCCCTCCTACCAGTGGTGTAGACCGGAAAACTTTGACTGCGAGGTTCAAGGATAACAGGACTCTGGCTCGCCTTGGGGTATGGACTCCCTAAAGTTTTCTCTTTCTTGTCTGATTAATGGAGGCAAATAAAAGGCATGAGAAACCAGATCTACGGGTGTGTAGTAAACCAATTTTGAAAAAGAAATCACGCTCTAAAGCACAGACCACAAAGATGGTTTAACAAGTAGATGATGTAGAACGAACAAATAGAAGGAAAGGAGAAATAAAAGGGAAATTGTAATGACCGTAATCAAATAATTTTCCTCTATTTGCAGGTTTGAGTGAGCAGCCATGAAAATGGACTCTCCATTGTTTTCCTGCTCTGACAGCGAGGATTATGTCCGTTTTGAGTCGACAGAACATGGGAAGTCAGTACTTGCAGGAATACAAAATCTCCGTGAGATGCAGCAGTTGTTTGATGTGACTCTTGTTGCTGAGAGCAGAGAATTTCCTGCTCATAGAGTTGTCCTGGCATCATGCAGTGATTATTTCAGGTAATAATCTTCTTTCTTTTCATTTGATTGAAATATTGTTCTTCTTCTGCATTCTCACTAGATTAGGATTTCGGATTCTCTATTAAAGTCAGCCGTCTGCCTCAGATTATCAGCCACGCCATACAGTTTGTCTTGGACCTGGTGTAAGTGGCCACCTCTTTTTCTCAGGTCTGCATACTGGGGAAGTTCTGTAGGATGTTTTTGTTGTCATGCTTGCCAAGGCACAGGTCATTGGTGCCTATCTTGAATTTAGTGTACAGGTGGTGTCTCATTCTGTTGTGACCCGTTCGGGGGTGAAGTTGGCTGTCTGGTCCCTTCTGGACAGTTGGTAATATCCATCATTCTTGTTGTGTTTTGGTGTTCTTTATCCCATTTTGCTTTGTAGTGCCCTTTGGCAATGGTTTTTACTTCTTCATAGCTAACCAGGTTTCATCTTGGGCATTCTTGTCCCTCTTTAGCCAGTCTGTCAGCATCTTCATTCCCTTGATCTTGCAGTGTGAGGGTATCCACTGGACTACTAGAAATATTGTTCATATATTCATTGTTATCTCTTGTATTCTGCTTCATTGATCAAGCGGTGCTTGAGCTCATGCTCTTTGACTAATGCTATGTAGTGGTATCTGGGCAAGGTTATTAGTTTTTTTTTTCCATATAGATGTGTTCTTATTTGTAATCGAGAGGTGTTGTTCTTGTCTTTGTTCTTTTTATCACTTGATTGATGGCAGTAATCTGGTGATGTTTGAACCCTATGGCACCTAACAGATGTTGGTGGTTAACTGTGAGTTTGATGACAATAACTCAAACACCTTTGTTATATTCAGATCATGTTTATTGAACCATTGTTTAGCAACATGTCTATCTCTTACCAAGTTTTATCGGTCTCTCACGTTATGTTGTTGTTTTTCTGTCCTTAGTTTCTGTAGTCCCGCTAAGTCAAACCAATTCTGTTCTAGTCTCTATATTATTGCCAAGATGTGCATTTTGGTATATGAGGTGTCCCCTTACTTTCTCTCTGTCTACATGCCCTGTCACTGCTGTCTCAGGGTAGGGTAATGACTGTCCTTTGTCCTCTCTGTGTACAGTTCAGATAGTGTACACAGAGTTGACAAAGGACACCATTTCCTAACCTAAGACAGCAGTTACAGGACTGACAGGGCAAGTAGACAGATAGAGAAAAGTAAGGAGACACCATATACCAGAACTGCACACCAGTGATGCACGTCTTGGCAATAATATAGTGACTAGTTGTTCTTGTGTTTACCCCTTCTTAGCAGACCCTACCTGAGTATGAGTCTCCGCAGCACTAGGCATAGAGATCCTACCTGAGTGGGGTCTCCGCAGCACTATGCATAGCAGACCCTACCTGAGTAGAGTCTCCGCAGCACTAGGCTTAGCAGACCCTACCTGAGTAGGAGTCTCCGTAGCACTAGGCATAGCAGACCCTACCTGAGTAGGAGTCTCCATAGCACTAAATGCCTAGAGTTGTTAGAGGTTTCTGGGTCTGAAAGAAGAAGTATCCAATGCACATATAGGAAGTGAAACTATAACTAGGTTTGACAACAACCCCTTCTTAGCCAGCCTGTCTGTTTTATACTTTCTATGTGTGTTTGAATGTCCAGGGATGTCTCTTGTTTAAACTTCAGGTCTTTTGTTAATGGATTATATTCCATCTCGGTTCAGCTACACAACCTGCCAGAAGTTGACTTCTTCTGGCATAGCCTAAAGTCTCATCAAGACACATTAACCCAACAACCACATTCATGAATTAGGAAAACTTCGAATATTTTTTCTTTTAGAATAGCTGTCTTCCAGTTTACGGGTATATTTTTTCCAGAGACCCTGAGATTGTTTACGGAGTTTGTGCAATGCCCTCGTCAATTGGTGTGCCATTTCTGCAGAGATGGACCGAGCCATTTTGGGTAAAACTCTGTGCAATAAAGTCAATACTTTAGCGTTAGCAAATATTGATCAGAATAATTTCGCTAATTTTAATCAAGATGTAGGGACCAATTGTATGCATGTGAGAGAAAGAGAGAGAAAAGTAATGCAACTATAATTCGAGTTATACATTTACAGAGCTATGTTCACGGATGGTTTGAAGGAATGTTCACAATCTCGTATCAGTCTGATTGGACTAACAGCATCCAGTATGGAACAGCTCATCAATTTTGCCTATAACTCTTCAATAAATATTGACTCAGGTAAGCTATTAGATTACTTGTTGAACAGGGTCACCCAACCATGTAATAAGTAGGTTGTATCCTCCTCCTGGAACCAGATATAGCAGGCTCGTGATGGTAGTGGTTGAAAATCATGGCATATCATTTACAGAATGTCATCATCAACCACAGTAAACGAGTTGTTGATATACATCTTATACATCACTTATATGTTTAGTAGTTTACCATTGCTTTGTGAACAGTGAGGTCTATTTTTACCTTTCATCCACGGAAACAAATTTGCTTTCAAACCGCCGGCGCTGAGTTTAAACCAGGCACTCTTGGTTGTGATCGAGTTCACTACAGCTATGCCACATGATAGTGGTTACAGTCAGCAAATCAAGAATTAGACGACATCATCTGCTTGTATAATTTTCACTATTTGTTAATCTGCGTGGGGCAGTGCTACCACAACAATATCTCTAATTAGGAACTTGTTGCTGGTCACTGTCAGCATGTGTAACAGGATAGTAGTTGATTGTCAACTGACAAGGCTTATTTTACGTGCTTAACTTGAACATGGGATCTTAGTTTTATTGTTTGTCTTTGATAGAACTAGGGACTTGATCGCTCCATGCAAGGAATGAATTATTGTTATGTTGTGCGATCAATGTCATGGCACATTGGGCATTTCCATGCATGATCTGTCCTCTTCTGCAGCGGCTATCCCAAAGTCCATTTGTGTACCTACCCTCGAAACTGTTGGGCGTGTCTAAACTTAACCCTAAATTCTCTCAATCGGTCCAGTGTCTGAGACTTGCCCGTATCACAAATGAGCATTTACATATTGATGACATCATCATACTTCTGTCAGCTTCAATCAGGGCGTTATATGCAAGAAAGTCCACCTGTGTGTTGCCAGGTCCTGCATGGAGAGCAAAGAATAGTAATACTGAGACCTACAAGGCATGTCGTAAGAAGCGACTGGGTAGGGGCCTAGGTAGGCTACCCTAGTAACTAAAAGCATCTCAAAATCGGATGTGCTGGCCTACTTGTGGCAGCATAACTGGCACAGCATACAATCACTCTTAAGCTTGGATCACATACTAATCACAAAGAGTGGTTAAAAAGGGGTCGATATGGAGCGTTCGAAGAAGAAGCAAGAAAGTCAGCACGCTCATTGAGCTGCCCTCCACCATGCCCAGGTATGTACAGCCAAGTCATTGTCTTGAGATGTGACCTTCGACTGCTGTCCACCCATTTCGCGAGGAAACAAATAATGAACTGTTTACACCTGGAGCGAAAGGCGAGCCTGTTACCGTCTCACCACAGAGACTTCCAAAACTTGATTATAAGAACTTTCATGCATTGATTTAGACTAATTTAATGTGCAATAATTGGTTTCTTTCTTTGTGCAGATAATGTTTTGATGTACTCTCTGAGCTACCATGTCAGATTCTTCCAGTGATAAATGCTTGTGAGAATTATATGATAGATCATTTGACACTGGAGAACTGCATTAGTGCTGCGAATGTTGCGGAACTATATTCATTAAAACATCTTCAACAGAATGTCCTCAACTTTATATGCCGGAACTGGTCAGCTTTCTCTGTGGACGGTGACCTTTACGAACTTACACCCCAGTTTCTCATCATGTTGTTATCTTGTGGCTACCCAGTGAACTGTAAGGAGATAGATGTGTTCATGTCCATCTTAAGTTGGTTTTCTTATTCTCCAACTGGAAGAGTCAATCATATGACTAACATTCTTCGATGTATAATGTATGACAACATTTCCTGGGATGAGTTTTCCAGTTCAGCTAATTCAAAGGAATGGTTAGAACTAGCAGAAAGCTGTCCCAAGTTGCTTGACAACATACCAGCACTAGCTAAACTCTGTAGATATGGTTTGATCGAGGAAGAAGACACAATTATCAATGTCACAAACTACAGCCCAGCCATTAAATCTTCCATATCAGTCACTCGAATAGAAATCAGGCAGCAGTCATACACACCCACCGCTGTTTGCAAAGTTTCGGGGTTGATCAACAGTCGAGGGTTTCATTCAGCGGTGATCGTTGCTGGAGGGTTTAGTAAAGAAACTGGGATGACAAACAATGTACTGTACTTAGACAGTTGTACAGGCTCTCTGCGGCATCTGACAAAAATTCCTCATTTAGATCAGATCAACTTTGGTATGACAGTTTATCAGAACCAGCTGTACATAGTCGGTGGGTGCTTTAATGATCATATGCAAGAAATTGCACATCCGTTTGGTTTCTGTTACACACCATCTACTAATGAATGGTTAAGCATTGCGCCAATGTTGCAAGAAAGATGCAGGTTTCTTCTTTGTGCAACCGAGGACAGAATTTATGCCATAGGTGGTGATCCTTATGCTTCCGATATGGGCCCAGAGGATGTTGCTCCATGTGAAGTCTATAACCCACGATCCAACAAGTGGAAGTCGGTCTCATCTCTTCCTGGAAATAGATCTCAACTGGCTGGGACCAGTCTTGGACGATGTGTTTTCATTTCTGGGGGCATTCTAGAAGCTGAAGAGAAGGTGTTTCAGGATTTTCATCAGTACGATCCTCGAACTAATACCTGGGAAAAAAGGGCTGATCTCTTAAGTCCAAGAACAGATCACTCTATGTTTGTTTGGGAGGGTACTGTTTACGTTATCGGGGGCTGGCATCTTGACCCAGTTACCAAATGTCGAATAATGGCAACAACCATTGATCGTTACGATTTCAACACAGACTCATGGGAAGAAATTGCTTCGCTAAACAGAGTTCGTACTTACAGCACATACACACTCGGAAGAGACTCTATCTATGCAATTGGTGGCTGGTGTGACGGCGATCATGCACAAAAGTGTAATACTATAGACACTTTCAATCTCCGCTATCGAGCATGGGTTCAAGGACACGAGCAAAAGATTGCATTATGGGAACACAGTGCTTGTTCCTTATATTTACCGAAATGTGTCCCTTCGTCACGTAAATGACGATTCGTTCGATTAGTTTAAACCCTGCATGCCAAATTTGTCAGTTTAATTTTAAAACATGTACATGCCATCCTTGTTACAGTTTAATTATTATAAACTATGTTAATTTATTCCGAATACTTCTAGCGGGACCATTTGTCATACTCATCACAGATTTATACACACAAAGCCTCAAAAATGCATCTTCAGCGATCATACTTTACAACCAATCAATTCACTATGTTGTGCTCCAATGTCTGTTGTATTTTATCTTGTCAAGTTCTATAATGTGCAACATGCTCTGTCTTTATGTAGTGTTTCTGATATTATCTTAACCACATTTGCCGTGAAGCGACGTGGGGAGAGTTAGTTTTCTATCTTGTGCCATGTGTGTTGCGCTTGACGTTGTCAGTCCATGCTTTCGCAGGATGAGATGTTATCTGTCGTGTTCTTGGCCTGCCTCGTGCTCTGCGCCATGAGTGTCAATTATTGTAGGCACATGATGGTAGTAAATGTGGTTTCATTCTCATTAGATGGCCGAACCACTTGATTCTTTTCTACTAGATGTACTGTATGCATGGTATAGTACCAACGATGCTTCTCGATGTACTGTATGCATGGTATAGCCACTAGCTTCGATGTACTTATGCATGGTATAGTACCATTGCTTCCAGTGTTTCTGATATTATTTGAACATTTTAACGATAGAAGAAAACTAGTCATGACAGGGATGAAGTTTCTACGCAGAATTCTGGGATAATCAACACGCATGTGTAGCTATGAAATGAACAAATAATAGTTGTGCACTACAGTGGGCACTATGCATGAAAAGGAAATGCAAGTGGTCCTGGGATGTACTCAGACAATCAAACACTGTAAAAATTAGGTATATGCTAGGAATTTTGTAAGACAATGTCTAACCTAAACCCATATG
Source organism: Arion vulgaris (assembly GCA_020796225.1). Classification (NCBI taxonomy): domain Eukaryota; kingdom Metazoa; phylum Mollusca; class Gastropoda; order Stylommatophora; family Arionidae; genus Arion; species Arion vulgaris. Next base: position 330,745 of record CM036755.1, read on the forward strand.
CAGGTTCTTTATCAAATAGCTTGTCCTACTCCACACATTATTTTATGTGATTCCATATTCCAACATTTGTGCAGATTTGAGGTTTTTTTAAAAGCTGGTTTATTAAATTATTCATGCCTGTTTATTTTAGTTCTTCTGATGGTTTTAATATTTTAGTTCTCACGATCACCGCCCAGACCGATGTACCAGATTTCACCATAAATTCTATTCATGTGGAAATCTGATTCATTCACCTAGCATTGGTGTGTTTTACGTCAGATCTTCAGCACCATTTGAGCTCTGGTGCTTATCCTTGGCGATGGTGCGGTTTCAACCAGCGTTTACTCTGTTTGCTCTCCATTCTGTAGTCAACTAGTGTTTTTTACAGTGTGGGGTGACTAGCCTCACACACAACCTCGTTAGTCGCCTCTTACGACATGCGTGGCAGGTAACAGTGGTTCCATTCTTTACACCCCAATTTGGGCCCGGTAACTCACAGGCGATATTTTAATTCAGTTTTACTTTGTCATTTTATCTAAACTTTATTACTGTATGCAAGTTTTATTTTTTTAATGAGATTTTAGATGTATTTTGAATAGAAAATGTTGAATATTCCAATGTTAGATATAGTCTGTATGTAATCTAGACAAGAAGAACATATCAGGATATCCAAACCTCAGATCACATTCATCAACTGTGTCTGACAGAATAGAGACAGTTGGTATGAAGGATCAGAAATGAGAAACTTGACGCAGATAGATGCCAGTGAACAAGAGGTGGAGAAATGGCATCTGATATGACATACATTGAGAAAACCTGAGGGGGAATAAAACAAAATGGGTCATTTCGAAACCAGCAGGAAAGCGAAATATAAGAAAACCTTGAAATACGTTGAGACAGATTAATGATATTGGGAAAGGATTAGCTAAAGATAGGAAGACTTGGTTGAGGGCCTGAGCTCAAATTGGGATTAAAATACACAAGAGAGGTTTGTCATTTTAAAGTTACTATTGCATCTGTGACTTAGCGGGAGTGAGCTCGTTCAAAACCCAAACTGGTTCAAACTTCTCAGCCAGCATTTTGTTAGCAAATTTGTTTCCATGGATTTTACGAATTGTAGTAAAAATAGACCTCACTGTTCAGAAAGCAATGGCAAACAACTGAACGTATAAGTGGTACCTAGAAAAATCGATGACTCGTTTACTGTGGTTGATGGAAGTACTCTGAGGTTACATGAAGTACTCTGAAGCTGGTGGAGTGCCATCTAGCAGAAAATACTTAAGATCATCTATAAGGACACCCAGACTGTATTCTTCTTCTTCTACTAACCAGGGCTGCGAGTTTTCACTCTTGGGCACACCCAGACTGTATATATGATATTTCTTCATTGCAAGAGCTGGCATTCTGAACGCCCTACTGAGTGTGGCCGCAAAAGGATTTTCATTTAAACAAATCCATGACAACTCTTAGATTGAGGAGCTGGGATTGAAGATTGGAGTGGCCAGAAAAGAACAGCACTACAGGCGTATGAGTAGACTTATCAATCAAAATCGAACTGGTACATTCAGTCACTGGACGCTGTTGGAGATATTGCGAAGGAGATCGGAGCACCTATGAACATGTCCAAAGTGCAATGAAGATATTCCAAACTGATAAATCTGATATTTCAATTATTATTTTGTTAGTATGAATCTCTACTTTATTTTAACGTCTTGCTTTTCAGTCACATGTTATATCATTCTGTGTATGTTTCTCACATACATAGTTGCCTCATATGTATACCAAATCTATGTACAAGGTGTTTTTAAATTCTCTCTACACTTTATATGTAGAACAAATGGGAAATATGAAGTAGATGAGGTCATCATAAAATGTGTTCCATATTCAATTGTGACGCAATATACAGTGAATTTCTTCTTCTTCTTTAGCAATCTCTGGTCATGCACTTAATTTACTGTGAACCACTAACTGGGCAGTCAGTTTCAGGTCTGTCAGGTTTCCCCAAAGCTTAGTTTTCAGATCAACTGGGTGTGGCTGCATGTTGCATCTGAGCTCACCCAGAAGAGGGCAGGATATGCTCGCTGACTGCCCTTGATTCCTAGTCTATATGTGTTTTTGAGTCTGCAGTGTCCGGTGTGTAGTTGAAATATAATGACCTGGTCTGTTCTGCTTAGGTCTTTGAGGAAGTCTTTTCCTTTATCATGTCCAGTGTTTGTATGCAGTGAATCACTGTTGTCAGCTGGCGTAATTCTTTTCACTCTAACCATTGTGGTGTTTTCAACGGAAGAAAAATGCAATCAGAATTAACATTGAAGAAATATCAACAGACATGTTGCAGAAGGTATTTGGCAATATGAAGAAACATGTACAGATATGTCTGGAAGCCTGTGGTGGATATTTCCAACATCTGCTATAATGAATATTTCTTTGGTTCGTTCCAGTTTCACACAAAATAGCAGTGACTTATTTCACTGCTTTGTTTTAGCACATTTTTTAATGTCATGTAGTGAGACTTTACAAACACCTTGTACAATTTCATATAATTATTTATTGCCTTGTAAGGTAAGTACCAAAATAGCATTCATAAATTCCATCCAATATTTATTTGTCGTTTGTAGCATTAAACATCATATCAATCATTCATTGGACGATAACAAATATATACTATTAGCTGCAGATCTCACAAAATGGAGTCAGTCAAATATTTTATTATTTTCACACTGTATAAAAAGTTATAGTGTATTTATTATACAAACAATTTTCAAATATAATTCCAATGATGTATTTCTTTTGGGTCTTTAAATATGCTTTGCTTAATTTGTCATCTTTTTCTCTAGTTGTTGGTCATTTTCTGGTTCTGCTTCAATGAGCTGTCTCCTCTGAGCTAGTTCTTTGCTTGAATGAAGGCTAGTCTCCTTGTTGAAGTGAAGGGCTAGTCTCCTTGCTTGAAGTGGTAGGGCAACTCTGAATCTAGCATCTTCTCTTTCTTATAACAGTATAACTATCACCCAAGCCACTAGAGCAACACATGGCAGAAAACCACAACAGTGGACAACTCTGTAACAGTGTGACAACAAAAGCAGAAGCATTTAAATATTTCATTTTTGCGCTCATTTAAACAAAAATATGTATCCAGTCGATGTGTCAAATGTAAATACTTTTATTTATTTTAATTTATGCTTGCAAACAGTTCAGATCGTTTTGAATTTGGTATGCTATGAGAAATCTCTGAGGGCCACAGAAGTGTGGTTTTACAGAAGAATGATGAGAATCCCATGGACTGCTAAAATAACTAATGTTGAGGTGTTGAATGAGATCAAGACACAGAGAAAGCTTATCATCAATATCATAAAGAGGCAGTCATCATGTTTCGGGCATGTGATGGGGAGGTTTAGAACATGTGGCAACCTGTAAAATCGAGGGTAGACGAGACCGAGTGAAAATTTTGGATGGCCTGACTTCATGGCGCGGTATAGCGTCGACATCTGAGTTGATAGCAAACACCAACGGCAGAGATTTGTGGAGATCCAAGATCACCAGCCGCCGGCACCTGATGATGGTGACTATGACAAGTTTTTTCTGCATTTAAATGGCAGGAGGAGCGTCTGGCGAATGGATTAGAGCATGGCTCCGCAGAGGAGGCCCATGTTCATTTCACTGTAAGACCAAGTATTTTTTTCTGTTATGGGCATAAATGAAAGATCCTTACCTGAACAGTTTTACGTCAAATGCACAATCCATTAAATTGCTCAGCTCTCGTCCCCCTGTCCTACAGCCTTAAGAAGCGGTACTGCAGGCAGTTACAATATTTTTTCCCCATTTTCTTTATCTGCTATCAAATGACATATCTTTGCTATCCATGTGAATAGAAACTTTCATTTATTTTGTCCAGCAATTCCTGGCATGTTACATAGCTCACTGGTTATTCACACGTCTTAGCCCTGGCTTGCCGACTCATGACACATTTCCTGGTCACGCAACAGTAATCCTTTGTTGAAATGTGACTCGTGCATATACATATATCTGCTCTTGGCCTAGAGCTTGCTCTTCAAGACCCTACACTGTATCCATAACTGAAAGACAGGTGTTTAGTTTTATGATTGATTTGTGGTGCTGTCAAGGGGTCTCCTCAATATGTCATATCTGTCGCTGATCTCTTTTTCCACCTGCCGTCATCCCACAGTTCCATGTTTATGGTCATATTATCATAGATGGAATATCCTGCTCAGGCATATGTTAATGAATGTCTGCAACTTTTTGGTGTTCCCCTTAGTTGTTCTCCGTGTCTCCAATCCATATAGAGACATCCTTGACATTTGAGTTAAATATCATTATCTTAGTTTTATTCCTGATCAGCCTGGAGCTCCATAATAATGATAATAAAGCCCAAAACCCGTTAAGGTCGTAGGGTTTGTCACTGGAGACATCAGCACAAAAAGCATGCCATGAGTCTCTGTCTTCAACTCCTCAAGCGAAACTCTGTCCTGACCAGCTCTTGATGTTGTCAAACCAGATTTCTGCCTCATTTTCTTCACCTCAATTTTTCCTTAGATAATCTGGGTAGCCTGTCTCATCCTCTTCTTCCACCCTCAACTGTTCCCTGTAGGATAGTCTTGGAGAGTGAGCCATGTCTCATCACATGCCCAAACCACACAAGTTTTATTATTAAACCTGGAGCTCCATATGTTCTTCAGAAAGGCAACTCTATGGTATCAATATGAGCTTATTACTTTACAACTGTTTATCATATTGAGTTTTATCTTTGCTTAATTTTGCTTGTTTTTCTTTTCCCTGACATCTGAATCATTATTATGATATAACTTTATGTTTACCTTCATGCTTTTAGTCAAACTGACATTTTGTTGTTGTTGTCCATTTCAATAAATTATTGTTCCCTTTTTATTTGTGTCACATTCTTATTTTATATTGATGTTCTTTTGTATTTATTTAGACACACTTGTATGTGTTTATAATGTTAGTTTTGTCTTATGACTTAGGTGTAGTGATTTCTGTCTGGAGGCTTGCTTTCCTCATCTTCAATGTCCCGAACATTAATCTTGCTTCAAAACTTGTCATCATAGCTTTCCATCTCATGGAAGTACGCAGCTTTACGCCACTACAAGATAGTGACCTCGTGGGGAGGAATCATTTTTGCTTATACGTATTATTATTTTTAAAACATATTCTTCACATTTTTCAAAGAAAACTCAACCAATTTCCAACGAGACCAAGCTTGAAATCAAACTGTCTGAATGCTCATACTTCTTTATATTCAACTTGCGTTCCGATAGCCACTTTTTTCTTTGTACGGCAACTCCCTCGGAACATCTGCTCCATATTTCATTCTAATCAGCGTTGAACATTTACATGACAACGGTTAGGATAGGTTAGACTCCACGCGTACACTTTCCTTTCAATAAACATGGCTTTAGTCGCCAACTTAGATCCCAGACAAAGAACGCCAGCGAGCATAATAACTATACTACCTAGTCCTATGACACCATGACCTATATAGAGAAAGGATTCGGTTATTCATTTTTATAAGCTATTCTTTATTATCGCGTTGCCCATGACAATAGCATTGAACAACCTAAGCAGACATATTTTTGGTTATTATACATTAACAGTGGAAACCTAAAGAAATAAAGTTTTAGGTTGTAGTTTTTATTATAATATTCTTTGTTCATGTGTAGTTTATTGTATAATGCCTTGCCATTTCTTGCGACTTGTCAAGTCGATCTTCATGGCAGACGTCGTAATTGAGAAATGAGGTCATTGGATACGCGATTTTGGAAGTTTGTGAAAGAATTGAACTAATGTTGTAACCTGTCTTGTGGACCGTATAATATGGTGCACTTTTATGGCATCTGTGTATTGACAAGTTTCTAACATGGAAATGGGATGAAAGAAATTTAAAGAACAAACAGGTCCTTAGAAAAAATTGAAACTAAAAACAGTATGGATAGAAAGCAAAGATCAGAATACTAAGTACATGTATATTATATTCCCAATGGCAACGTATGGGCGTGAAGCATACACAAGATTCCTCCGTATATCATGGACAGAGAAGAGAACAAATAGATCTATCAAGAAAGAACTCAAATCAAAGAAAACTGGCTGCTGCTACAAATAACAATGAGAAACTTTAGTATTTTGGACATTTTTTCCGATCCGAAGCAGAGTTTTCAGCTCTTCGGTTCGGTGCCGCGAACACGTAAATCTGGAGAACCTGTGGCTTTTCTACCAGCCCGCGGAATTGAACCGCACTCACGGGGGACTTATATTTTGGACATAAAGGCACACACTAGGGTTGAGAAGACCATCATGGAAGGAGTCATCCAGGCGAGATCTCAAGCGGCAATCACGTACTCGCAGCCTCTAGCGTCACCGGTTAAATTTGTAAAAATAAATTGTATTTTCATCTTTCTAACGAATTTTGCTCGGACAGGCGGGAATCACGATTTATCGTCCGTCTCCGATAGGACTAGGACTTGAGCTCATGTAGTATCTTCTCTGGGGCAATACCTGATGCTCACCTGGATGCATAGACCTTGAGCAGTACCTATAACCAGAAAAACTAATGCATTGTCTATCTTGGGCAAGAGACAAAAATAATGCTCTCGTACCTTGGAGCAAGGCTGACTATAACCTAATGCACTAGTCCTGGATAAAGAAGATAACCTAATGCACTGAGTGACCTGACGTGGAGAAGATACCTAATACTGAGTCTTGGCAGCACGAGAGAGAATAACCTAATGATTTAGGTACTGGAGCAGGACGAACAATAATGCACTGAGTTCTTGGAAAGAGTACGTAACCTATGCATGGAGTCCTTGAGGAAGACAAGTAATAATACACGTATCTTTCGAGAGGACGAAAATGTAATCCTGTTACCTTGGAGCAAGAACTAAGCAACTAATAGCACGGTGCAACTTGGCAGCCAAGAGACAAAATAAATTTTGAGTCCTTTGCAAAATGACGAATAACCTAATGCACTGAGTACCTTGGAGCAAGGACGATAACAATCACTGGTACCGGAAGAATAGACAAATAACCAAGCACGAGATGATGCAAAGGAACAACCTAATGCATGGTCCTTGAGCAGAGACGAAAACCTAATCACTGAGTCCCTTTGGGGCAGAGACGAATAACCTAATACCCATACTTGGAGCAAAGAGACAGAACCTAATGCACTAGTGTTGGAGCAAGGCCAGAAACTAATACTCGATACCTTGGAGCAAAGAATATAACCTAATGCTGTACCTTTGGCAGGCCGACTAACCTAATGCACTGAGTACCTTGGGCACAGAGACGAAATCCAATTACTGAGTACCTTGGAATAAGAATATAACCCTAATGCACTGAGTGCCTTGGAGCTAAGAGACAATAACCTAATGCAGAGTACTTGGAAGAACGAAACCTTTGAAATGAACATATGGACAAGAGACGAAACCTAATGAACACAGTACTTGGTCGAGACGATAACCTAATACCAGTACCATGGGCAAAGAGACGAATAACCTAATGAAGTGGTACATTGGAGGCAGAGACAAGAACCAATAACATATTAGAGAGAGATAACACTAATACACTGAGTACCTTGGACCAGAGACGATAACCTAAGCACAGACCTTGGAACAACAAACATTCTAATACATCTTAGTCCTTGGAGCAAGAGAGAAACCTAATGCAGAGTACCTTGGAGCAAGAGACAATAACTAATGAACGAGTATTGGAGCAGAAGCTGATAACCTCATTAAGCAGTATTGAGCAAACAGAAAAAATGACCGCAGTACCTTGGGCAAAGACAATACCAATGCACTGGTACCTTGGGAAGAGCGTCTGGACAAGCCTATAACTAGTCCTTGGGAGCAGGCATAACCTAATGCACTGAGTACACTTGAAAGAACAATAACTAATGCACGAACTGGAGCAAAAATGAATAACCTAATGCACTAGACCTGGGCAAGACGATAACCTTAATCACAGTACCTTGGAGAGAGATGATAACTTAAAATTGCCATGTATTGAGCAAAGAGAATAAATATCCTAATGCACTGAGAACATTGAGCAGGATATGAACCTAATGCACTGAGACCTTGAAAGGAGAGTAATAATACTGGTAGGGCGTGGACGAAAATAATGAATCTAGTATCCTTGGACAAGAAGAATAACCAATGCACTGAAAGTTACCGAGAGAGAAATAACCTAATGCACTGAGTACCTTGGAGCAAGAACGATAACTAATGCACTAGTACCTTGGAGCAAGAGACAAATAACCTAATGCACTGAGTACCTTGGAGCAAGAGACGAATAACCTAATGCACTGAGTACCTTGGAGCAAGAGACGAATAACCTAATGCACTGAGTACCTTGGAGCAAGAGACGAATAACCTAATGCACTGAGTACCTTGGAGCAAGAGACGAATAACCTAATGCACTGAGTACCTTGGAGCAAGAGACGAACAACCTAATGCACTGAGTACCTTGGAGCAAGAGACGAATAACCTAATACACTGAGTACCTTGGAGCAAGAGACGAATAACCTAATGCACTGAGTACCTTGGAGCAAGAGACGAATAACCTAATACACTGAGTACCTTGGAGCAAGAGACGAATAACCTAATACACTGAGTACCTTGGAGCAAGAGACGAATAACCTAATACACTGAGTACCTTGGAGCAAGAGACGAATAACCTAATACATTGAGTACCTTGGAGCAAGAGACGAATAACCTAATGCACTGAGTACCTTGGAGCAAGAGACGAATAACCTAATGCACTGAGTACCTTGGAGCAAGAGACGAACAACCTAATACACTGAGTACCTTGGAGCAAGAGACGAATAACCTAATGCACTGAGTACCTTGGAGCAAGAGACTAATAACCTAATGCACTGAGTACCTTGGAGCAAGAGACGAATAACCTAATGCACTGAGTACCTTGGAACAAGAGACGAATAACCTAATGCACTGAGTACCTTGGAGCAAGAGACGAATAACCTAATGCACTGAGTACCTTGGAGCAAGAGACGAATAACCTAATGCACTGAGTACCTTGGAACAAGAGACGAATAACCTAATGCACTGAGTACCTTGGAACAAGAGACGAATAACCTAATGCACTGAGTACCTTGGAACAAGAGACGAATAACCTAATGCACTGAGTACCTTGGAGCAAGAGACGAATAACCTAATGCACTGAGTACCTTGGAGCAAGAGACGAATAACCTAATGCACTGAGTACCTTGGAGCAAGAGACGAATAACCTAATGCACTGAGTACCTTGGAACAAGAGACGAATAACCTAATGCACTGAGTACCTTGGAGCAAGAGACTAATAACCTAATGCACTGAGTACCTTGGAGCAAGAGACGAATAACCTAATGCACTGAGTACCTTGGAGCAAGAGACGAATAACCTAATGCACTGAGTACCTTGGAGCAAGAGACGAATAACCTAATACACTGAGTACCTTGGAGCAAGAGACGAATAACCTAATACAAACATTTATATTCATTGTTCTATTCAGTGTTCCTAATGGACCAACCACAATGAGGTCTCCGTCACGTGGGGGTAAAGTGCTCGCATCTTGTTTTAAAGGTACTCGGTTTGCTTCCGACATGGAGCGATCGGGATATTATCACAGCGTAGGTGAGATCGAGATCCTAGTCTTATCAGAGAGGGACGATAAATGGTAAATCCCGTGTTCTAGTTTGGCATGTACAAGAACTCTAAGCAGTCGAAAAGAGTAGGCTGCAAAGCCGCTGTCCAGGACAAATTCATTCAAAATAAAATTTTGACATTCCATTTCCAAAATTACGCATGTGATCCTCGCCGGTGCTACGAAGTACGTGCACTGCCGCTAAGATCTTCCTGTGTAAGAAAGATATTGGAGCACACATGGTTACTCACCGAAGTGCAATGATGATGATCATATCAATGGAACATATTGCCGAAGTTTTTCTGTACACTTTCTGTAACAATGCCGTTTTAAAGAGATCTCGGTTGCTACTCCTAACCCGACACCCCATAACATTGGAGAACAGAGCAGGGGCGGCTCGTAATGTGTGGGCCCGGCCCCACCGAAAGGGGAATAACTTTCCGCAATAGACAAATAATAGTAAATACTCCAAAAACCATGATTTTTCCGAAAGTTTGTGTCTGGCCCGACCAAGGAAAATGACCACGAGCCGCCACTGGAATAGAGCATCCATTTTTACAGATGAGTTACTGAAAATATTTTAGGAATATAAAACTCAACTTGTGGTACATCTACTGAGTTATACTGTAATATGATACCAGAGAGAAGTCTCTACACATAATGTTGGGAGTAACAAGAAGAGACATGTTGAGAAATGAAGACATCAGGAACAAAGTGAGTATAACATCAGTATGAGCACAAGGAGTTTTTTTTACAAGAACCCCAGAGGAAGCAACGGAAGAAACGAATATGATCAACAAATAAACAAGTACAGGTATTAAGAGCTTCGAAAAAACAAATAGACAAACACGGGACTCGAACACTTACCTGTCCTTACGACACCAATCGCCTTAGCCTAGCATGAGCGTCCTACGTACACAACCAATGAAAGAATGGCTCATTGGTTGTGCATCGTAGACGCTCGTATAACTGGCATGGTGTCGTAAGGACTATAGTAAGTGGTTCGAGTCCCGTGTTTGTCTATTTGTTTTTTCGGAAGCTCCTAATACCTGTACTTGTTTATTTGTTGATCATTAACATCAGTACTGAACTTCATAAAGAAATAACAAATTAAAGGGTTCAGCCACATAAGCAGATTACCAACAGACAATGCGTCTCAAAGAGCAATGCTACTCCGATGAAGTGGATACAAGCAAAGGTGGACCTCAGAGATAACAGAGGCGACGAAAAACACCATTTATGAAGCGTACACAAAAGCTCATTCTAGAAATCTCTTCTTATCCTGACGCTGTGAGACAAGACAGAATTAGGGAAGTTCACACAAAAGCTCATTCTAGAAATCTCTTCTTATCCTGATGCTGTGAGGCAAGACAGAATTCGAGAAAAGTAGGAGATGATTAGTTATATGGATGGTGGAGACAGAACATGATTGATATGACTAGAAGCTGATCTCACCTACATCGATAACGGATCGGAAATACATCGTTCTAACCGTACAAGTAATTGAAATCTCCAGAAAGTAAAGACAGCCCAGCATGGGTGTCATTCTACATCAGCGTTTCCTAAAGTGGGCGGTACCGCCCCAGTGGGCGCTGAAGCGCTAGGGTGGGCGATAGTGGGTTCAGAAGAATTTGGGGGGTGTTCAGGCGATTAGGGTCGGTGGCTCCTTAAAGAAGAAATTAATAATAAATTATTTTCGTGATTTTGCATTGAATAATCATTAAAAATTTGAATTCTGCATTTTAATTCATCTTATACCCGTCTTACACGATCCATTTCTTCATCAGTTTTCTATTTCATGCATATAATCATTTAAAAATTGACCATGAATGACAGAAATATATATCAATGGTTCTATGTCAAAGAGAAAATAGAGCATGTATATGTAGGAGGGCGTTGGCAAACTGTTATAATGTGGAGGGCGTTACAAAGTTTATGTTGTGCAAAGTGGGCGGTGGGACGAAAAAGTTTGGGAATCTATGTTCTGCATCATGGCAGATATGAAAGAAAGTAAAGTGAAAACTCGTCAAAAAGTTACCACGAAAAATATTTAAAGTGCGAACGGCAATGCGAGAGAACATTGATTGCAAATCTGGTACACACTCTCTCTTTGATATCGCTAACAAACACTTGAACCTCGTCAACAATACACCTGCCAAATGTTCTACTATTATTACACAGTCTGACACCGCACGATGCGAGCAGGTGTCCCTAACTCATGCAGTATTACCAACATTTCTAAACCGTCTCCATAACTAGTTCATTGTGGCATTACGCTTTTCTCATGAAGCGTGGATCAAGGTCAGGTCACCATGTTTTAAAAAATAATACCATATTTGCATAAGACGCTGTATTATATGAAACAAAACAACAAGTTGCAAACACGCTCAAGATACCAGCTCCCTACTACTACTACATGTACTACTACACACAAGATTTGGTCGTATTCTGGGTGTACTGGGTGAAGTATTGCACTATGAAATATGGTTCATCGCGAGCCACGCTTGTTGGCGATAAGGTTCTTTGAGGTGTAGTTGTTGTACTCGTCAATAAGTTGGCTAATATGTCATCCTGGTAACACCAGATAGCAGATCAGAAATAAAGAGCAGAATAGGGCAGGTCAAAGCAACGTTCCAGAAAATGAGAAGCATTATATGCAACAAGTCATTGTCAATTGAGGTCAGAATGAAAGACAGGTATCGGCAGTATTACATAAGATGGATGTCTGATCTGTCCTAATAAGGACATTTGGACTTGTGTGTGTCTGTGCGGCCTGATAAGGGTATTTAGTGTTGATCTGTGTGCGGCCCTGATAAGGGTATTTGTGTATCTATCTGTGTGCGGCCCTGATAAGGGTATTTGTGTATCTATCTGGGTGCAGCCCTGATAAGGGTATTTGTGTATCTATCTGGGTGCAGCCCTGATAGTATAGTGTATCTATCTGTGTGCGGCCCTGGTAAGGTATTAGTGTATCTATCTGGTGCAGCCCTGATAAGTATTAGTGTATCTATCTTGTGCAGCCTGATAAGGGTATTTGTGTATCTATCTGTGTGCGGCCCTGATAAGGGTATTAGTGTATCTATCTGTGTGCGGCCCTGATAAGGGTATTAGTGTATCTATCTGGGTGCAGCCCTGATAAGGGCATTTTGTGTTCGTCTGCGTGTAGCTCTGACTTGTGTCTTGGTTTTATATGTGGTTCTATGTTGGATTTTTCTTTTGGCTAACTGGCGTGCTCATTCTGATCATGTTGGATGCTGGGTTTTCTGTTGTCTGGCTGACGACCTGTGGAGGTCTACTGCCTAGGTGTGACTCTTTTCTCTGGGTGGACTGTGGGCCTCTTGTGTAAGACCTGGTCTGGTTGTGGATAATTGGTGTACTCTAGCACTGTTAAGTGTCATTTCTCTGATAAGGGCAGAGTTACCGGTAACTGTATTTGGGATAGACTAAGACCAGTGTTTCCTTAACTATTATTTTGGTTTTCACTACTTTAACAAGGCTCTCTGTGACTAAGTGGTTAAGCCCTTTGCTTTGTGAGTCAGGTCTCTGTGACTAAGTGGTTAAACCCTTTGTTTGTGAGTCAAGTCTCTGTGACTAGTGGTTAAGCCCTTGCTTTGTAGTCGAGGTTCTGTGACTAAGTGGTTAAGCCCTTGCTTTGTGAGTCAAGTCTCTGTACTAAGTGGTTAAGCCCTTTGCTTTGTGATCGAGTCTCGTACTAAGTGGTTAACCTTTGCTTTGTGATCGAAGGCTCTGTGACTAAGTGGTTAAGCCCTTTGCTTTGAGTCGAAGTCTGTGACTAGTGGTAAGCCTTCTTTGTGTAAGACCGGTCTTGTGACTAATGGTGTGTTAAGCACTGTTAGTAGTCAGTTCTGTGACTAAGTGGTTAAGCCCTTTGTTTGTGAGTCGAAATCCGTGTTACTAAGTGGTTACCTTTGCTTTTGAGTACAAGTCTCTGTGACTAAGTGGTTAAGCCCTTTGCTTTGTGAGTCGAAAGTCGTGGTTCGAGTCCGGACCGCGCCATTCTGTTCACGAGTGCAGTCTTTTCCAGAGACCCTAGGATTGTTGCTGGAGCTACGGAGTTCGTGTTTGTGCAATACTCTCGGCAAGTGGGTATGTCTTCTGTGGAGAGGACGAGCCGTATGGGTAAAACCCGGTGCAATGAAGTCAATCCTACGGCTTTAAACAAAAAATTATTTATATTCCAAACCCTTAACCCTCCCTCACCTACACCCCCCCATAACCCTCTCCCTCCCACACCGCCTTGAAGGAATACCGTGACCTTCTTATGCGTCCACGCGCTCACTTTCCGCTGCCACCCGACCCTTGACATGATTGGACGGGCGCTCTCAATACAGCACGTTCTGCTCCGTCTTTTACTGGCTAATATTACAACCGGAAACAGGGAACAGATGTTTTTCTTGTTTAACCCAATTAATGGTGAATATGACGGTGAAAGAATTCTGGGTCATGGTGGATTTACATCGCCTTCATTTCACATTACACTGACTGCCAAGTAGAGTGGTTGGGAGCAGTGGCGGCTCGTGATAATTTTTGTTGGTGGGGCCAGACATTTTTTTCTCCGGATAAGTCATGGTTTTTGTTGCTATATTTTAATTTATAAATAATAAATACACGTTATACATTATTTTTGGTGGAGACCGGCCCCACTGGCCCTTAATGACGATCCACCACTTGTTGGGAGTCATATCGCTTCTTCTCTGATAATAGAGAACGTTGCGGCGGCTCTAAGGCTGTTGGGAATATTATACTGTACCAAATAATGTTGCAGATTAATGTGGTTAAATGCTCGCTCGAGTGACTATATAACACAACACGAGCATGGGCGAATACATCATTTTTACACGGGGGTAATCAATGTTTAAAAAATGTTAGTTTGTAGTTTACTACGGGAAGACCAGATTTTAATAGCAGGCTCCATCAGTGGCGTGCCGTGATATAATACAGAGAGGCGACCGCATCAAGGGCGGAATTTTAGGGGTGGCATTTCGAAGACTTTCATCATACTGAAAAAATATACCGCACTGTCCTGGGCTCCATGTATAGAAAGAAATATCACCGTGTGTTTGCCGGGGCTCGCAAGGGAGCAAAGAATAGTAACATTGCGACCTACAAGGCATGTCGTAAGAGGCGCATGTGGTAGGGTCTAGGGAAGATACCCTCGTAAATAAAAAGCGTCGCAGAAATCGGATTTTGCTGACCCACTTGTAAGTGCATAACTGTCATAACGTACAATCGCTTTTAGAATCGGATCACATACAAATCACAAAGAGTGGTTAACAAGTGATCGATATAGTTATTGCAAAAGTCAATCACATTTTTACAAGTATCATTTCAAATACAGTGTCAAACATGGCCAATAACAGCAACTAATGAGCGGAAAATCATAACGACAGAGATGGGATGTCTTAGAAGAGCTGCAGGTGTGACAATAAGAGACAAAATTAGAAATGAAGAAATCAGAAGAAGACTGGATGTGAAACCAGTCATGCAATTCATAAAAGAACAACAGATTAAATGGTTTGGACACCGGACAAGAATGCCCTGGTATCGCCTACCACAGTGAGCCACACAGAAAAAGTATAATGAGTACAAAGCCAGAGGAAGATCACGCAAAAGATGGAGCAACGGCATCAAAAACAGCGTTACGAAAATGAATATCAGCTTACAAAGTGCCTTAACCTGATTCACTACCGGGTTTTTTCGCCTCTGGACGGAATTATTTTTTTAGCTTCAAAAATATTGCACACACACTTTGGCTCAACTAAAATTTTGTTTCTAAATATGATTTAAAGTTGAGCTTATTATATATCAAATTAAAGATAAATGAATTTACTTTCATCAAATATTTATTGTATCCGATAATATAATGTTGTGTTGACTATGCATGAAAAATATTAGTATGTATTAAAAAAAACCAATTGAAATTGTGAGAACAAAAATCCAACTAATCAAGGGCCTTGATGAACAATATGTTGTATAAATCAGTCTAACTGTTCTCTTTATATAGGTAATCCATTTATGAATACAAAACATTAAGAAAATAGTAAAGAAATGTATTGTTTATTAATGTTCACAAACTAGCATTATGAACATTCATAAAAATTGCTAGTTTTTTATGTCACATAGTATCCTAGAATGAATGGTAAACTCTGTTTCACTTCTACTTCTAGCATAAGTCACGATGATATGTATTCATTATCGTTTATATTTCACTTTTAGGTAGTTTCCGGTTAATATAAAGCTCTAACCAGAACGAAAAGTAATGAAAACGCAACAAAATAGTAAATGTATTTTGAGTGACGCGTGGTCCATGCGATAAGATATATTGACACTTGAGTGTCGCTTGGTACGGAATCAATTAAAACAAGACACACAAAATCACTACGTGCATACCCCCTTCCACTTTATAAAGAAGTAAATGGTGGAAGAGAAGAAGACTTAAATACAGATGATCGTAAGATGGAAACTAATAAACTATTTTTCAGGTAGTAGAGCACATATCCCCCTCCCCACCTTGCCTTAGTCTCGAATAACAAAATATTAAAAATAAATTCTGGAAGTTTCTATTGGTCCTTCTACTGTGCCCACTCAGAGTCAACTATAAACTTATGGGCCTGCGGACTCAGGTAAAATTATGGGAAATCAGACCACAACTACACCACGTGACCTCGCATTCCAGTATTGGTGTATATAGACGAATTCATTTTAAAATCAACACAAAATTCTAAATCGAAGTTAGATTATGCAACAAGTTGAGTTTAACAATAAGGAATATCAATATTATGAATATTTTCACCAATAAATAGCCATAGACTCACAGAATTGAGTAAAATTACTAAAGGTCACGTGGATGTAGTTGTGTCTGATTCCCATAATTCTTACCTGAGTCGAAGGCCATAAGTTAATAGATGGCTCTGGCTAACCCACCTAGTTTGCTTCAAATAAGCGACATGGAAAGAACCCAATGGACAACATTTTCAGAAAAGTGTGTCCTCGATAAACTGAGAATGACACATAAATAGAATGAATACATGAGAATGACACATACAGAGAATGAATACACGAGAATCACACATAAAGAGAATGAATACATGAGAATCACACATAAAGAGAATGAATACATGAGAATCACACATAAGAGATGAATACATAATCAAACATCTATAATTCGGCTCCACATCGGAATGGTCAGGATCCCAGAGATGTCTGAGTTATCTAGAGTTGGGAACTGAGCACTCAAGAATGAATACATGAGAATCACAATAAAGAGAATGAATACATGAGAATCACACATAAGAAATGAATACATGAGAATCACATATAAGAGAATGATACATGAGAATACACATAAGAGAATGAATACATGAGAATCACATATAAAGAGAATGAATACATGAGAATCACATATAAAGAGAATGAATACATGAGAATCCATATAAGAGAATGAATACATGAGAATCACACATAAAGAAAATGAATACATGAGAATCACATATAAAGAGAATGGATACATGAGAATACACATAAAGAAATGAATACATGAGAATCACATATAAAGAGAATGAATACATCCTCAGTTTTGTCAAGATATATGTGTAGGTAGGGACATTGGAAAAAAGAGATGGCTTTACGTTATTATTCGAATACTGCAAATTCCATGAAAGTTTTAGAGTACCAGGAAAGGTCAAGGTGAAAGCGGGCTGTAACTCTCTGTAGCAGTCGATAACATGGAGGATCGTACCGTAGTTATGATCTGTCGTTGTAGCGGTAAATGTACCAACTTCAAGACTTCACTGTACACGCGTTCTTTGGTATGTTGTGATCATTCATTGATGCAAAGTTAAACTTACCAAACAAAATAGTTGGGCAATAGTTGTTGATCTATTCACGTTATTATATCATCGCTTACGATCTACAAATATTATCATGATGATAATGATATTCTCATTAATCATTCATATTGTTCTTATTAGAAGTAAGACAGAAATGCGTACTCTCACCAGACTTGTTCAACATTAACAGTGAAAACATTATGCGACATATAGAAAAACAGGCAGGAATAACAGTTGATGGACAAAAGATGAATAATCTAAGATATGCTGATGACACAATTCTCATGGCGACAAATTCGACAAGACTTGATAGGCATAGTGAGAGAAAGCGAAAAGAATGATTAAGCATGAATATAAAGAAAACAGAGGTAATTGTTGTCTCCAAGAAACACCACAATGCAATATCAAAATACACAACACTGAAACAAGTCCATTGATTTAAGTATCTTGGAGCACTCCTAACATCAGATGGAAGATGTAAAACATAGATTGGAGTAGAATAGCTCAAGTGAAAGCAACTTTTATTAAAATGAAAAACGCTCTATGGATAGAATTCACTACCATGACACTGCTGAAACGAGTACAACAGTGCTATATTGAAACAATACTTATATATGGCAATAAATCATGGTAAATGAGCAAGCAATCATTAAGATCGCTAAAAGCCACAGAGATGTGGTTTTACAGAAGAATGCTGAAAATTCCATGGACAGCGAAGAAAACAAATGATAATGTTTTAAAACAGGCCTGCACACAAAGAAACAGTACTAAAAGAATCAAGGTTCTTTGGTCATATAATGCAAGGTGGGGGCTTAGAACATCAGGTAAAATTCAGTGGAGAGTTTGTGGAAGACAGAGGGAGAAGATGTTGGATGGTCTGGCATGGTGGTTCGACAAAAGATCAGTGCCAGAACTGATTAACTGCAGCAGTGAATGAGAGTTGTAGAGAGGCATGATCGCCTACGTCGGCAAGCATATCACTTGATTGATGGTCAAAGAAGACTTAGGTTATCAGCTCTGTTGACATTCCCAGAAAACTTGTCCTGCAGTGGTGCGAGCCATATCAGTTTTCTTTGTTACTCATGCGCTGGAAACTGTTGTAAAATATGTTCAGAATTAAGGTAACAAGGCACAGTTGAGATCAGTGAGCTGGCAGTGACCAAGATCCTACTCCACTTCCCCTGGTGGTCATTTATCGACCACTTGTTAAACCACTCTGATTTGTATGTGATCTAAGAAAAAGTGATCATACACTGTCAGTTATGCGCCTACAAGTAGGTCAGCAGATCTGATTTCTGCTATGCTTTTTATTTACTAGGGTCAATTTCCTAGTCCCCTACCTCAGTCGCCTCTTATGACATGCCTTGTAAGTTGCAGTGTTGCTATTCTTTGATCTCCTTGCAGGCCCCGGCAACACACAGGCGGGTCATGGAAACAAATTGTAGCTCTGTAATCTGGAAAAGCGGGTAGGGATCGAAGGGAAAATTACCACTGATAGGACATTACAATGTAAACGCAGATGTGCATGGTGTTAGCTTGGATCGCCCACTATATTTACTATACCACCCTTCGTGTGCTACCGGGCAAAAGAAAATTATGGGCATAATACCATATTCCATATTATACCACATGATATATAAACATATACTTTCTCTCTCTCTCTCTCTCTCTCTCTCTCTTTTTGCCTTTTACCCGGATTGGGGCATGGCCCTCAACCAACTCATGCCAAGTCTTCCTATCTCTAGCTATCTCCTGCAGCTCCCTCCAACTCTTCTTTATATTGTTGATCTCCGCCTCCAAATCTCGTCTCCATGTATTTCTCGGCCTCACCTTCTTTCGCTGTCTCTGCGGGTTCCAGGCAAGGACCCTTCTTGTTATATTCCCTCCGGTTTTCGCAAAATGTGTCCTATCCAGCGCCAGCGTCTTTTTTAACCTGTTCGTTCATTGGAATCTGTCTTGTTCTCTCCATAAGTTCCTCATTGATGACCCTATCATACCATCTTATTCCCTCTATTCTGCGCAGACACCAGTTGATGAATGTTTGCAATTTATGCGCTATTGTTTTAGTTGTTCTCCATGTTTCTGATCCATACAGTAGAACTGCTTTAACATTAGAGTTAAATATCCAAATTTTGTTCTAGATTTGATTTCTTTAGACTTCCAAATGTTTCCCAGTGCAATGAAAGCTCCTCTTGCCTTCTGTATTCTTATTTTAACATCTCTATCTGTTCCATCCTCTTTGTCTACGTTGCTGCCCAAATATGTAAACATATACTTTACTTTCTTTAACTACTCATTCAAATATTTGACCATTGATGTATGTGTCATATTTCATTCTTTTGTATCTAGGAGGAGCACCTGACTGAATGGATCGGAGCACTGCTCCCATGCGGGAGACCCACGTTCAATCCACATAAGGCCAAGGATTTCTTTCTGTCGGGCATTAAAAAATTTAGAACCCGAACAGTTTTGTAGCAACTGCACTGAAAAAAATCATGGCATATCCCAAAGGCGTAGCTATCAACCACAGTAAGAGTCGTTGATTTTCTAGGCACCACTTATACGTTCAGTAGTTTGCCATTGCTTTCTGAGCGGTGAGGTCTATTTTTACCTTTTGTAAAAATCCCACGGAAACAATTTGCTTCCAAACTTGCCCACCGCGGGGTTTGAACCAGGTACTCTTGGGTCTGTGATCGAGCTCACTACCGCTTGAGCTACAGACGCTCACAACTGCACTAGCCGTGCGCTAGTAAATTCCTCAGGCTCATGTCCCTCTGTTCTACACCGCTCTAAAAAGCAGTATTACAGGCAGTAACAATAGTTTTAAAATAAATTATTTTATTTTGTATCTACAGAAATTTATTTTGTTTTTGAATACTCTTTCATTTATTCTGACAGGTTTGTGACGAGAGCTTGAATAAGTCATAATTATGTATTTGACATCCAACATTCCAGCGGAGACATCAACAATGGTAGCAGTTGTAAAAAAGCAAGTAAAGTTTTGACAATAACAAAATATGTAAACTTTGAGAACTGCATATAATCAACGTCTACAAACTCGGTATTTTGCTCCATATATAAGTGTTTGGATCTTTACTCTGTATGTTCCTTCATTTATAAGTGTTGGGATCTTTCCTGTTGAATTTAGTTTAAAGTTTCTTTGTTATTTAAGAGATTAAAGCTTATTTAAGCAGAGGTGGATCTACTGTCGTGGGCATGCAAGTGTTCGCGGCAACGAGAGAGCGAACAGGCTTGCACCAGCTGTTGGGGAGTTTAGGGTGGAAAGGGGATGTTTTCAGTCTCTTGGTGACCTACTGTTGGATAAGGACACTAAAATAGATGTTGAATCAATTCAGTGATTTAAGGACTTTTGAATTACATGTCCCTAGGGAAAGCTCACCCTAGTAAATCAAAAGCTAACTGAAAACGGTAGCGAGCCTAGTCACCATGGGCGCATAATAGACCCAATGTAGATCACTCCGTTTTGTCAAAGGACCAATTATATATAAGCAAAAAAATGATAAAATTGGCTGTGAAGAACGTTCGAAAAGAAGAATTACATGTTGTACAAGTTTCTTCTTCTTTGCGTTCATTCTTTATGACCAATTTTAATCAGTCTTTGTGATATCTTTGATCTTTGCCAAGAACGTGTATACATTGCACATTGGTTTGGTAGGCCCCTAAACGCATAGACTTGACAGTTTAGGATACATGCATCGATTTCAGCCAAACCTCCTTAGTTGCCTCTTACGACATGCGTAGCAGGTAACGGTGGTTCTATTCTTTACACCCCAAATTTGGGCCACAGTAACCACTCGGATGAAGTAGAGTTATGAGTTGAACTACAGGGTCAAAGGCGCATGGCGACAATGCGCGCCAGGATTAGTGAGCTGGTACTAATCTAGACCCTGCCCTCACCTCCTCATGGTGATCCTGGAAAACAGACGGTGGTTCCGGTCTGGCTAAGAGGGCAGGTGTCATGGGAGAGCTACTTTGGTGCAAGTAGAGATGCAAAGGTAGTCACGCTAGATGGGATCCACTCGCAACACAGATGAGCGAATGCCCAGAGTGACTATTAATGCTGCTCTCCCGGCCGATGGGAAAAGCTAGAGGGATAAACATACAGGATGAGAGGTGCATCCGGAAAAGAATTATCAGCCCACAGTGGGCAAAACTCCAAGTCTGAAGGTAGCACCTCGAGTTGAGTTGCATGTACAAAACTCCGAGCCCTGGGGAGGGGGAGAGACTGAACAAACTAATGAACACACAGGATGAGAGGTGCATCCATCGAAGAGACGTGGACCCGCTTGGGGCGAAACTCAGAGCCTGCGCATGCTCTCTCTTGAACCTGAATATCCTGGGATTGAGTTGAGCTGCCATGGGCCCACATAGGGAAAAACTCGGGTCCCCATCACAGGGGTGAGGGTACGATTTGAAGCCCCAGAGACGGACAACCCAGGCAAATATGAGCACGGCGAAAACTGACGGTGATGATAAGGCAGGCACCGGGGCAGAACGACCATGCATGCGGGTGATGCAAGAGTGGACCCCCATGGGCAGACGAACATAGCACGGCATGCAAGGAAGGCATGGCAGGCGAGATGGTGTGCAGAAAAACTGGAAAACCCTACAGAGGTAAAGCCAGTGCGCGTTTCCGCTCGCAGGGAACTACTGCTGCCTTGTAGTTTGATTGGGGACAATCAAAGGCTAGCGGAGCAAACCATACACAAAACTGGACGGGTGGCAAACCAAGTAGTCTACAAAAAGACTGGTTCGCTGGGCAGATGATGCTCATCAACCCGGGAGGGTAGGCCATCTAATGGTCGCTGCCTAAAAGAAAATAGCAACCTGCTGCCTTGCAGGTTTGGCTGGGGACAGAAAAAGGCTAATGGAGAGCGAACCCAGTAAACGCTGGTTGAAACCGGACACACCACCGAAGGATAAGCGTCTGAGCTCAAGTAGGTACTGAAGGTTGTGAACATATACCCGTTCTTGGTATTAAAGCTGTTTATATATCACATTAGAATGGTAAAAATGGCGTAAGAACGATCGCGCGTGCACGAGAGAGAGAGAGTTGAACTACACAACATTGACTTATAACATTCATCTTCATTCCAGGGCACATGAGAAAGTGGACAGAATGGCTGACTCTACCATCATATTTAGGGCCATAAATGCATAAAAGCTGACATTCTGAATGCCTTCATATAGTGTGGCTGCAAAGAGAACTGTCATATAAACTTCTTCTTTTGTCATCACACTGCTACCGGGTTGTTGCCCAGTGTCGTGGTTTTCTGTTTTTGTCTTGCGCTGTTCTGGTGGCTTGTGTGATTGTTATTTTTGCTCTTTCACAGGATTCTGCTACGCCATCTAACCATCTTTTCCATGATCTTTCTCTTGCCTTCTTTCCCGATGTTCCATCGTAGAAGACTCTTGTATACTGTGGAGTTTGGATATAAACTAATTGATGTTAATTGCTAGATTGCAGGAGCTTGGATTGAAGATTGGAGTGGCCAGAAAAGAACATCACATCAGGCATATGAGTAGGCTCCTCTACCTCTAAAGTCAAAGAAAGAAGGCACGCCTATATGGTGGGTGACACTGATAAAAAGGAAAGCAGGTCTTCACACAAAAATCAATCAGAAGCGTAAGACCAGGCGCCATGACTAAGTCTGAATTCATAGCTAACGCAAGAAGTAGGCTCATCAATCAACACCGAACTAATATTATTATTCGTCGCTGGATGCTGTTGGAGATACTGCGAAGAAGACTGGAGCACCTATGGACATATCTGGAATGCAATGAAGATATTCCAAACTGAAACTGAAACATTGACATATTGTCTACTCTTGGAAACAACCTCACATAGTCAGAAAGGATGTATATTGTAGACACACTCTTAGGCCAAGACTATAAAACCCAGATATATGGCACAAAATGATAGTTAAAGAGCAATGAATACATGAAGCAGCCGAAAAGTGAACTTTTCAATGCCTAGCTCTAGAAGGGTTAAGAATGCTCCTAAACCAGAACGACCTCACCCAGTCAAAAATGTTGCAAAGTAGTAAATGCTCTTTGGCGTAGATCTAAGCCAAATATACGCATTAAAAAAAATCATTAAAGAGTGTTTATCATACATGCGTACGGAATGACCTCACGCAGGCAGAAAAGGCAGAAAATCCAGTAGAGAAGTCACACTTCACTAATTGTCACTGGCCGTAAAAGTTCCGAGGGTACGAGGACTCAAGGCAAGTGGTTCGGACTACAGGTTTCCTGTTACGATAACACTTGAAGGATCTAATCTTCAAGTATCTCTGAAGCTGGCGAAGGCTCGCCTTTGTGGTGAGGGAAACCAGTCAAATGGTAAGCAGCCCTCATGCAAAACTCGGTCAGAAGCGCAATACCAGACGACATGACTAGTGCCTGTATTCACAGCAGACGATTGCAGAAGAAGAAGAAGAAATCTACTCTTGTACATTCTACATGTGAAACATCTTCCCTGCAGACATTACATACGATAACAGACAACAGCAACATAAGAATCACATGTGCACTCTCTCTCTTTGCCTTTTTAGCCCGGATTGGGGCATAGGCCCTCAACCAACTCATGCCAAGTATTCCTATCTCTAGCTATCTCCTGCAGCTCCCTCCAGCTCTTCTTTATATTGTTCATCTCTGCCTCCAAATCTCATCTCCATGTATTTCTAGCCTCCCTTCTTTCGCTGCCCCTGTGGGTTCCAGGCAAGGACCCTTCTTGTTATATTCCCCTCAGGTTTTCGAAAAGGGTGTCCTATCCAGCGTGAGCGTCTTTTTTAAACCTGTTCGTTCACTTGAATCTGTCTTGTTCTCTCCATAAGTTCCTCATTTGTGACCCTATCATACCATCTTAGTCTCTCTATTCTGCACAGACACCAATTGATGAATGTTTATGCAACATGAAAGATGAAAGTTAGCCATATGTATTATCTAAACCAACACTTAAGACAACATAAAGTACAGGAGAAACTAGCACTAACTGCATGTTTTAAATGTTCCTTCTATCAAAGAGTGTTCTCTTAAAAAAAAAACTACAAGAAGCATGTGACCAATCACAAACATTGTACCATGTACGCCCATGTGGTGAAGTGGCCCGTGTGGTGAAGTGGCCTGCAAGGGAAGCAAAGAATAGTACCACTGCACCTACAAGGCATGTCGTAAGAGGCAACTGATGTAGGACCTAGGGAAGCAACCCTAGTAAATAAAAAAGCATCTGAGAAATCGAATGTGCTGACCTACTTGTAGATGCATAACTGACATAACATACAATCGCTCTTAGGATCGGATTACATACAAATCACATAGAGTGGTTAACAAGTGGTCGATATGGACGTTCAAGAAGAAAAATAAGTACCATGTATTTATGTTTGTTGTGTGACTTCTCCACAAAATACTTTTCTGAGTTTGTTTATCAAAAATCTTCCCATGCAGATGATAGTGGATCTCTGATCTGTCGAAAATGTCAGCATGTTTTTCTCATCTGTAACAGACCATGACGTTCATATGTTTCTCAGTCATGTGGAACATTATGTTAAAGGTATGAGGAATCAAGTCTTTGCTTGTACGTTGTGTGGTAAAATATTTCACATATTTTCAAACCAGCGGCTTCATATTATAAATACTCACATTAAAGAGTGCTCCGCCTGAGTGGTTACCAGACCCAAATTTGAGGTGTAAAGAATAGAACCACTGTTACCTGCCATGCATGTCGTAAGAGGCGGCTAAGGAAGTTCGGCTGAAATCGGATGCATGTGTCCTAAACAAGTCTATGCATTTAGGGCCTACAACCAATGCAACGATGATACACGTCTTGAAAAGTAAAAAAGTAAAAGTACCCTTCATCTCGTGGTATATGGTCAATCAGGTTAGGCCTGTATTTTCATTGACCGTGGTAATAGATGGGTGATGTGTCAGCATCCACGGCCTTTACTTTCCCAGAGCATGTCTGGTACCCAGTGAGGCTGGTCGACCTGAGAGCTGTAGATGGAAACATTCCACGCATGCATTGCGGAGCTGAACCGAGACCACCAGCCTTGCGAAGAGTTCACTAACAACTACGCATTAGGGCTCTCAACACGTTCTTGGCAAAGATCAAATATATCACAAAGAGTGATTAAAATTGGTCGTAAAGAACAAACGCAAAGAAGAAGAAGAAGGAGTGCTCATATTCTGTCTAAGATCAAATATCACAAAAGGAAATGTACATAGTTCCTGAGAGACGATAGTTATGCTCAGCTTGCGGTATATTTTTGCAAACATTGAACCATCTCAAAACGCATAAATGTGTAGACAACAAAGAGTTCAACAAGGGCGACTCATCTGGCCCTAGAACGCAAATTAAAGCTCCCATCCCTTTAACAGCAAGAGTGGACAGCCAACTACATCTTCCACCTGGGAATAGACAATTGACTAATCAAAGAGTTAACTTGTACAACTTTTACGCAGAGGTGTACCAGCAGATTTAAGCTCAGAAACCACAAGTATGTACATGCAGACTATAAACAATTTCTTTGTTCAGTGTGCCCGCACGGATCCAAACATATGCAGTATTTTAAGCGATACATTCTGAAACACGCTGGCGAAAAAATAATTTATACACAATATGTGTCAGGTTTTTGTTTATTCGTAATCACTGAAACAACATATGTTGAAACATACGACTGAACGACCATATTCCTGTACTCTGTATATGTATCGAGCAAGGAAACATACGACTAAATGACCATATTCCTGTACTCTGTGTATGTATCAAGCAAGGAAACATACGACTAAATGATCATATTCCTGTACTCTATGTATGTATCAAGCAAGGAAACATACGACTGAACGATCATATTCCTGTACTCTGTGTATGTATCAAGCAAGGAAACATACGACTGAATGACCATATTCCTGTACTCTGTGTATGTATCAAGCAAGGAAACATACGACTGAACGATCATATTCCTGTACTCTGTGTATGTATCAAGCAAGGAAACATACGACTAAATGATCATATTCCTGTACTCTGTGTATGTATCAAGCAAGGAAACATACGACTGAACGATCATATTCCTGTACTCTGTGTATGTATCAAGCAAGGAAACATACGACTAAATGATCATATTCCTGTACTCTGTGTATGTATCAAGCAAGGAAACATACAACTAAATGATCATATTCCTGTACTCTGTGTATGTATCAAGCAAGGAAACATACGACTAAATGATCATATTCCTGTACTCTGTGTATTTCAAGCAAGGAAACATACGACTAAATGACCATATTCCTGTACTCTGTGTATGTATCGAGCAAGGAAACATACGACTAAATGACCATATTCCTGTACTCTGTGTATGTATCGAGCAAGGAAACATACGACTAAATGACCATATTCCTGTACTCTGTGTATGTATCGAGCAAGGAAACATACGACTAAATGACCATATTCCTGTGCTCTGTGTATGTATCAAGCAAGGAAACATACGACTAAATGACCATATTCCTGTGCTCTGTGTATGTATCAAGCAAGGAAACATACGACTAAATGATCATATTCCTGTACTCTGTGTATGTATCAAGCAAGGAAACATACGACTAAATGATCATATTCCTGTACTCTGTGTATGTATCAAGCAAGGAAACATACGACTAAATGATCATATTCCTGTACTCTGTGTATGTATCAAGCAAGGAAACATACGACTAAATGATCATATTCCTGTACTCTGTGTATGTATCGAGCAAGGAAACATACGACTAAATGACCATATTCCTGTGCTCTGTGTATGTATCAAGCAAGGAAACATACGACTAAATGACCATATTCCTGTGCTCTGTGTATGTATCAAGCAAGGAAACATACGACTAAATGACCATATTCCTGTGCTCTGTGTATGTATCGAGCAAGGAAACATACGACTAAATGACCATATTCCTGTACTCTGTGTATGTATCGAGCAAGGAAACATACAACTAAACGACCAAATTCCTGTACTCTGTGTATGTATCGAGCAAGCAATCAAAGTAGACCAAAACAACATATGTTAAAACACACAACTGAACGACCATATTCCTGTACTATGTGTATGTATCAAGCAAGCAATCAAAGTGAACCAAGTCAACATGTGGAAGCATATTAACAACTTTTTATCGTGCAACATTTGTTCATTTACCTGTGTGAACGTATCTGACATGAAAAGGCACAAGTTATCACATATGCCAGATAAACTCATTCCATGTTTATCGTGCAGTCTCACTTTTGTAAATTCAAAAGAACTGCAGGCTCATCTTCTGGTACATATTAAACAGGAGCTTCCAAATTACTCATGCAACCTGTGCCCATATAAATGTCAAACTCAGAAAAACTATATTACTCACATGCAAACCCATTCTGTTGACAAACCGTTTGTTTGCACAGAGTGTTGTTATTCCAGCAACCGATTAATGAATTTAAAAGTTCATATGACCAAAAAGCACAAATTGTCATTGACAACTGGCGTGACCTTCAAGTGTAAAGTTTGCCAGTTTGGATGTGAACGTGACCATGAATATGTAAAACATATGATGGTTGACCACAATATAGACAAACCTTTTGATTGTCCCGTATGTATGTTCACAACACATAAACAAGGTTTACTAAAGGCACATCTTGAGACACATAAACCTCATAAATATTTCTGCCATCTTTGTAACTTCAAATGTAAACGAAGAACATTGTTAAATAAACATTTGGCATTTAAACACGTAAATGAAAATGTCACTGAAAGCACCTCCACAGTTCAGAAACAGAAAGTTTACTCCTGTAATCTTTGTGACTTTACAAGTAAACATTATGCATCTCTGCGGAACCATGTGCCATCTCATTCAGGTGTTACGTTATTGTGTGATGAGTGTAACTACGTAACATATGCACAAAGAAATCTAACATCTCATATGAAATCTCATACCAAGGATAAACCGTTTAAATGTACGTTCTGTAATTATTCAAGTGCTCGGAAGAATAACTATAAGTTACATATGGTCAAACATATGAACGAGAAGTTATATTATTGTACTAGTTGTGATTTCGCTTCTAAGAATGATGAAATTCTAACAGAACATGTTGTACTTAACCACAGAAGTAGTAACTCTACAGCTCTTACTGACCTGTCTGAAGATGTCAAAACATTGTGTGAGGTTCCTAATCAAGTGATAGCTGACAGGATACAGTCGACAGATAAGTACAAGATCATTAGAAACAAGACTGTGAACGATATTTGCAAGAATGAATGTCGGAAGAATAATAATTTGACGATAAAGACAGTGCAGCAGCATCATGATTATGATGATGCACTTGTTAGTACCAACCTTACAAAAAATGTAACATTGTATGAAGTATCTGTAGAAGATCAAGCTAATAGGAAACAGTCAGATCAAGTTAGCAAAATACACCCTCCATCTACATTCACGACTTATAAAACTGAATCGTACATTCTCGACAATGTATGTCAGAAAAAAAAGAATTTAGTGGAAGCGACAAATCAAACTTTAAATCATGAGCGTTACTTATCTACCGACCCAACAATATGTGCCATGAGGAGCCAGAAACTGTCGATTGCAGAAATATATTTAGAGAAAGATCTATACCACTTGTCAATGTAGAGTATGATACCACTAACGTACGATCTTCGAATCACATACAATCATATGCTGGCTCAACAAACCATAATTTCAATTTGTCCTCACCTCGTAGAGATATTGCACCTGACTTCCAGCAAAAGAAATATGTTGACATATCTGTTTATCCATCAGATGTATCTGCCGAGAAAGACTTAAATGATATAATCCAGCAACAATCCGAACCTGTTAACTGTTCCACAAATTTATCGACAGAACAAACATTACCTTGTAACTCAAATGCGGATTGAATATTTCAAATGTTGATGATTTAAAACTTCATAGAGATAAAGCACATTGTTCAAATGTTGATGATTTAAAACTTCATACAGATAAAGCACATTGTTCAAATGTTGATGATTTAAAGCTTCATACAGAGAAAGCACATTGTTCAAATGTTGATGATTTAAAACTTCATACAGAGAAAGCACATTGTTCAAATGTTGATGATTTAAAACTTCATAGAGATAAAGCACATTGTTCAAATGTTGATGATTTAAAACTTCATACAGATAAAGCACATTGTTCAAATGTTGATGATTTAAAGCTTCATACAGAGAAAGCACATTGTTCAAATGTTGATGATTTAAAACTTCATACAGAGAAAGACATTGTTCAAATGTTGATGATTTAAAATTCATACAGAAAAGCACATTGTTCAAATGTTGATGATTTAAAACTTCATACAGAAAAACATTGTTCAAATGTTGATGATTTAAAACTTCATACAGATAAAGCACATTGTTCAAATGTTGATGATTTAAAGCTTCATACAGAGAAAGCACATTGTTCAAATGTTGATGATTTAAAACTTCATACAGAGAAAGCACATTGTTCAAATGTTGATGATTTAAAACTTCATACAGATAAAGCACATTGTTCAAATGTTGATGATTTAAAACTTCATACAGAGAAAGCACATTGTTCAAATGTTGATGATTTAAAACTTCATACAGAGAAAGTACATTGTTCAAATGTTGATGATTTAAAACTTCATACAGATAAAGCACATTGTTCAAATGTTGATGATTTAAAACTTCATACAGATAAAACACATTGTTCAAATGTTGATCACACAGTAAAAACACATACCTTCTTACACATTCAAACATCAATGAATCATGCTTGCACAATTTCTCATGTTTCCTCAATCAATGCTCAAGATTTCAACAGACAAAGTATAGACTACCAGCTTGAACCAGCTGCCCAGAAAAATCATCTTTATCCACAAGATCCTGATGGATTGTATACCCAGACTCTACTTCAGGACAATCCTCATGCAGCATCTCAAACACAGGGAAAGCACTATAGCTGTTTCAAGTGTAACTTCAACACCAATCGTCCAAGTATCTTCAAGTACCATATGTTATCAGTACATGATATCAAAAAGCATTTACAGTGCTCTTTATGCTCGTACAGTTCAAAACGAGAAGACGATTTAAAAACTCATGCCATAACTCATAATGCTAGCATGATGAGTTCTTGTAGCATATGTGACTATACCTGCAAGCGAGCTCCAGCTCTGCGGAAACACATGCAGAAGCATCAAGATGTTCATCTATTTTCTTGCCAGATATGTGACTTCCACTGCAATTATCAGCCAGACCTAAAATCACATATTTGTAAAACCCACGAAAAGCCAAAGAATTTTACATGTCAGCTTTGCCCATACTCAACAAGCGTTGCTATTCATTTCAAGAATCACATGCATGGAAAACATGCAGTTGATAGTGCTTTTAAGTGCCCAGACTGTGAGTACTCATCTCCATTATGGAATAACTACCGAGCCCATAAACAAAAACACAACAATATTAACAACTATGTATGTACTGTATGTCAGGAAGTCTTCAAACGGTCATCAAACCTCAGAAACCATATGTACAAACACTCACGTACACATGACTTAAAGTGTTCCGTGTCGACTACCATTGTAACCTTCCACAGAAATTAAATGCTCACATGCGGAGACATACTAATGAACGACCCTATATTTGTCAAATCTGTCAGCATTCCTACACACACTCTTCTAGTCTTTACAAACATATTTCACTCATTCATAAAAACATTAAACGGTTCACATGCTGCCAGTGCCCATACCTCACCTCAACTTCTACCCAACTCAGAAGACATATGCTAAAACATGGTATTGGAAACCGACTCCAATGCAATGTTTGCGATTTTGATTGCAACCGCATAGAGATCTTAAACAACCACATGCTTGTACACAACCCCACTGTCACTCCAGAACTAGAACTAGCCTTTCACTGACCAATCTAACTTCTCAAACCATTGAGATGACCAGCATTTTACCTTCAACAGTTAATCCAAGCTCTGAAGCAGCTTCCTATCAAACCACCAAACATAACCTCTCAACACCCACTTACAAGCAGAGTTTGAACACATCAAATTTGAACAAGCATGTATCAAAATTTTATAAATCCAAGAGCACACAAAGACTCTTCTGTTCCGTATGTGAGTTTTCTTGTTTGCGACCACACGAACTTAAAATCCACACATCACTACACACAGGTACGCCACAGTTCACCTGTAGCATATGCAGCTTTGCTTGCCACCAACCCTACATCCTTAAGTATCACAAACAGAGGAGACATAGATATCAGAACAATGCAGACAGCTCTAATCTCGCTGGTTTATTAGCTTGTTCGATGTGTGATTTCACAACCGTGAAGCGCCTCTTTCTGAAATACCACATGCAGGAAAAGCACGCAACAAGAGCATCATCTTCACAAAATTATGTAATGTCCACCTCGGATGGAGGGAATTCTAAGTCTGTTCTAATATCTTCACAAAATTGTGTAATGTCCACCTCGGATGGAGGGAATTCTATTCAAACTTCACAAAATTGTGTAATGTTCACATCGGATGGAGGGAATTCTATTCAAACTTCACAAAATTGTGTAATGTCCACCTCGGATGGAGGTAATTCTATTCAAACTTCACAAAATTGTGTAATGTCCACCTCAGAAGCTAACTTTCTAAATCTGTTGTAACTTCTCCAGAAGACACAAACTTCACAATGCTAGGTAATATCAACTCTTCTGAATGGAAGCTTCAACAAAAGAAAAGCACCATCAATAAGATTCTAATCTGGAAATCAGTCCAAAGACAAGAAAAGCTACATGACAATAAGATCTTTCGCAATACAAGTCCAAGACAGAAGAAAAGCTACCAGGTCAATAAGATCTTTACGGAACAATACAAGTCCAAAGACAAGAAGAAAAGCTACCATGTCAATAAGATCTTTATGGAACAATACAAGTCCAAAGACAAGAAGAAAAGCTACCAGGTCAATAAGATCTTTACGGAACAATACAAGTCCAAAGACACAAAACACTGATGTTCGAAACAAATTTATTTGCTCTCACTGCAGTTATACCTCCCGCAGCAAAGGAAATCTCAAGGCACACATGGTGAGACACACAAACAAACGATTCCTCTGCGATAATTGCCATTATATGTGCCACAGAAAAAGTGAGCTAAAACGACATCTCCTGACACATTTCAAAGAAAAACCACTATCATGTGACCAATGTTCTTACACTTGTATCCTGCCTTCCAGTCTTAGAACTCATATGCTCAAACACACCGGAGAGAAACCGATATGTTGTAAACTTTGTGAGTTCAGATGTCGACAGACGAGCACTCTCAGAGACCACATGAAGACTCACTCGGATGAACGAAGGTTTGCTTGTAAACATTGCGACTATCGAACAAAACGAGCTACATCTCTTAAAATGCACTTACTCACACATTCATTTGAGAGGCCTGTCATCTGTACATTATGTGATTTTACATGTAAACATACGAATGCGTTACGATCACATATGTGGTCTCATTGTATCATCTACCAGACAAGCAGTAGAGTGAGTTAATGATGTGACAACCATGAGGGCAAGAGAAAGACTTTATTGTAAGTGGGAAAGAAACATTAAGAGTTGAACTAATAACTGTCTAGCGAAATAGACCAGCATGAACAGACATATAATATTAGAGATTCTGTCCAGTCAATGTGGGGATGCTTCTTGATCTGATCTAGTTGAAGACAGAAGATGTTGGAGATTCTGTCCAGTCAATGTGGAGATTCTGTCCAGTCAATGTGGGGATGTTACTTGATCTTGGTTATTGGTTATTGGTTACTAAACTGACGTCATTGCACTCCGGACAGACCCATAGGTACTCAGTCTCCCCAACAGATATCGAAGAGTATGCATACTGATGGTTCCTGTGGCTCGCTGATTAAACACACCTCTCACTCTGCCTCTCAGGCATCCAGTTTGACTTGAACAACGGGTAACTCCAAACTGCTTAAATCGCTTGATCGATTCAACATCGATTTTAGTGTCCTCATCCAACAGAGAGTCGCGAAGAGACCGAAGAATATCCCCCTTATCCATCTTCAACTCCCCAACAATCGATGCTGTTGATGCAAGCCTGTCCGCTCTCTCATTACTGTAAACACCCGCATGTCCAGGACAGTATATCCACGTAAGCCGCTGGAGGTTAGAAACTTCTATAGATGATATCCACTCATACCGAAACCTGCCCTTCTGGATCTTGTGAAGCATCGACTGAGAGTCAGATACAACAACTGCCCCAGTAAATGAAGTCCCAGAAATCCAATGGAGGGCAGCAGTAACAGCCTCAACCTCCATCCTCATACTAGAAGTAATTGTCCTGTATGCCCCACTTCGCTCTGCAACAACCCTACCATGCGCATTAGCCAAGAAACCCCAGCCGGATTTCTCACCACGTTGAACCGACCCATCGGTATATACAACAACATCATCATCCCTTGCATTATCTTCTATCAGCTGCTTAACTGCGAGATCAGCCTTCATGTTGCCCCAATCTCTACATTCTCTTCCAAGAGTAATGATAACCTTGAGATAGTTCATCATGCTACCATCTGTTGGGATCCATTCTTCCCCTTTTGGTAAGGTCAATCCTGAATAAGCGTGTATGTTGTGGTGCTCGTTGAATAATCACATCGTCAAGGCTGACCTACCCTGTGTAATCTTTGATGAACATACCATCGAGCGCAGGGACAGGCTGCGCTATCTTGGAATAACCTTTGATCGTAGTCTATCTTTCAAACACCATATTGAACAGATGATACAACGCAGCAAGCGTGGTCTTGCGGCTATCAAAGTTATGGTGGCCACACACCTTGAGCAGAGACTACTTGCCATTTTGTTCAATCGACTGGTAATGTCAGTGATAGATTACGGACTCGGAATTCTTACGATATCAAGATCACAATGTGAACGACTCGAACGGGTTCAGAATGAAGGTATGCGTATAGTTCTGGGCTGCACTAGAGATACCCCATTGTGAAGATGAGATATATGCTTGACCTTCTGTCACTACGCTCCCGTCATGCAATCGCCCAAACCAAGGCATATATGCGGGTTACTTCGGATAAGAGACACCCACTACACAAGAACACTAATGATGTTAAGGGCACGAGAATCAAGCGTGGCATGTCGTGGATGACCCAGGCTGAGAGAACAATTGACCAGGTGACTATGGTTGCGACCCTACTTGATCTGATCTAGTTGAAGACAGAAGATGTTGGAGATTCTGTCCAGTCAAGTAAATCTGTCAGTAATGAGATTCTGTCCAGTCAATGTGGAGATGCTACTTGATCTGATCTAGTTGAAGACAGAAGATGTTGGAGATTCTGTCCAGTTAATGTGGAGATGCTACTTGATCTGATCTAGTTGAAGACAGACAAATATTGGAAATTATCATCGTGATTTACTTAACAGAAGACAATGAAATTTCAGTCAGCTGTTGATGTTACTTAGACAGGAGACAGACAAATATTGGAAATTCTATACAATCAGCTGTTGATATTACTTAGACAGGAGGCAGACAGATATTGGAAATTCTATACATCAGCTGTTGATGTTACTTAGCAGAGACGCAGATTTGAAATTCTATACAGTCAGCTGTTGATGTGGAGATACTACATGATCTGATCTAGGTGAAGGTAGAAAATGTCTTTACTGCATATTTAAAAGTTTATTTTTTCTTTGAAGCTTTTTTTCCAGTTTAAATATTATTATTATTATATTTTTCTTATACCGTTATATGTTACATAGGCTGCAAGCAATTCCTCCATACTGCTCTATCCTGAGCAACTCTCTCAATCTCTTCTACGGAACTGAGTCCGATATTTCTCACCTCTCTAGTCAAATTCGTTTCCGGTTTTTCTAGGCATCCTTTCTTTCTTTAATCCTTTACCTCCCATATCAGTGTTTGTTTTGTCTTTGATCATTTCTTCTCAAGTTATGTGCAGCATATCTCCATTTTCTCCTTCTTATAACAGTTGTTACTAGTAGTTGACCAGACATTTCTTCTCAGAGTATACCCAACATATCTCCATCTTCTCTTTCTTATAGCAGTTGTTACTAGTGATTAACCAGACATTTCTTCTCAGAGTATATCCAACATATCTCCATCTTCTCCTTCTTATAACAGTTGTTACTAGTGATTAACCAGACATTTCTTCTCACAGTATATCCAACATATCTCCATCTTCTCCTTCTTATAACAGTTGTTACTAGTGATTAACCAGACATTTCTTCTCAGAGTATATCCAACATATCTCCATCTTCTCCTTCTTATAACAGTTGTTACTAGTGGTTAACCAGACATTTCTCTGATTTCATCACTTCTCCAGAATTTGTCACTATTTATGTTTATTATTTAGTTGAAATATACTCAGAAGCCAGTCGCTCCATTCCCCCTTCAGGAGACTACACACAATCTGTATGGGCTTGTAGCAACTAGCGACTCATTGCTGACCGTCAGCGTAAGAATGAAACTGACAAGACTTCACTCCGCCTCCTATTGGTAGCCACAGAAACAGACAATTACCAAGAAGTCTGGCTAAGTTTGTGGAGATCAAAGAGGGAGAAGCTAACTCGGTACCCAACAAAGTATATACTGAAGCTGGATGCGTCAAACTGAAAGGTGCAGATACCATAGCTCATGCTGAAAACTGTGACACAACACATTTCGTTATCCGGGCTGCATTCTGCTTTAACCAACTGTAGTATGAGAACGAATGAAGAAGAACAAATATACTCAACATAATCTCTCTCTCTCTCTCTTTAGCCTGTTACGCCCTTGGCATTTAGGACAGCAACAAACACACACCATTTTTCTCTATTCATGGCCATCCTCTGTATTGTGTTCCAGCTATGATTCATTACTTTCAGTTCTTGTTCTACGTTCTCCTTCAGGTTGTCTTCCACGTTTTCATTTACCCTCTGGAGTCCATCTCAGTGCAGTTTTCGTGTCAGAGCAAGTCTCCATGCGCATCACATGCCCGATCCATCTCCAGTGTCGTCTTGGGATGATGGTGCTCATATTCTCTTGTTGACATGGTGCGAGCATTTCTTGGCATAATGACCCTATTCAAACAAAAATCAAACATACAGGTAACATTGAATGTAACAAGAAGAAAACAAAAATCAAACATACAGGTAACATTGAATGTAAAAAGAAGAAAACAAACATCAAACATACAGGTAACATTGAATGTAAACAAGAAGAAAAAAACATCAAACATACAGGTAACATTGAATGTAACAAGAAGAAAACAAAAATCAAACATACAGGTAACATTGAATGTAACAAGAAGAAAACAAACATCAAACATACAGGTAACATTGAATGTAACAAGAAGAAAACAAACATCAAACATACAGGTAGCATTGAATGTAACAAGAAGAAAACAAACATCAAACATACAGGTAACATTGAATGTAACAAGAAGAAAACAAACATCAAACATACAGGTAACATTGAATGTAACAAGAAGAAAACAAACATCAAACATACAGGTAACATTGAATGTAACAAGAAGAAAACAAACATCAAACATACAGGTAACATTGAATGTAACAAGAAGAAAACAAACATCAAACATACAGGTAACATTGAATGTAACAAGAAGAAAACAAACATCAAACATACAGGTAACATTGAATGTAACAAGAAGAAAACAAACATCACACATACAGGTAACATTGAATGTAACAAGAAGAAAACAAACATCAAACATACAGGTAACATTGAATGTAACAAGAAGAAAACAAACATCAAACATACAGGTAACATTGAATGTAACAAGAAGAAAACAAACATCAAACATACAGGTAACATTGAATGTAACAAGAAGAAAACAAACATCAAACATACAGGTAACATTGAATGTAACAAGAAGAAAACAAACATCAAACATACAGGTAACATTGAATGTAACAAGAAGAAAACAAACATCAAACATACAGGTAACATTGAATGTAACAAGAAGAAAACAAACATCAAACATACAGGTAACATTGAATGTAACAAGAAGAAAACAAACATCAAACATACAGGTAACATTGAATGTAACAAGAAGAAAACAAACATCAAACATACAGGTAACATTGAATGTAACAAGAAGAAAACAAACATCAAACATACAGGTAACATTGAATGTAAAAAGAAGAAAACAAACATCAAACATACAGGTAACATTGAATGTAACAAGAAGAAAACAAACATCAAACATACAGGTAACATTGAATGTAACAAGAAGAAAACAAAAATCAAACATACAGGTAACATTGAATGTAACAAGAAGAAAACAAACATCAAACATACAGGTAACATTGAATGTAACAAGAAGAAAACAAACATCAAACATACAGGTAACATTGAATGTAACAAGAAGAAAACAAACATCAAACATACAGGTAACATTGAATGTAACAAGAAGAAAACAAACATCAAACATACAGGTAACATTGAATGTAACAAGAAGAAAACAAACATCAAACATACAGGTAACATTGAATGTAACAAGAAGAAAACAAACATCAAACATACAGGTAACATTGAATGTAACAAGAAGAAAACAAACATCAAACATACAGGTAACATTGAATGTAACAAGAAGAAAACAAACATCAAACATACAGGTAATATTGAATGAACAAGAAGAAAACAAACATCAAACATACAGGTAACATTGAATGTAACAAGAAGAAAACAAACATCAAACATACAGGTAACATTGAATGTAACAAGAAGAAAACAAACATCAAACATACAGGTAACATTGAATGTAACAAGAAGAAAACAAACATCAAACATACAGGTAACATTGAATGTAACAAGAAGAAAACAAACATCAAACATACAGGTAACATTGAATGTAACAAGAAGAAAACAAACATCAAACATACAGGTAACATTGAATGTAACAAGAAGAAAACAAACATCAAACATACAGGTAACATTGAATGTAACAAGAAGAAAACAAACATCAAACATACAGGTAACATTGAATTTAACAAGAAGAAAACACACATCAAACATACAGGTAACATTGAATGTAACAAGAAGAAAACAAACATCAAACATACAGGTAACATTGAATGTAACAAGAAGAAAACAAACATCAAACATACAGGTAACATTGAATGTAACAAGAAGAAAACAAAAATCAAACATACAGGTAACATTGAATGTAACAAGAAGAAAACAAACATCAAACATACAGGTAACATTGAATGTAACAAGAAGAAAACAAACATCAAACATACAGGTAGCATTGAATGTAACAAGAAGAAAACAAACATCAAACATACAGGTAACATTGAATGTAACAAGAAGAAAACAAACATCAAACATACAGGTAACATTGAATGTAACAAGAAGAAAACAAACATCAAACATACAGGTAACATTGAATGTAACAAGAAGAAAACAAACATCAAACATACAGGTAACATTGAATGTAACAAGAAGAAAACAAACATCAAACGTACAGTGAAGCATTGAATGTAGACAAGAAGAAAACAAAAATCAAACATACAGGTAACATTGAATGTAAAAGAAGAAAAGAACATCAAACATACAGGTAACATTGAATGTACAGAAGAAAACAAACATCAAACATACAGGTAACGATTGATGTACAAGAAGAACAGACAAATCAAACATACAGGTAACATTGAATGTAACAAGAAGAAAACAAACATCAAACTATACAGGTAACATTGAATGTAACTTAAGAAGAAAACAACATCAAATCATACAGGTAACATTGAATGTAAGAAGAAAACAAATCAAACATACAGGTAACATTGAATGTAACAAGAAGAAAACAAACATCAAACATACAGGTAACATTAATGTACAGAAGAAAACAAACATCAAACATACAGGTAACATTGAATGTAACAGAAAGAAAACAAACATCAAACATACAGGTAATTGAATGATACAAGAAGAAAACAAACATCAAACATACAGGTAACATTGAATGTAACAAGAAGAAAACAAACATCAAACATACAGGTAACATTGAATGTAACAAGAAGAAACAAACATCAAACATACAGGTAGACATTGTCTCAGAAGAAAACAAACATCCACTTTCATTCAGGTAACATTGAATGTAACTAAGAAGAAACAAATATCAAACTATACAGTCAACATTGAATGTACAAGAAAAAATCAAACATCAAACCTCGGTCAACATTGAATGTAACAGAGAAAACAAAATCAAACTATACAGGTAACTATTGAATGAATTCAAGAAGAAACAACATCAACATACAGGTAATATTGAATGCAACTAAGAAGAAAACAAACATCAAACATACAGGTAACATTGAATGTACAAGAAGAAAACAACATTCAACATACACAGGTAGTATTGAGATGTAACAAGAAGAAAATCAAATATCAAATCATACAGGTAATATTGAATGCAATCAAGAAGAAAACAAAATCAACATACAGGTAACATTGAATGTAACAAGAAGAAAACAAAATCAAACATACAGGTAATCATTGAAGTAATCAGAAGAAATACAACATCAAACATCACAGGTACGATATTGAATGTAACAGAAGAAAAACAAACATCAAACATACAGGTAACATTGAATGTAACAAGAAGAAAACAAACATCAAACATACAGGTAACATTGAATGTAACAAGAAGAAAACAAACATCAAACATACAGGTAACATTGAATGTAACAAGAAGAAAACAAACATCAAACATACAGGTAACATTGAATGTAACAAGAAGAAAACAAACATCAAACATACAGGTAACATTGAATGTAACAAGAAGAAAACAAAAACAAAACAAACAAAGCAAATACAATTTATTATTAAAATATGTTATTAAAAAGTTTTCTTGTTTTTTGTATTTGTAAATATGTATATCAAACATATGAAATAAATATTTCAAAAATATATCGAGAAATAATGAAGATAGTCTTATGATATTAGGAAACTTGAGATTGATGAAATATTTGATACATCTTGTATATATCAACTGTTTATGTTCATCAGGACAAA
This sequence comes from Arion vulgaris, assembly GCA_020796225.1. Taxonomy (NCBI): domain Eukaryota; kingdom Metazoa; phylum Mollusca; class Gastropoda; order Stylommatophora; family Arionidae; genus Arion; species Arion vulgaris. The sequence continues at coordinate 371,310 of CM036755.1, forward strand.
ATATGTACGTTCTATGTCAGCACATTTTCCTAGCTGTACCATAGACTGATACAACACAATATCACACCTTCATCAGGACAAAATATGTACGTTCTATGTCAGCACATTTTCCAAGCTGTACCATAGACTGATACAACACAATATCACACCTTCATCAGGACAAAATATGTACGTTCTATGTCAGCACATTTTCCAAGCTGTACCATAGACTGATACAACACAATATCACACCTTCATCAGGACAAAATATGTATGTTCTATGTCAGCACATTTTCCTAGTTGTACCATAGACTGATACAACACAATATCACACCTTCATCAGGACAAAATATGTACGTTCTATGTCAGCACATTTTCCTAGCTGTACCATAGACTGATACAACACAATATCACACCTTCATCAGGACAAAATATGTATGTTCTATGTCAGCACATTTTCCTAGTTGTACCATAGACTGATACAACACAATATCACACCTTCATCAGGACAATATGTATGTTCTATGTGTGCACATATTCCTAGCTGTACCATAGACTGATACAACACAATATCACACCTTCATCAGGACAACATATGTATCGTTCTATGTATGTGCACATCATCCTAGCTTGTACCATAGGACTGATACAACATCACATCTTCATCAGGACAACATATGTTATGTCTATGTGTGTGCAACAATTCCTAGCATGTACCCATGGACTGATACAACAAAAAATTCATCACATCTTCATCTAGGACAAATATGATACGTTCTATGTGTGTGAGCAATATGTCCTAGTGCTCGTACCCATGGACTGATACAACACATCACATCTTCATCAGGACAATATATGCATACAGTGTTCTATGTGTGTGAACATATTCCTAGCCATACCATGAGACTGATACAACTACAATATCACATCTTCATAGATGACAAAATATGTAACAGTTCTATGTTGTGCACATATTATTCCTAGCTCGTATCCATGGACTGATACAACACATTCACATCTTCATTAGGACAAAATATGTACTTCTCTATGTGTGTGCACATATTCTCTTAGCCAGTACACCATGGATTGATACTAACATCAATATCACATGTTCAATCTTAGGACAAAATATATGAATGTCTATGTGTGTGCAATATTCCTAGCATCGATACCCATGGACTGATACAACACAATATCAATCTTCATCAGGACAAAATATGTACGTTCTAGTGATGTGCACATACTTCTAGTGCTGTACATCCATGGACTGATACAACTATCATGTACATCCATTGAGAGAAGACAGATGGAATATGCATACTTTACTTAGTGCATCAGATACAATATCCATTGAGAAAGAAGACAGATGGAATATGCATACTTTACTTAGTGCATCAGATACAATATCCATTGAGAAAGAAGACAGATGGAATATGCATACTTTACTTAGTGCATCAGATACAATATCCATTGAGAAAGAAGACAGATGGAATATGCATACTTTACTTAGTGCATCAGATACAATATCCATTGAGAGAGAAGACAGATGAAATATGCATACTTTACTTAGTGCATCAGATACAATATCCATTGAGAGAAGACAGATGGAATATGCATACTTTACTTAGTGCATGCATCAGATATCATACGATATCTATCCTGAGAAAGAAGACAGATGGAATATGCATACTTTACTTAGTGCATCAGATACAATATCCATTGAGAGAGAAGACAGATGGAATATGCATACTTTACTTAGTGCATCAGATACAATATCCATTGAGAGAGAAGACAGATGGAATATGCATACTTTACTTAGTGCATCAGATACAATATCCATTGAGAGAGAAGACAGATGGAATATGCATACTTTACTTAGTGCATCAGATACAATATCCATTGAGAGAGAAGACAGATGGAATATGCATACTTTACTTAGTGCATCAGATACAATATCCATTGAGAGAGAAGACAGATGGAATATGCATACTTTACTTAGTGCATCAGATACAATATCCATTGAGAAAGAAGACAGATGGAATATGAATACTTTACTTAGTGCATCAGATACAATATCCATTGAGAGAGAAGACAGATGGAATATGCATACTTTACTTAGTGCATCAGATACAATATCCATTGAGAGAGAAGACAGATGGAATATGCATACTTTACTTAGTGCATCAGATAACATAATATCCACTTGAGAGAGAAGACAGATGGAATATGCATACTTTACTTAGTGCATCAGATACAATATCCATTGAGAAAGAAGACAGATGGAATATGCATACTTTACTTAGTGCATCAGATAGAAGGTCCCATAAAAGTCCTCCCTTTATCTTTTTCAGAACCTAGTGTACGAAGTACCTGCCACTTCATATTTCTAGTACCCAGTATGTGTGTGAGGTAGGAGGACCAATTCCTTTCCTCGTGTGTGGAACATTGAGTGTAGGAATAACTCCACAATACAATACTGGGAAAAAATGATCATGAAAGAGTGTTGGACACACATACAAGGGAAAAGTGCAAGGGACTGTCATGCGAGACACACCCAAATTTGTCCCGAAATCACACAGCTCAGGTAACCTCCGTGACAACTGATGAGCTGTCATCAACTGTCTTCACAACAAAATAAACAAATGGGGAATCTACAACTAAAATATATTCAGGATTTCTCCCCTTTATCCCCAAGGAACAGTAATACTGTTACAATATCGAGAACTGAATATAAATAGAACAACAAATATAATGAATACACTTGATTGACAATTACGTATTACGAACGAACGAACAAACAATTTGTACGGAACATCATCATCCGTTCTTCCGATCGGTGTCATGGACATCGTAACCTTCGGTTCGGTGCCACGAACACCGTAAATCGGGAATCTGTGGCTTTTCTGCCAGTCCGCGGAATTGAACCCGCATTCACAGAGGACTTGTCACCCGTAGTCCAACGCGCTACGAACACGCTGGGCAGGCGGGCCATCATCCGTTAAGATACACTTGTAACCACATTAAGTCTCATCCTAACATATTTAACATCTGATATATATAAGACAAAGATCAATGAAATTGTATGTCTGTCTCAATTGTTTGGAAATATCTAGACATCCTATGGACTTGAAATTTGGCAAGAATGTGGCTTTCATGGATACGAAAAGGGACACATTATAAAACTAGACTTTTTTAAACGTTTCTATAACCATATTCCCAACTTAACGCACATGGTCATTCTGTGTAGAAATCGCCGAAAGTGTATATCCTTGTTTAAACGACGTTTTCGGTCACGTGATCATGTTGTTACTTTCAATCATGTTGAAACCTCCTAATCACAAAGTACGGTATTTTACAAAATAACAAAAACAATGACAATACACGGCAAGGTTTCGACCAACAAAATAGATTGAAACTAAATTCCCTGTGCGAAGAACGGGTAAACTGCTAGTATTAAATAAGAACGATGGAGCGTCTGGTCAAATGGATTAAAGAGTGGCAACCATGCGGGAGATACGGGTTCAATTCACAGTAAGACCATTACATTTCACAGGCACATTTAAGACTTGAGTTTGATTGATTGGTTTGATTTGAGACTAAGTGATAATATTGCCTGATCATGGTGTCCTTAAGTATATTGTCACCGTCGGATGTCGTTATGTCAACATAGATATGAAACCCCGATATTCACTTGATATCTCTGCAATGAATGTGATCATTGGACGACCCTTTTTTCTAACTTATTAACAAATTTTTCTTTTTTTTCTTTTACTTCCCTTACATTTTCCAGGATTTGGCAATTTCTCTGCCTTTTTTGGACAGTCGAGTAAATTCTCTTTCTAGTTTAATCTGTATGAAATGTAGGTTATTACAATTTATCTTATTTTCAAAATGTCTAGAGTTTGAGAAAACACACATATTGTCTGATAGCCCCATCTAAAGAAAATAACTAAGCTTGGCAACTGTTAAGTACATATCTGGAATGGTCCACATTTTGGGTATGGCAGGGTGATTAGAACCTAAGTATTGGGACGGATTAGTGTATTGCATAAGCGTTCGCCTATCCAGATATTTCCAAACAATTGAGACAGACATACAATTTCATTGATCTTTGTCTTATATATATCAGATGTTAAATATGTTAGGATGAGACTTAATGTGGTTACAAGTGTATCTTAACGGATGATGGCCCGCCTGCCCAGCGTGTTCGTAGCGCGTTGGACTACGGGTGACAAGTCCTCTGTGAATGCGGGTTCAATTCCGCGGACTGGCAGAAAAGCCACAGATTCCCCAGATTTACGGTGTTCGTGGCACCGAACCGAAGGATTACGATGTCCATGACACCGATCCGAAGAACGGATGATGATGTTCCGTACAAATTGTTTGTTCGTTCGTTCGTAATACGTAATTGTCAATCAAGTGTATTCATTATATTTGTTCTATTTATATTCAGTTCTCGATATTGTAACAGTATTACTGTTCCTGAGGGAATAAGGGGAGAAATCCTGAATATATTTTAGTTGTAGATTCCCCTTTTGTTTATTTTGTTGTGAAGACAGTTGATGACAGCTCATCAGTTGTCACGGAGGTTACCTGAGCTGTGTGAAGGGAATCGGGGTTTTGATATTTTGGAGTGGGTAGTCAGAGTATGCATTGTACATTGAGTCGGGGACTGTACAACGAGCAGGACTGTTGAGGGAGTCGATTGATGATTGAGGCTGAGACTGGACAGTAGGACCGGCCAGAGAAATGGATAAGGGACGATACAGTCGTGATGGTCCTTTTGATTAGACAACAATTATCTACTGTGCAGGCATCTGTGTGATGCTATTTTTCTACTGTTTTGGCATCTGTGTATCCTGTGTATCTATTATATCCTACGAGACTGAAAATGTGGCGAGTCACTGTCTGTTGGTTAGACAACATCGTTTCTACTGTTTTGGCATCTGTGTGATGTATTATATTCTACAAGACTGAAAATGTGGCGAGTCACTGTCTTTTGTTTAGACAACATCGTTTCTACTGTTTTGGCATCTATGTGATGTTAGAATTCTACAAGACTGAAAATGTCGTGAGTCACTGTCTGTTGGTTAGACAATGTCGTTTCTACTGTTTTGGCATCTATGTGATGTTAGAATTTCAAGACTGAAAATGTCGTATCACTGTCTGTTGTTTAGACAACATCGTTTCTACTGTTTTGGCATCTATGTGATGTTAGAATTCTACAAGACCGAAAATGTCGTGAGTCACTGTCTTATGGTGGCAAATTGTATGATCTTAAGTTCTGCAAGACTGGAATTTATCGTGAGGCGTTTGGCATCTGTGTGATGTTAGAATTTACAAGACTGAAAATGTCGAGTCACTGTCTTATGATGGCAAATGTATGATCTTAAGTTCTGCAAGACTGGAATTTATCGTGAGGCGTTTTGGCATCTGTGTGATGTTAGAATTCTACAAGACTGAAAATGTCGTGAGTCACTGTCTTATGATGGCAAATTGTATGATCTTAAAGTTCTGCAAGACTGGAATTTATCGTGAGGGGTTTTGACTTTCGAAGACTACGCGTTACCTATCAGTATTTCTGGTGAGTCTGTGCAAAATCAGACCAGAAATCTAACATAGCAACCTCGGACAAGGCTGATTTGTAGACTTGAATGATTTATTCAGTCGCTTCCTACTACCAAGGAAAAAGGATACACCCAGGAGATTAACGTTAAGGTAATCTTATTAGCTGTTTAATTTGTTAATGTTCAATAAGTTAATTTATGTAGAATTTGATTTATTTATATTGTATTATTGTGCATTATGTTTATGAATAATGATTATGTGAAATTTCAATCTACAATAGATGCTTTATAATTACTGTTCTTGAATCGTGACGTTGGTGTTAGTTCTTATGTGTTGTTGGTTCTTAGAGTGTGTATTGATTCTGTGAGTAAAGTTGCCATTAGGTGTGTTCGTTTATGTTGTACCAGCTTGGCACCAGGCTGGTATCACTGTATAACTTCCTTCAGAAAATACTAGTACAATATTATTTTTACTTTGTGAATGAAATTTGATTCTAGGAACAAAAATCAAAATATATCACGTTACGACATTGATAAATATAGGTCAACTTACGACGACAGTTCGATTTATGACCATTTATCTGGAACCACAATAACTAGCTTGCAATGACAAAATGTGATGGTGTCCGTTAAAGTTGTGTTGTTTCCTTCTGTAATGTCGAGCTAGTCCTTAATTTGTCATCGTCTCTGTGTCTTAGTTACTAAATAAATTGCTACTAATTTTGTTTAAATTTCTATGCAGGTCTCAGATACATTTTTCAAAATCTGGCATGGAAGTAGAAATTACCGTTCCGGAATTGACCATTGCACAAAAGTCTAAGTCACGACTATATACATACATACTATTGTTTTATTTGTTATGTAGGGATTAAAGCCTATTTAAGCCGAGGCACGCTTCTTTCAACCTAAGGGGACAATTTTATTGATTATATCAGAGCGTGTAGACCAACAAACATGAAAAATAAGAATTAGCTCCTTCTGGAGTAATTGGATCCCAAACAAACACAGAACGACTACAATATTTCATCTACGTTTTTCCATTCTATACACTTCGTACTAATATACATTCGTTCTTTTCATATCTGACATACTGACACATTTAACATATAATGATAACTGACTAAAGATATTGTCATACATAGATACACTGAGAAAGATCACGGGTTGATGATGATACATTGTTCTGATCTATTTCTAGATACAAAACGTACCCCACCCCCTTTCACACGAACATCAAATGATAGCAGAGCCGAGAAAAGGAATAATTTGCCTGCATAATGTCGTCGTCGACACGACATGTGTAAATTACGAATGGCATTTCTGAGAGCTCTTGCAGCATAGAAAGTTAGTAATAGTGTCACACTCATCTATAACTTGTCACTAGAAGAATGCGTCATGGTTTCCATGTCAACATTTCTGCTAAAAAAGGGTTTCATTCTTAGTGCGTGATTGAAGAGATAAAGTTGTTAATAGTAGATGACACTTTCCCTTATCATGTTCTCTTTCTTAATAGTACTCCTTCTCGCCTGCTGCAAGACATAAAGAAAATGAATTCACATTAGAATTGCATATTAAATTAACAAATAACAAATAAAGATACTTAAAGTAGTTGAAGAATGTATCAAAATATGGTTTCTCCAACTTTCCAATGTTGGACAAGTAGTTGTATAGCTTGTTTAATAAAGCACAATAACAGTAAACAAAAATGGAGATCATCATCATTCATTAGCTCCGAGTGGTTACCGGGGCCCAAATTTGGGGTGTAAAGTAGAACCACTGTTACCTGCCACCATGTCGTAAGAGGCGACTAAGGAGGTTTGACTGAAATCGCATGCACGTGTCCTAAACGTGTAAAAGTCTATGCGTTTAGGGGCCTACCAAACCAATGTGCAACGTATACACGTCTTGGCAAAGATCAAACGTATCACAAAGAGTGATTAAAATTGGTGGTAAAGAACGAATGCAAAGAAGTAGAAGATTAGCTTGCCCTGAGCAGAACTTTGCCACCCTAACAGTCCTTCAGAATTTATCTCTCTCATAGGCCAGATGAATAGCGCCTATGCTGCCGGCTTGCTCAAATCCGTAGTCACATCCCGAATTAATCTTTTAAGCGCTATTCCTTTTATCTTCTTTGCAGGGATGTCTCCTTCCATAATTGTCTTTTCCAGCTATTCATGTCCTTTTGTGTCTCTAAACAAACGTTTTTTCAGTTATATTTGTAGCATCAGCTCTTTGATTTTGAGTTATTTCTGGATAGATCTATTTGTTCTCTTCTCTGTCCATGATATACAGAGGACTCTTCTGTAACACTTTCATTCAAATAGACATATATGTTTTTCTACTGCCTTGCTAAATGCCTTGATAAATTGTCAACAAATGCAGTGGTTTGGACATTTAATGAGAATGAAATACAACCAACCACCAATAATAATAATAATATTCCTCTCGTACCGTTATACGTTACATAGAGCCTGTAAGTAATTTCTCCATACCGCTCTATCCTGGGCAACTCGCTCAATCTCCTCCATGGAACTGAGACCGATATTTCCTGCCTCTCTCAGCAAAGTTCGCTTCAGGGTCTCCTTAGGTCGACCTCTCTTTCTTGAACCCTTTGCATCCCACTTCAATGCCTGCTTTGATATTTGTTGATCATTTCTCCTCAAGGTGTGCCCGACATATCTCCATCTTCTCTTTCTTAAACAGTTGTCACTAGTAGTTGACCAGACATGTCTCTGATTTCATCACTTCTCCTGAATTCGTTCCATTTTATATTCATTATTTTTCGCAGACATCTATTTTCAAATGCATTCAACTTGCTTTCTATATCTTTAGTCATTTTCCAAATCTCGCTGGCATATGTTAGGATTGATACAACATTTGAATTGAAAATTCGTAATTTAGTTGTAATACTATATAACTTGCAGTTCCATATTTTATTTAGACTTTTAAAAGCTGATGTTGCTTTGCCAATTCGTATCATAATTTCTTTTTTAACATTTCCATGCAATCAAAATTGCTACCCAAATAGGTGAACTGCTCTGTTATTTTTATCATTTTAGATTCCAGTGTGATATCTGCATTACTTCCATAGGTGTCTTCATTATATTTGTTTTTCATAGCTTATCTGCAGTCCAACTTTTGATGCTATAGATGACAAGTTGTCTGTTTTTCAACCACCAATAACAGCATACAATAAAAAGAGATCGGGAAGCAACCTACCTATCTCTGAGTTACATTCGATGATAGACTGACGTGGAAGCAGCACATCAACAAAGCAGCAGCAAAGGCCAGGAGGAAGTTAGCCATCCTGAGAAAATTAAGTGGAACCACATGGGGCACCAGTAAAAAAAATACTTAAAAATATTTATCAGCAGGGCATACGACCACACCTGGAATATGGGTCAGCTGCATGGTGTCCAGCATCAAATACCACATTAGAAGAACTGGATAAGGTGCAAAACCAAGCGATCGTGTCATCACAGGAGCTATGAAATCAACACCAATAGTGGAGATGAAAGAGTGGGGGAATACAAGCACTGAGAGAACGCAGAGACACAAAAGTGATGACGCAGGCAGAAAAGTTTCTGAGTATGCCAAGCCACCCAATGGAAAACAGATTCCAAAATCTAGCATTGGGGCGGCTGAAAAGAAGCAGCTTTATTCACCAGGCCAAAAGACTGAATAGGCAAACCTCAGACCTACCATAAGTTGGCATTCCCCTAAAGTCTGTGTCAGAGCAAACTCCTTGGAGAGAGGAGACTGAACCAGAAGTATGTATCCAGACAGAAGTGAAAGGAATATTCGACAAGGATGAGCAGAACAGCATACAACGCAAGACAGTCACTCTCAGTTTACTTGATGAAGAATACCCACATGACCTCTGGGTCCGGGTATACACGGATGGGTCAGCAGAAAATGCAGTGAAGAATGGAGGAGCAGGAGTGTACATAGAATACCCAAACAACGCTAGAGATGCGATTAAAGTACCAACGGAGAAATTCTGTCACAACTATGATGCAGAAATTCAGGCAATCAAGGTGGCAACTGAAAAACTGTTGAATACCGGACCCGATCCTCAACCTGTTGTATTTTTGACTGATGCAAAATCAGCACTCCAAGCACTTCAGTCCAGAAAATTGCCAGGTCTACAGGCCCTACTGTCTAAATTGTCCAAGCATCGCAGGGTCGTCTTGCAGTGGATACCCTCTCACTGTGGAATACCAGGAAATGAAACAACAGACCGATTGGCCAAGGAAGGTGCTGCAGGAGAGCAGCCGGATGTGCCAGTTACCTACCACCAAAAGAAAAGGATGATTAAACCAATGAGAAAGCCACAAATACCAACACAAGACGATTACTATAATGTGAGCAGATTGGAACAAGTTGTTGTTCTGCGCCTTAGAACAGGACACAATCGGCTCCGCAGCCACATGTATACAAAATTCAAGATTGGCAATTCAGCCATGTGTACATGTGGACAGGCAAACCAGACTGCAGAGCACATACTTCAAGACTGCCCCGAATATGATATACTGAGGCAAACTCACTGACCTAACGAAACAACACTCGACAGAAAACTACACGGACCTCTGTGTGAGCTACAAAAGACAGTGAAGTTCATACAAGAGACAACATTGAATATATAGACATATTTCAAGCGAACGAAAGGAAGGAAAGAGATCGGGTACTAGAGCTAAGGGAAGACCAAGAAAAAGATGGATAGACAATATCAAGACCACACTACATAAACACGGATACAACACAACAAGGGCGACTCATCTAGCCTAGAACGCAAATTAAAGCTCCCATCCCTACGCTTAACGGTAAGAGTGGACAGCCAACTACATCTTCTACCTGGGAATAGAAAATAGCTAAACGTCCATGCTTCACACCCATACGTTTACACTGGGAATATGCATGCTCTTAATATTCTGATCTTTGTTTTATTATCAGTTCCATTCCAAACTGTTTTTAGATGTTCAAGTTTTTGCGAGGCCATGTTTATTGTTCTTTTAATTTCCGTCATTCCATTTCCATTTCTTATAAACAGTTAACCAAGATATATTCAAAACTTTTCACATTTTCTATTTTTCCTTTCTTGATATACATTTGCCGTTGTTTATTAGTTGATATTCGTGTTTTTATTGAGGATAGAAAGCAGTAATTGCAGGATTGTTGTGTATTGTGTGTCATTGATGTGTGTGTGTGTTAAGGTTGAAGTGATAGAGGGGTAATGAAGGGGGTGAGTAGTGATAGAGAGTGTGTAGTAAGTGATAGAGCGGTGTGTAGTAAGTGATAGAGCGGTGTGAGTAAGTGATAGAGCGGGTGTAGTAGTGATAGAGCGGTGTGTAGTAAGTGATAGAGGGTGTGTAGTAAGTGTAGAGGTGTGTAGTAAGTGATAGAGGGTGTGTAGTAGTGATAGAGTGGTGTGTAGTAAGTGATAGGCGGGTGTAGTAAGTGTGAGGGTGAATGAAGAGCGGTGAGTGGGTGAAGATAGACCACTGTTATCTGCACGCATGTTGTAAGAGGCGATTAAGGAGGTCGGCCGATGAGGGCTAAGTCCTCATACTGTAAAAACACTAGATGGCTACAGAACGGAGAGCGAATCGAGTAAACGCTGGCTGAAACCGGACACATCGCCGAAGGATAAGCACTAGAGCTCCAAATGGTGTTGAAGATGTGACGTAAAACACACCAATGCTAAGGTTGCATGAATCAGATTTCCACATGAATAGAATTTATGGGGGGTCTGGTACATGGGCATGGCGGGATCGAGAGATAGAAAGGGGGTTGTGTTAAGACAATTTCATAAACATATTGATGACATAATGTTAGGAGAGATCAAACAGATTCTGTTAGAACAATTCTTCTGAATAAATCAGGGGCGTCTCTGTGGCGTCATTGATATACAGGGTAGGGGCTTAGGAAAATATTTGTCAAGATGACAAATGTTTTAGAAGAACGAGGAGAGGATGTAACATGGAGGCAGGGGCGAGACGCAAAATAATGTCCCCTTGATTCAGAGGGAGATAAAAACGTGACCGGACATTCCCTGGTTTAAAAATAGTAGGAGTATAGTCCCCTAGACACCGGATGAGGAAACTAGGCGGCCAGTGGTCAATCGAATTTACGAAGGAAGTGGATAGAAGAAAGCGATACGGCAGTCCAGGAAACACAGTCACACAGAAAGGAACTCGCAGGGACAAACTGGCGTCGTGTCGAAGTTTGGTACAGTAGAGTAGACCACGCGGTCTTCTGTGGACTTGAGCAGGAAAGTAGTAATTTACGTACATCAAGCAATAAGTGTATTTCGTACACAGCAGGAGTTAGGTAGTTCACGCGACACACACCCCAAGAATCTTGCAGGGAGAGACAATCTGTCGTCAAATCGGAGTTGGGAAAGGTAGTTCGGCGTCGGTTTCAATTAGGAATTCTTGCTGTTAGTAGACTGATAGGAATCATCAGTATATGTTCAACAACCACGTGTTGCTTCAGTTTACGATAGTCAGCCTGAAAAGTATTACCGGCAACTAGTGCTGGCCAGTTTTACAAGTCAACTAAAATATCTGATAGCCATTATCAGTAGATTTTCGTCAACCACTTGTGACCCAAAGTAGTCCTTTCAAGGTAGACCTATAACTCGTGTGGCCCAGAAGTAGTCCTTTTCAAGGTAGACCTATAACTCGTGTGGCCCAGAAGTAGTCCTTCAAGGTAGACCTATAACACGTGTGGCCCAGAAGTGTCCTTTCAAGGTAGACCTATAACTCGTGTGGCCCAGAAGTAGTCCTTTTCAAGGTAGACCTATAACTCGTGTGGCCCAGAAGTAGTCCTTTCAGTAGACATATAACTGGTGGCCCAGAGAGTCCTTTCATGACCTATAACACGTGTGCCCAAGTAGTCCTTTCAAGGTAGACCTATAACTCGTGTGGCCCAAATAGTCCTTTCAAGGTAGACCTATACACGTGTGGCCCAAGTAGTCCTTTTCGAGACCATACACGTGTGGCCCAGAAGTAGTCCTTTCAGGTAGACCTATAACTCGTGTGGCCAAGAGTCCTTTCAGGTAGACCTATAACTCGTGTGACCAAGTAGTCCTTTCAGGTAGACCATAACTCGTGTGGCCCAAGTAGTCCTTTCAAGGTAGACCATAACTCGTGTGGCTCAGAAGTAGTCCTTTCAAGGTAGACATATAACTCGTGTGGCCCAGAAGTAGTCCTTTTCAAGGTAGACCTATAACACGTGTGGCCCAGAAGTAGTCCTTTTCAAGGTAGACCTATAACTCGTGTGGCCCAGAAGTAGTCCTTTTCAAGGTAGACCTATAACACGTGTGGCCCAAGTAGTCCTTTCAAGGTAGACCTATAACACGTTGGCCCAGAAGTAGTCCTTTTCAGGTAGACCTATAACTCGTGTGCCAAAGTAGTCCTTTCAAGGTAGACCTATAACTCGTGGCCCGAAGTAGTCCTTTTCAAGGCAGACCATAACTCGTGTGGCCCAGAAGTAGTCCTTTTCAAGGTAGACCTATAACTCGTGTGGCCCAGAAGTAGTCCTTTTCAAGGTAGACATAACTCGTGTGGCCCAGAAGTAGTCCTTTTCAAGGTAGACTTATAACTCGTGTGAATTTTTAGTGGTATAAACTGGACAGGAAGAAGCTCTTCTTTTTTGCGTTCGTTCTTTATGACCAATTTTAATCACTCTCTGTGATAAGTTTGATCTTTGCCAAGAACGTGTATACGTTGCACATTGGTTTGGTAGGCCCCTAACCGCATAGACGTCTACACGTTTAGGACACATGCATCCGATTTCAGCCAAACCAACTTAGTCGCCTCTTACGACATGCGTGGCAGGTAACAGTGATTCTATTCTTGAACCCCAAATTTGGGCCCCGGTAACAACTCGGACGAAGTGACTTAATTAGGTAAAGAGAGAGAGAGGCGACACAAGGACACTAGAGACCGGAACATTCCTTTAGTAATAGTTAGATAAATGAGAATGGTAAGATACTTATATATATATATATATATATATATATATATATATATATATATATATATATATATATATATATATATCCTAATATTAATGTATGGCTCGGAAACATGGACAATGAACAAGCAGTTAGAAGACAGAATTGATGCATTTGAGATGTGGATATATAGAAGAATATGCATAGTTTCATGGACAGAAAAACAGACAAATAAACAAGTTTTAGGAAAACTAGGCATGAAGAAACAACTATTAACACTTTCACTGCCAGCCACTTTTTAAACAAAGTCTGGTTAACTGCCACGCTATTTTTCGGCATGATCAGTTTTCAGAGTGACAATTTAAAAAATCAACTAATAAACTTAGGACTTTTAAACTATGGAATAGTGTTCATATATTAAGGCAATGGTTACCAGTAAGGAATAGCGAAATCGGGCCAGGTCGACTATTTTTGGAAAAGTTAATTTTTACACACCTTAATATGTCTTCTATCAGATTCCGCACTTGTTTTTGTTTAAAAAATATTAATTTAATGCAATATTCATATTTTGCTGAACTAACCCTAGGTGTCAAATTGTTTAGTTATTGAAAATTGTTATGAAATCGGCGTTTTCAAACCCTAGCAACGGTATTTGCACAAAGAGATAACTTCATGTATCATACACCGTTGTAATCGTCATTATCTCCCCTGCATCGTTCGGCAAGTTTCGGGACTGTGGAATGCTAACTTTCCGATACAAAGCTAGTTTATTCACGTCAACAATCTTCCGTGAACTTCCATATATGGGTGTAAGCTTGACCTTTACATTACCATCAACAATGCGCGATTCCTGTTGGCTGAAATGATCACGTGGGTATCCGATTTTCCAAGATGGCCGATTGTTTACAATAGTGACTACTCGACGCTGCGAATTGAAAAATGCCTCGTGCCAAGAAATTTACTCACCAGTCAGCTGTTCAACATAAAAAAGCACGATGTCTACAACTGGCAAATGCTCGTAAACAGAGAAAAGTATACCAGAACTTCGTAAACATTACAGAAAATTCTGAATGCGACACAGGTGAACAGCATGTGCCAGTGCCTAGTAATGAGTTTTTGACAATGAATGATTCGATACCATCGTGCTCAGCTCAAAGTTTTGGAAGTGACACTTTACTTGCAGAAAAGACCCGAAGTGAGTTTTTTTAAAAAGCACATATGAATATATGACCTCTAACAGTAGGTATGTTTCTACTGATGACAATGTGTACAAAAAAGTTGAAGGCAGAGTATTAGTTGATTTTTCTGAAATTGATGAAATCATCAAAACATTATGTTGTCCAGTATGTAAAAATACCAGTCTTATTTTTCAAACTGACAGCAAAAAAGTCAAAGGATTAGCTGTTTATGCAGATGTTTACTGCACTTATTGTGAAGAAGTAGTTTGTGGAAGGTATCTAGCTGCAAGAAGTAATGATGGGGATAGATCTTTTGCCATCAACAGCCAGACTGTTTATTCTGCACTAGTTTGTGGAATGGGTGCCACAACGTTCAATAATTTTTGTGAAAATATGAACCTGCAAGGCCTTCACCACAAAACATTTCACAACAAAGCGAATAAATTATATTCAAAGCTAGAAGATCTAGAGGGCAGGGTTTTCTCCCAAACCGTGCAATATGTCCGATAAGTTCATGCGCAGCAGTCAGGCATCACTCTCCATAACAATGATGTTGTAGATATTAGTGTCAGCTTTGATGGCACTTGGCTTACTAGAGGCCACACATCCCACATTGGAGTTGGTTGTGCAGTGGATGTTCTGACAGGACTGTGCATAGATGTTCATGTTATGTCCACATATTGTCAGGTGTGTGAAACCACCGGCAAGACCCTTTCAAGAGACAAGCCAGCAGAATTTGAAGCGTGGAAGGCAGACCATCTTCCAAAGTGTGACAACAATTTCACAGGTTCTGCTGGAATGATGGAGGTGGAGGCTGCAAGAGTGCTGTGGCGACGGTCTGTGGCACGCCATAAGCTTCGCTACACATCAATACTTTCTGATGGTGACGCCAAAACATTTGCGGAGCTTACCAAGATCAAACCATATGGAGAGGGCATTCAGATAGACAAAGAGGAGTGCATCAACCATGTGAGTAAACGCCTTGGAACAGCGCTCCGCAATGTTGTTGCTGACTGCCGAAAGCAGAGCGTGACCCTAGGAGGACGTGGTAAAGGTCAGCTTACACAAAATGCCATCCGTAAGCTGACAATTTATTACAATAGAGCGATAAGGAACAATGCAAGTGTTGAGTCCATGAAGAAAAGTGTTATGGCTTCACTGCATCACTGCTTTTCAACAGACAAAAGTCCGCACCATGAAATGTGCCCAAGTGGGGAGCAATCTTGGTGTTTTTTTTCAGTCCGCCCTGGCAAAGCATCAGGTTCCAGGTTCTCATGACAAGATGTTGCACACATGGCTCAACCGTGGCAAGTTAGAGAAATATCTTTTGCCAATTTATGACAGGCTGTCTGATACTAAACTACTGACCAGATGTGTGTCAGGAAAAACTCAGAACTCAAATGAATGTTTACACAGCCTGATCTGGGCTCGCTGTAATAAAACCAACTTTGCCTCGGCAAGCGTTCAGTTTGCAGTTGTGACAGCAGCAAGAGAGTTCAACTTTGGTGCTGCTGCTGCTCAAGATACTGCCCAGTTTTTTTGGCTTCTCTACAGGCCTGCACATGAAGAAACTAGGAGAGTCTAGGATGCAGAAGAGAATTAAAAATAGCTTAAAATATAAGATAGACAAGCAAACCAAGAGACGCGACAGTGTACAGGTTGCCAAATTGAAGAGGCAAGAAGAACTGCATGCCCTGGAGGGAGGTCCTGCATATGCAGCAGGATTGTTCTAATTGTCCTGTACTGTTAGAAACTGGTTTTCTGTGTCAAATAACTTGTTAAAGCATTAATATACAAGCCAGCAGAAATGTAAGTATACTAAAACTTCAAAATAATTTCCTTTTCTCAGTTTTCTCATTTTGTCACTTTTTTTTACTTTGGTACGTTGTTTCTCAAAAACTGTTTGTTGGATTATAATGAAACTTTGCACACTTATTCTTCATTGTATTACTTAAATTTTGTACAGAGCACTTTGTGAAACTAATAGTGGTTTTTGTGCAGCGGTCAAAAACCACAAAATTGTCACCGAAAAAGCTGTAAAACTTTTAAAATTATGAAGAAAAAAAATGACAAGTGATATCATTAAAATTTACTGTATAAAGGTAAAGGGCCTATCTCTGTACATATAAACCAAAAATTGAGCATGTACATAAAAAAATTACTGTTTTATATTAAACTTAAGAAATCCAATATGGCCGCTGTTTATCTTGGTTTCCATAGCAACCGTCAAGTGCACATTTGACAGCATTTTATTGATCAGGGGACTTCAGTATCAAACTATATACCATATATGAACCTGAAAATGATGTAGTACTCGATCTAGTTATTTAAGGTAACCACTGCCTTAATGAGCTACTAACCTGTATATATGTGGAATCTATTCTTTATAATCCACAAACTATTGAAGTAACTGATATCCTCATACTTATCCACAGTATGATATGCCGTCGTTTTAGGGTAGGGTATCCGTCATCTACTCCTGTACTCCTGGGAATGTCTGCTATCAATCTATAAACATCGTCATGTGAATCACAGTTCAAATTTATATCACATTCAGAGTTCGTTTTAACACTATCACTGGCTAAAAAGTCCGAAAAGAGTCATTTTGGACATCACTATTCATCAGCTACGTCGTCCATTTTGAAAATTATTGTTTACTTACAAAAAATCGCACTTATACCGACGTTTACCGCATGTGTGTTAGATCCGCCATTTTGGAGAGCTTGTCGGAACAATACGGAAGTAGTACGTCATGGGACCCCCGTTTTCGGCAAGCGATAAGACCCGTTTAAAAAAGACATCGTCGACGGCAAATGTCCGCCGACAAAAGTCGTAAGCGGAAGTGAAAGGGAGTTTGTACTTGGCCGACTTTTATCGTCGGTGGCAGCGAAAGCGTTAAGAGAAATAACATTCAGACAAGTAAAGTATTATGGACACATAAAAAGACATGACACCATGATAAAATATTTACTAGAGGGAAAGTTGAGGGGAGAACAAGAGGAAGACAGAGAGATAAGTGGGGAGGGGAACTTTAAGAAATGGACAGGTTACAGCCTAGCAGAGTGCAACACCAAGGCGAAAGGCATAGGATGCTGGAGATTCATTGCACATGATGACGGCACATGATGATGTTGAGATAGATAGTGTACGGTGTTTAGTTAACAGTTTAATTATGATGTTCTTTCTTGTACAGGAGTTAGATACAAGCTACATGTATGAATTTGTATTATTATTTGTAGAGAAAAGTGTTCAATAAAAGTTGAGAATCATATCGATTCTCACATAGTTATTCATTCAAGAACAGCTAGTTGTTAATAACATCGAAGTGGTATATTTTCGTGTGTTTATGTGGACAAGTTGACCAAATTGTATGCGAATTTGGGAGAATTATAAGCATACTTATGATAGAAGGACATACAAACCGATACGGTTACATAGCTGCTCGCCTCTCGATCTAAAGGAACTCGGTTCGCTCCCTCGTGGAGCCATCGGGATATTTTCCAGAGATCCCTGATCTCAGTGTAGGTGAGATCGAGTTCCTAGTCATATCTGAGACGAATTATAAAAACATAGGTCCTGCGTTCAAGTTGAGCGCGTAAAAGAGCCCTTGGCATTTCAAAATTGAGAAGAACAGGCTGGAAAGCCACTGCCCGGGTAAAATTAATTAGAAAGACTATTCGTACAAAATATTTTCCCCATCTTCTAAATTACATCGCGGACCCTCGCCTGTGCTACGGAGTTAGTGCACTGCCCCAGAGATCTTCATGTGTAAGAAAGAGATCGAAGCACACATTGTTACTCACCGAAGTGCAATGATGATGGTCCTATCAATCAATCAATCAAGGTGAATGTAATAAGTGTTACATAGGTTAATTGTAGTAAGTGATAGACAATTAACATAGAAGACATTTCTATATGATGTTTCATTCCTATCTTATCCTTCGCTCAAAGTTAAATCATTCCTTCTTATACCACCTGGTATATAGGGTAAAGATGGCATCTGTGGTTTAGAGGATAGTGACTCGGTCTATTAACCCGACGTTCTGAGTTCGAATCACGCTGCGGATAGTTTGGTTGCAAATTATTTCGCGTGGATTTTTACAAAGGACAATGGCACCACCCGTTCAGAAAGCAATGACAAACTACTGAACGTAATAATGCCTAGAAAAATCACAAACAGCGTTAAAAAGCTGAGGTTGATTCGCAAAGTCCTGTAATGGATATGCAATTCACTTTTCTTTAAATATAGGGTAATAGGGTGTTAGACTGGTATTTTTCATTGATTTCATGGGCACACGATGGGTGTGTTAGACTGGTATTTTTCATTGATTTCATGGGCACACGATGGGTGTGTTAGACTGGTATTTTTCATTGATTTCATGGGCACACGATGGATGATGTGTTCAATATCACAGCGGTCGCCTTTTCTTCTCAGTGCTTTTCCTGATACTAAATTAAGACTGGATCAATCTGAGAACCGTTTCAGTCACATACAAAATGCCACGTCAACTGTAGAATTAAACACAGACCACTAACATAAGAATCGAGTTCACTAACAACTATACTACTGCGACTTACCCATCGTGAATTCCCCGTCAGAGTAGTTGGCTGTAGAAACTTTCGGAACCTAGTCACCATCTCAAGATCGCTTTTAGCCTGATGGTCCAGTACTTTCATCATTGAGGTTTTCCATCTTTCAAACTTCTCATATCGAATCTCGCTGTCCACTTTCTTGTCTCCAAGTGATCGAAGGTGTGGCATGTCCTTTCTGTGATCATTATCAAGTGCTTCATAAATAGTTCTGCGTACAATTTCCTCTGATGGTCGAGCATTCTGAAGAGAAAATCAACAATGTTTAAAAGTTACACCAGAAACTGAGAGAAAATCAACAATGTTTAAAATTGCACAAACTGGAGAAAATCAACAATGTTTAAGTTGCACCAGAAACTGGAGAAAATCAACAATGTTTGAAAGTTAACAGAAACTGGAGAAAATCAACAATGTTTAAGTTGACCAGAAACTGGAGAAAATCAACAATGTTTAAAAGTTCACAGAAACTGGAGAAAATCAACAATGTTTAAAGTTGCACAGAAACTGGAGAAAATCAACAATGTTTAAAGTTACACAGAAACTGGAAGAAAATCAACAATGTTTAAAGTTACCAGAAACTGGAGAGAAAATCAACAATGTTTAAAAGTTCACCAGAAACTGAGAGAAAATCAACAATGTTTAAAGTTGCACCAGAAACTGAAAGAAACATATAAGAAAGATATACAAAATTGATAAAATATAGCAACAAGCAAACCAGATGCAATATAGCAACAAGCAAACCAGATGCAATATAGCAACAAACAAACCAGATACAATATAGCAACAAACAAACCAGATACAATTTAGTAACAAGCAAACCAGATGCAATATAGCAACAAACAAACCAGATACAATATAGCAACAACAAGCAAACCAGATACAATATAGCAACAAACAAACCAGATACAATATAGCAACAAACAAACAAACCAGAAAACTACAGACCTTCATAAATGGATGTTTACGTAGAATAGAGGGACTGGGGTGGTATGATAAGATTACAAACGAGGAACTCAGAGAAAGAACTAAACAGGTACCAGTAGAGAAAGAGCTAAGGAAGAAACGCTGGCGATGGATAGGACATACATTGAGAAGACAGACCGGAAACATTGCAAGACAGGCAATATTCTGGAACCCGCAGGGAAAGAGGAGATGGGGAAGACCAAGACAGAGCTGGAGAAGTGAGCTGGAGACTGATATGAAAAGGATAGATCAAACATTTAAAGAATTGGAAGGAAGAGAAAAACTGGAAGAAGTTTGTTGAAAACCTGTGCTCCGTTGGGAGCTGAAAGGTGAAGAAGAAGCAATAAGCAAACTTGACGTTGCGAACAGTAGAGAACAAGGAATTTATTTTAAAAAAGGACCACAATAGAAGCAACGGAGCCAATTAACATGACCAATACAAAGACAATGTACACTTATTAAAGATTTCCGGACAAAACAAATGACCAATACAAAGACAATGTACACTTATTAAAGATTTCGGACAAACAAATGACCAATACAAAGACAATGTACACTTATTAAAGATTTCGGACAAAACAAATGACCAATACAAAGACAATGTACCTTATGAAAGATTTCCGGACAAACAAATACAATACAGATTCGAACCACGCATCCTTATGTCTTCAGCACACTGCCTGAGCTACAATACGATCGCATTTAAGAAAACAGACAGCTATCCCTTCATAGACTTATTGTGCTTGTCAATTTGAGACGAAACAACATCATACATACACACAGATAGACACACAAACACCCGCATTACTCTCTTCTCATCATACATACACACAGATAGACACCAAACACCGCATTACTCTCTTCTCATCATACATACACACAGATAGACACACAACACCGCATTACTCTCTTCTCATCATACATACACACAGATAGACACACAAACACCCGCATTACTCTCTTCTCATCATACATACACACAGATAGACACACAAACACCCGCATTACTCTCTTCTCATCATACATACACACAGATAGACACACAAACACCCGCATTACTCACTTCTCATCATACATACACACAGATAGACACACAAACACCCGCATTACTCTCTTCTCATTATACATACACACAGATAGACACACAAACACCCGCATTACTCACTTCTCATCACACATACACACAGATAGACACACAAACACCCGTATTACTCTCTTCTCATCATACATACACACAGATAGACACACAAACACCCGCATTACTCTCTTCTCATCATACATACACACAGATAGACACACAAACACCCGCATTACTCTCTTCTCATCATACATACACACAGATAGACACACAAACACCGTATTACTTCTTCTCATCATACATACACACAGATAGACACACAAACACCCGCATTACTCTCTTCTCATCATACATACACACAGATAGACACACAAACACCCGCATTACTCTCTTCTCATCATACATACACACAGATAGACACACAAACACCCGCATTACTCTCTTCTCATAATAAACTTGAAGCTACTATGAATGATATGTGTATATATGTTGATATGTTATATATCTACTCGTATATGTGTATATATGATGGTGGCCTACGTTAACATACAGCCGGCGGGCTCAGGTAACAATTTGAGAAAATAGGCTACAACTATCACGTGATCCGCAGATTCCACTATTTTTTTTATAAAGACAAATTCATCTTAAAAACAATACAACATGCTAAATCAAAGTTATATTATGTTACAAGTTCAGTTTAACAATAAGGAATATCAAGGTTATATTATGTTACAAGTTCAGTTTAACAATAAGGAATATCAGTATTATTAATATTTTTCATCGAAAAATAACCACGGACTCGTAGAATTGAGTAAAAATGCAAAAAAGCGTACAGTGTTCTATCAAACATATACAAAAACCAGCTCCCATTAAACAGGAATTTTTGATTTCCCGTCTGAGCTAGCAGGCCTTCTGTTGCCGGCCTTCTGTTGCCGGGGCCATGGTATGATGTTGTTTCGTCTCATGCTTTTTTATTAAATAGTTCGTAAGAAGATCGACATGCTGCATTACTTTCTGAACTCTCTCTTGACTGGTTAGTTAACACAGATAAATATATAATTTGCATTCATTCAGTAGGGAAATTCTTACGCAGCCAAACCAGTGTACAGTTAAACGGTGCTATTGCGCTAAAAATTAGTCCTAGTACGTAAATACCAAATGCTATATATATATATATGTATATATATATAAAGAGATACCGCTAACAACTAAAGCAAATCTCATAAAAACGATTTTCTGGCCAACACTATGTTACCAGTGTCAAACATGGCCAATAACAGTAGCTAATGAGGCGGAAAATCATAACGACAGAGATGAGGTGTCTTAGAAGAGCTGCAGGTGTGACAATAAGAGACAAAATTAGAAATGAAAAAATCAGGAGGAGACTGGATGTGAAACCAGTCATACAATTCATAAAAGAACAACAGATTAAATGGTTTGGACACCTGACCAGAATGCCCTGGTATCGCCTACCACAGAGAGCCACACAGAAAAAGTATAAAGAGTAAAAAAGTCAGAGGAAGACCACGCAAAAGATGGAGAGACGGCATCAAGAACAGCCTTACGAACATGAATATCAGCTTACAAAGTGACTTAAAACAAGCACACACAAGATCACTACGTTCCACCCTCAACACTTCTATAAAGAAGTCAATGGCGGAAGAGAAGAACAAGCACACACAAGATCACTACGTTCCACCCTCAACACTTCTATAAAGAAGTCAATGGCGGAAAGAAGAACAAGCACACACAAGATCACTACGTTCCACCCTCAACACTTCTATAAAGAAGTCAATGGTGGAAGAGAAGAAGAAGATATATATATATATATTCTTCTTTTCATTTGTCGTCACACTGCTACGGGTTGTTGC
This sequence comes from Arion vulgaris, assembly GCA_020796225.1. Classification (NCBI taxonomy): domain Eukaryota; kingdom Metazoa; phylum Mollusca; class Gastropoda; order Stylommatophora; family Arionidae; genus Arion; species Arion vulgaris. Next base: position 394,496 of record CM036755.1, read on the forward strand.
TCAGTGTCGTGGTTTTCTGTTTTTGTCTTGGGCTGTTCTGATGGCTTGGTGATTCTTATTTTGCTCTTTCACAGGATTCTGCTATACCAATATATATATATATATATATATAAATATAAATACTAGAAAATAATAGCAATAATTAACTAACCATCATAGAATAGTTTACGGTAATCGCTCGTTCTATCAATATATATATACATATGAGTACGAGAATGTGTACGATCATTCTAGTAAAGTGGGATAACTTCTCGGAGATGATTTTCATTCATTTCATTCATCACCTTTCTACTCCCATCGGAGCACAGGTCTTCAACAAACTTCTTCCATCTCTTCCTCTCTCTTGCCATCCCTTCCAATTCTTTCCATGTTTGGATGGTTGAGTTGAGTTATTCCATATTGTTGTACTATCCATGTTTGTTGAAGTTTTTTGGCTTATTTTTTCTACAGGGTGAGGTAGCCAGCCCCACGACCAACCCTCCTTAGACGCCTCTTACGACATGCCTGGCAGGTAGACATTGCTGCATATTCTTTCCTCCCCTGTAAGCCCCGGCAGCACTCGGCGGATCCCTACCTTAGTCGCCTCTTACGACATGCCTTGTAGGGCGCAGTGTTGCAATTCTTTGCTTCCCTTGCGGGCCCCGGCAACACACGGGCGTCGGAGTAGATAAATAAATTCTTTGCTTCCCATGCGGGCCCCGGCAACACACGGGCGTCGGAGTAGATAAATAAATTCTTTGCTTCCCTTGCGGGCCCCAGCAACACACGGGCGTCGGAGTAGATAAATAAATTCTTTGCTTCCCTTGCGGGCCCCGGCAACACACGGGCGTCGGAGTAGATAAATAAATTCTTTGCTTCCCCTGCGGGCCCCGGCAACACACGGGCGTCGGAGTAGATAAATAAATTCTTTGCTTCCCTTGCGGGCCCCAGCAACACACGGGCGTCGGAGTAGATAAATAAATTCTTTGCTTCCTTGCGGGCCCCGGCAACACACGGGCGTCGGGTAGATAATAAATTCTTTGCTTCCCCTGCGGGCCCCGGCAACACACGGGCGTCGGAGTAGATAAATAAATTCTTTGCTTCCCTTGCGGGCCCCGGCAACACACGGGCGTCGGAGTAGATAAATAAATTCTTTGCTTCCCTTGCGGGCCCCGGCAACACACGGGCGTCGGAGTAGATAAATAAATTCTTTGCTTCCCATGCGGGCCCCGGCAACACACGGGCGTCGGAGTAGATAAATAAATTCTTTGCTTCCCCTGCGGGCCCCGGCAACACACGGGCGTCGGAGTAGATAAATAAATTCTTTGCTTCCCTTGCGGGCCCCGGCAACACACGGGCGTCGGAGTAGATAAATAAATTCTTTGCTTCCCCTGCGGGCCCCGGCAACACACGGGCGTCGGAGTAGATAAATAAATTCTTTGCTTCCCTTGCGGGCCCCGGCAACACACGGGCGTCGGAGTAGATAAATAAATTCTTTGCTTCCCCTGCGGGCCCCGGCAACACACGGGCGTCGGAGTAGATAAATAAAAGTAAATACTAAATTATAACCTAACCCAAAGACCATGACTTTTCAGAAAATGTGTACCTGACCCCACCAACAAAAATGATCACGATCCGCCACTGCCTGTTATCATCCACACCTATGTACTTACTGTCAAGTTCTGTTGTATTCGTTTTTGAAATACATTCATTTTAGAATGCATAATTTTAGCCTCCATTTGTCGGCGTGCGGACATCTGCCGCATAAACTCAGCATGTCTAATATTGGCAGAGCTTCTCCTAGCTATAGCATTAGATAGATATGAACTTTTCTTCTCCGCCCAGTCAGTCAGACTGTTGTAGTCTGAGAACGTCAACTCAGAAACTGTTTGTCTGCAAACACAAAAGTATGCCAGTGACATAAATGTGAGTTGAACTTTGACATGATTATGAGTTGAACTTTGACATGATTGTGAGTTGAACTTTGACATAAATGTGAGGTTGAACTTTGACATAAATGTGAGTTGAACTAACTTTAACATGATTGTGAGTTGAACTTTGACATGATTGTGAGTTGAACTTTGACATAAATGTGAGGTTGAACTTTGACGTAATGTGAGTTGAACTTTGACATGATTGTGAGTTGAACTTTGACGTAATGTGAGTTGAACTGTGACGTAATGTGAGTTGAACTTTGACATAAATGTGAGTGTCAAATTTGAATATAACAAGAAGGGTTCTTTCATGGAACCCACATAGAAAGGGAAAGAGACGGAAGCCTAGAAAAAACATAAAAGAAATAATTTGGAGACAGATTAACATTATTGTACAGAAGAACTGGAATGAGCTGCAAAAGATAGCTAAAGATAGGAAGACTTGGCATTAGTCAATTAAGAACATATACCAACCGGGTTAAAACCACAGGAGAGAGAGAGAGAGAGAGAGAGAGAGTCAAATATACGAATTAAACAATCATATTTCAGGTTGAATGATATATTTCCAGCAGCTGGGACAGAAAGAGTTAAACACAATAACTATCGCATAAAATTGCATAAAGACAGAAGGTGTTGTTCTGTCATGTATAGAATATGCATAACTATAGTCTGTCCATTAATTCGTGAGCACGTTTGAAATTGATTTTCTCGAAAACTACCTGTTGGATCTCAGTGATTTTTGCATGCAGCCTTAGAATATCCATGACGCTAAAATAAAGCTAACCAGTAGTCCATAGATGCTACGGATTTTGCACATCGGCGAATTCCTTTGATCTTTATGACAATTGCAAATACGGGTGCTCAAATTTTAGATTTTACAGTATCCCTAGAATTTGTCCATGTCAATTCTATTCATAGGTGTATCTCCATATTAACTTGATAGGTCAAGTAATTAAGTGTGTTGCCCTTTATGTGCAATCGTGAACTTGCATACAATATGCAACAGTTAGTCCTCCCCTTCGGTCACATTAGACCCCAGGGTGTCTTAACCACCACAAATTGTATGATGGTAGACGCATTTGGATATGGAAATGTATACGTTGCTATTTCTCAGTCTGTAATCAAAATATGATTTGTATCATCCCGAATCTGACGATTCCATGAGGTTGATAATTGTTACTGGCTGGACAAATTGTAATCCATCTCGGTGCCAGTACTCGTCTTCCTCTCGGAGCACATGTTCAACACACTTCTTCCAGAACTGCATGTCTATCATTGAGAAGGACTCACGTGTCAGAACTTCAACATCACACATTTTAAACGTCCTGTTCTGTTCGGCAACTTGCCCTTTACTTTAGCCCAGACAAGCTCTATCGGATTGAGCATGATATGGAGGTAGTCGCAAAGACGTGTGGCCGTATTCCGCAATGATTTTGTCAATATGAAACACCTTTGTCTTATTTGTCATCCTCACCAGGTGCAACAACTCGGGTTTCAAATATGTATCATCGAAGCTGACATTTTTCTTAGCAAGCCAAGTCCTAATTTGATCTTTTGTATTTGATGCAGTTGGTACTTTGTCTTCCGCTGATACTGAGTTGTGATAGGATGCATTATCCATTACCAAGCATGATGGTCTGTTTAGAATTGGAAGTAGATCTTTCTCCATCCAGTGCCTGAAAATATGTCCATTCATTTCTGTGTGGTAGTCCCTACCGTCGGTACTTTTGATTGCAAAAAGTCCAGCGTCATGGACAAGAACTTCTTCACTGCTTCCTGCATGTGTTAGTATAATACGCTGGCCTTTGCTGCTTGGTATTTTTCTTTTCTGTTCACCGTCTACTGATTGCCATTCTTTAGCATTGGTGTGGTGATCATTGACCAAGGATTCGTCCAAATATACAATATCATAGCCTTGCCTCCGCCGCTCACGGATCTGCCTCAGGTATTTACTTCGGCAGCAATTAAATGTGGTTTTTCACAAATAATATTCCTGCCGCCTATAGTTTTTCTGAAGGTGAAGCCGGCGGCTCTTTCAATTTTTCATAGAGTACTTTTAGAAATGTCTATGCTGCAATCTGATTGCAGTTTTAATTTCAGTTTCCTGAGAGTAACAAGTTGATTTGTGGCAAACATTTTCAAGAGCTCCTGTCTTATGACATCTATGTCAAAGTCGTCAATTGTTCTTTTCCTTCCTTGCTTGACATTAGTGCACTTTGTGTCCTGTTTAATCCATCGGGAAAAGGATTCTCTATTTAGACCAAGCGCCAGTTGCGTTCGTTTCTCAGGGGTTATGAATATCGCAATATAGATGACCTCTCTTAGATTCCCTATGGAAGTGTTGGTATAGTAAAACTGTAACCTTCTGCATTGTTATAAATGTGCACTTCAGACTCATTATGAATGTGATATCAATGTCAGTTTTGATAAGCCAACAAATATGATACAATAGCTTCATACAAATAGCGAGATACACCTATAACTATACAACGGTATCCCAATTATAACGTCAAATGCTTTCCGCGTTCAAAGTCGACTGGGTTAGGTGCACGGGAATTTCCGTGAAATTGTTGTATACTCACGATATTTCTATGTTACCATAATGTATTTTTAGAACAACGCGTTTGTGTACCGTAGATCTGTTACTATTGTGTACAATCCGGTGAGGTTGATTTTAATATAACCTGAAGAAGAAATATTTCAAACTACATCAAATTTTCTTGGAAAAAATATTTCTCTAGCGTCATGGATATTCTAAGGCTGCATGCAAAAATCACTGAGATCCAACAGGTAGTTTTCGAGAAAATCAATTTCAAACGTGCTCACGAATTAATGGACAGACTATAACATAACAATCATGGCGGCTGCTAACATTGAGCAACGCCTTCTTGTCTCTTGTACCAAGGTATTGTTCTGTCATGTATAGAATATGCATAACTAACATAACAATCATGGCGGCTGCTAACATTGAGCAACGCCTTCTTGTGCTCTTGTATCAAGGTATTGTTCAGTCATGTATAGAATATGCATGCGCTCTCCTAACAATTAGTCCTATGTAAACAGTGAGACTGGAAAGAATTCAGAATGAGGCTATGCGCATCATTCTGGGATGCACTAAAGATACACCAGGAGTGTCAATCAGATTTCTTCTTGACCTCCCAACTATTGCTAACAGAATTGAAACTTGGAGGGTTCGATCATATCTAAGAATCAATGCAAACAAGGAACATCCTCTCCATGAAGAACTCATTAAGGAGAAAGGTGTAGACTCAAGAGAGGCAGATCATGGCGGAGTCAGGCGGAAGATACTCTTAGAAAATATGTGATCCTTCCGGAATTGAAACAGGAGAGGAATGGATTGCTGTGCCACCTCAATTTCAGACTGCTTTCACCGTTATTACATCTATTAAGAAAACTGCGAACAAAATAATCTATCACTGATTAAAGTGGAGGTTGGAGGCTCTCTTGAATGGCATCATCAATGACACAGATGTGGTTATTTACACCGATGGTTCAGTCATTCACCAACAACGCTGTGCGTGGGTTTTTCGGCACGCTCAGGAGGAAAAATAATAAGAGAGGCCAGTGGGGCCTAAGCAACAACCACAAGTAGCTTGACAATGGAGGTTCGGGCGGTTACGGAGGCGGTGAACTGGTTGGCATCTCACAATTACTCTCGTGTTTTCATACTCAGTGACTCCATGAGCATGATTCGTAAAGTCGAATCAGGTATAGTGAGACGCAACTGGGTGGAGGTACTGGTACAGACAATGATCAGAGAAATCACCTTCATTTTTTTCCCTTAGCACGCAGGAGTTACGGGTAATGAACGAACTGATAGATTGGCTGGCATGGCTACAATATCAGAGGAAGCTGCCATGGATCGAAATGACATTCTTCCCGCACTGAGAGTCTTTCCGAACACAGGAGTTTCAGGGCTGTGAATCCCACTCGATGACCAGATTGAAAGAGATGGGTGTCAATATTGGTGCAGCCAGAAAAGAACGACATACTAAATATACAAAGAGATTGATTAATCAACATCGAACTGGCGTGTTGGGCCACTGGACGCTGCTGGGTTTGCTGAGGCGGAGATCGGAGCAACTATGGACATGTCCGGAGTGCTATGATGATAGTCCTCATATAACTGATAACTACGTGCATTGAAAAACACGCCGCTGGTCGAATTCATACTTTTCCCATCGGCAGATTTATATGTAAATTCAACTGTCGTTATCATATTTGTTAACAACAAACATGCTAACTAACATTAGCGACAGGCTGCCTAGGCAGGCAACTCAGTAAACCCATTCTTCTTTTAGTCTTACTAACCCTTCCCCCTCCCCCTTCCCCCACAATCCGGATATGTGAAACAAGACACACAAGTTACTCACACTTTAATTATTGGTAATGGCTTCTTGGGTCTCTAAATAAAAGAAATATGTTACATATTAATTAGCTTTTGAGAAACTGAAACAATGCCGCAGTGATCAGCTGTGAGTTCGCTAGGAATTAGAAGCAACATCAGCAACAAAAATCAAAATTTTGCTAGTATAGTTGTAAACATTTTTGTGGAAAATGGTGGGCGGCGCGTGAGGGGTTGTCGTGTACAAGATTAGAAAATACTTGCATCTTCTTATCTCACTATTTTCTTGATACTCCCAGCATTCTGTGTAGACACTTCATCTCTGTCGTGACAAGTCTCTTCTTGATACTCCCAACATTCTGTGTAGACATTTCATCTCTGTCGTGACTAGTCTCTTCTTGATACTCCCAGCATTCTGTGTAGACACTTCATCTCTGTCGTGACTAGTCTCTTCTTGATACTCCCAGCATTCTGCGTAGAGACTTCATCTCTATCGTGACAAGTCTCTTCTGATACTCCCAGCATTCTGTGTAGACACTTCATCTCTGTCGTGACTGGTCTCTTCTTGATACTCCCAGCATTCTGTGTAGACACTTCATCTCTGTCGTGACTAGTCTCTTCTTGATACTCCCAGCATTTTGTGTAGACACTTCATCTCTGTCGTGACTAGTCTCTTCTTGATACTCCCAGCATTTTGTGTAGACACTTCATCTCTGTCATGACTAGTCTCTTCTTGATACTCCCAGCATTCTGTGTAGACACTTCATCTCTGTCGTGACTAGTCTCTTCTTGATACTCCCAGCATTCTGTGTAGACACTTCATCTCTGCGTGACTAGTCTCTTCTTGATACTCCCAGCATTCTGGTAGACACTTCTCTGTCTCTGTCTGACTCAGCTCTTGCTGAACTCGCATTCTGGTAGACCTTCATCCCGATCGTGTAGACTCCCCTTTCATCTCTGTCATGACTAGTCTCTTCTTGATACTCCCAGCATTCTGCGTAGACACTTCGTCTCTGCTGTGAGATGAGAACAAGGATTTATTTGTTTGTGTAAGAACCCCGCGGGGAAGCAATGGAAACAATGAATATGATCAATAAATAAAAATTGTACAAGTATTAAAAGCTTCCGAAAAAGTAAATTGACAAACACAGGATGCGAACCATCTACCCTTATGGTACCCGTTGTCTTGTAGGATATTGTCTCGTCTCAAATATACAAGCACAATATGCTTATAGCATGTGTTTGTTGCAAACACTGTTCGATCGAACTGTACCTGATTATTCTGTGTCTAGCTAAAACGAAGAGTTTGTGAAAGACACTCCTCGGTAAAGCCATTTTCCAGAATGGCTCGCTGGTTGTGTTCGTATTGCTAGGCTATGCACTGGGTGCCGTAAGAACGTTGGTATTGCTAGGCTATGCACTGGGTGCCGTAAGAACGTTGGTATTGCTAGGCTATGCACTGGGTGCCGTAAGAACGTTGGTATTGCTAGGCTATGTACTGGGTGCCGTAAGTACGTTGGTAGTGCTAGGCTATGCACTGGGTGCTGTAAGAAACAAGTATAAGTGGTTCGAATCCTGTGTTTGTCAATCTGTGGTGACTAGATTTCTTCTAACAAAATGAATAACTTCTAAAATGTAATTCCTACCTGACAGTGTAGATAATCTGCGTACGCAACTTTCCTTAAATTATGTACAATACGCTGTGACTGAAGGATTTCCGCTTCCGTCGGCAGACAATAGCCCTTACTGATGATGACAAAATGGCGCATGTGAAACAAGAAAGAATGAATAATTGATATAAGAAGTAAGATGGTAAATATAAAAACAAATGAATATAAACTGTTAATACCAGTGGCGGCTCGTGATCATTTTTGTTGGTGGGACCAGACATTTTTTCCGGATAAATCATGGTTTTGGGTTGCTATATTTTAATTTATAAATAATAAATACACGTTATACATTATTTTTGGTGGGGCCAGGCCACACTGGCCCTTGATGACGAGCCGCCACTGGTTAATATATTAGTATTTATTTTATTTCTATCTCCATGTCCTGTTTGACACATAAAGCTTCCAAAAGAGGTTTCTATTATTACTGTTCTGCTGCCTTTCTACTAATTATTTCCATGTAAGCGTCTGACTGAATGGATTAGAGCGCAGCTCATATGCAGGCGACATGGGTTCAATCCACGATACAGCCAAGGATTTTTTTTTGGGTCAGGAGCATAAAGTAAAAATTCATAACCTGAACAGTTTCAAGCCAACTGTACTAACCATTCAGCCATTAAATTCTACAGACTTATGTCCCTCCTGTCCTTCACCGCCCATAAAGCGGTATTACAATCAGTAACGATAGTTTTTTGTTTAAAATTTCAGCTAATGAAAATATGTCATTCAACCCGAAATAAATCCAGATTGTGGAAAAGGTGGATAGATAACTGGGTAGTTGAATGGTGGATAGAAAATAAAAACAAGGTATAGATAAGAAGGTGAAGACAAATATATAAAACGAAGGTGGATGATAACAAGGGGATAATACAAAGGTGGATAGATAACAAGTCATAGATAAGCAGTAAGATACAATATGATAACAAGATAGATCAAGGTGGTAGATAACAAAGTGGATAGATCAAGGTGGATAGATAACGTAGTTGAATTCTGTTAGGGGACTAAGAAAACCATCACACAAATCATCAGAGAAGCGCAAGACAAATAATAAAACCACGACACTGGGTTAACAACCCGGTAACAGTGTGATGACAACACAAATCATCAGAGAAGCGCAAGACAAATATATAAAACCACGACACTTGGTTAACAACCCGGTAACAGTGTGCTGACAACACAAGTCATCAGAGAAGCGCAAGACAAATACATAAAACCACGACACTGGGTTAACAACCCGGTAACAGTATGCTGACAAAAGAAGAAGAGGAACCCGAAATATGATTGTTTAATTCATATCTGTGACTCTCTTTCTCTCTCTCTCTCTCTTTAAGCCGTTTTAACCCCAGTTGGAGCAGAGGCACATAATCAAGTCATGTCATGTCTACGTATCTTTATCTATCTCTTGCTACTCTGTCCATTTCTTTCATATGTCATTCCACAATCTTTCTCTCTCTCGCGCGATCACCGCCCAGACCGATGTACCAGATTTCCCCATAAATTCTATTCAATGGAAATCTGATTCCTGCAGTCTTAGCATTGGTGTATTTTACGTCACATCTTCAGCACCATTTGGAGCTCTGGTGCTTATCCTTCGGCGATGTGTCCGGTTTCAGCTAGTGTTTACTCGGTTGCTCTCCGTTCTGTAGCCATCTAGTGTTTTTTACGGTGTGTGGTAGCTAGCCCCACGTCCAACCTTTTTAGTCGCTCTTACCACATGCGTGGCAGGTAACTGTGGTTCTTTACACTCCAATCTGGGCTCCGGTAACCACTCGGGAGCACAGTCTTTCAACTCTCTTCAGAGAGGTGTCATACTGCCAAGCCACAGGGGCACAGGTCGTTGGTGCCTATCTTGAATTTTAGTGTACAGGTGGTGTCTCATTCTGCTGTGCCCCGTCCGGAGGCGAAGTATAGCTGTCTGGTCCCGTCTGGACAGTTGGTAATATCTATCGTTCTTATTGTGTTTTGGGTGTTCTTTATCCCATTTTGCTTTGTAGTGCCCTTGGTTCTTGCTTCTTCATAGCTAACCAGGTTGCCAGCTTGGGACATTAATGCTCCCACTTTAGCTAGTCTGTCAGCATCTTCATTCCACTTGATCTTGCAGTCTTCTGAGACATCCCATAGAACGTTATAAGACAAACATGGACAAACATGCTTTAAAAACCAACCTTCTCAGATATCGTATATCGGAACGCACTTCGTGGTATTCCTAAATGTTTGACTGTCTTGGTAAAGATATCTCTCTTATTGGAAGCAATCTCATCGTTAACTGTCATTTCAGTTGTCATTTTCTGCAGACGTTGCTGGGCAACTATTTTGTACGCTCCCAATGTCGGTAGAAGTCGGCATCGTTGTCTGTATAGTTTGTTCCAATTTCCTTTCGTTTTGTCCCCATTTTGATTCAGCATTGTTAACAGCTAGTAAGTTTCACGTCATGTACAACTGTATACTTGAATATAAGTTTGAGAAATGTCTGTTTGCCGTTGACTTTGCTTATGATTTCTTGTCTGATTATCTCTGTTTATAAGGACAAGAATAAGTCATTTCATTGTTTATCTGAACATTTTAGTAAACAAACTCATATTTCATTGTTTATCTTAATATTTTAGTAAACAAACTCATATTTCATTGTTTATCTTAAATTTAGTAACACATTTCAATGTTTTTTAACATTGTAAACAAATAAACATTTCAATGTTTATCTTAACATTTTAGTAAACAAACTCATATTTCATTGGAAATCATCATTATACTTCAGTGAGTAACCATGTGTGCTCCGATCTCTTCTTACACAGAAGATCTCAGTGCACGAACTCCGTAGCACCGGCGAGGTTCCCCGATATAATTTTGAAGATGGTGAAGATATTTTTAGGGATTTTATTTTTAATCTTTTCTAATGAATTTTGCCTGGGCAGCAGATTTCCAGCCTGTTCTTCTCGATTTTAAACTACCAATGGTTCTTTTATGTGCTCAAATTGAACACGCTACCTATGTTTTATCGTCCGTCTCCGATAGGACTAGAAACTCGATCTCACCTACACTTGAGATTATGGATCTATGGAAAAATCTCCAGATGGCTCCACGAGGTACTTGAACCTGGTACCTTTGGCACGAGAGAGGAGCACATAGCCTCTACGCCACGCTGCCCATATTGTTTCTATGCAATCTAGTCAAGAGCTAACTACACAAGCGAGATAGATCTAAATCCTCGTCGGCAATCACTGTAAAAACGGAGACAGAGATCTATCGGGTCTGTGCAATTAGCTCTTGACTAAATGATACTTGGAACTGAGATGAAATGAGCAAAGAATCACAGAGCAAAACATTGAGTAAAAGAAATGGTTTGAGAAAGAATGGACACACTAGAGCAGTGTTTCTAAAGTAGGGTTACTGCCCCAGTGGGCGCTGAAGCGTTCTGGGGGGTAGTGGTTTCAGAAGAATTTGGGGGGTTCAGGGATTGGGTCGGTGGCTCCTTGAAGAAATAAATAATAAATATTTTAAAGTAAATTATTTCGTGATTTTCGATTGAATAATCATTAAAAATTTGAATTCTGCATTTGAATTCATCTTATGTCCGTCTTACACGATCCATTTTTAAAACCATTTTCTATTTCATGCATATAATCATTTGAAAATTGACTATGTATTACAGAAATATATATCAATTTTCTAGTCAAAGAAAATAGAGCATGTATATATCTGGGAGGGGCTTGCAAACTTTATAATACTGAGGGCGTTACAAGTTTATTTTTGAAAATTGGCTGTTGCAAACGTTATATGAGGAATCGTATAAGTTTTTTTGTGAAATGGCTGGAAACGTTATAATGGGAAGGCTGTTTATTTGTGAAGGGCGTTGGCAAACTTATAATAGAGGGGCGTTACAAAGTTTATTTTGTGAAATTGGGCTTGGGCCGAAAACGTTTGGGAATCTATGCTCTAGAGAAATCCTGAAACAAACTTTAATGATAGAAGACGCTCGTGTGTTGCCAGGGCTCGCAAGGGGAGCAAGGAATAGTAGCACTGCCACCTACAAGGCATGTCGTAAGAGGCGACTGAGGTTGGTAACCTAATGAAGCTATCCTAGTAAATAAAAAGCGTCGCAGAAATCAGATGAGCTGGCCTACTTCTAGGCGCATAACTGGCACAACGTAAATCGCTGTTAGGCCCAGATCACATACAAATCACAACAGAGTGATTTAACAAGTGATTGATATGAGCACTGAAGAAGACTGATAAAAGCGTGAAATATCGGACTCCATTCCATAGATGAAATTGAACGAGTTGATTAGGATAAAGCGGTATGAAGAAATTGTTGCAGACCCTACGTAACTGATAAAGGTACAAGAATTTGGACAATTATAATTTGTTCATTAATAATTAATAATAGCCATAATAACAAGCACCCATACGATTATCATATCATACTAGTTTAATATGCTTGTATAATACTAGAGCAACAGATAATCCATACGATTATCATATCATACTAGTTTAATATGCTTGTATTAATACTAGGCAATAGGTAATCCATACGATTATCATATCATATCTAGTTTAATATGCTTTGTAATACTAGAGCAACAGGTAATCCATGATTATCATATCATACTAGTAATATCTTGTATATATAGAGCAACAGGTAATCCATACGATTATCATATCATACTAGTTTAATATGCTTGTATAATCTAGAGCAACAGATAATCATACGATTATCATATCATACTAGTTAATATGCTGTATAATACTAGAGCAACAGGTAATCCATACGATTATCATATCATACTAGTAATATGCTTGTATAATACTAGAGCAACAGGTAATCCATACGATTATCATATCATACTAGTTTAATATGCTTCAGGTTATTGAATCTAAGTCTGCGCCTGAATGGTGGACATCATTCGAGATCACATCGCAAGAATGACTTGGCTGTACAGCTGAACATGCTGGATGCGGGTAACGAGCGTGTGACTCTCTTGCAAACAATTTCCTGACTACAAGTCCGACAAGGGCAGAATAGGAAAGAGCCGATATCATCGATGTGGTACACTCTCATTTTATATATGGACGAGTCTTGTACACTGGAGCGCGTGCAAGAATTAGAAGTTAAGTTTGGACGTGCCAGACAGTGTCGTCTTCGTGGTAGAGAGAGAAGGTAAACTATTCAGCTTCTAATGGGCACGGTGAACAAATAGACTATAGGATGGCTTCTGCAGCGGAGGACAGAGCACACATGAGCATGCCCAATGTGACATGACTTCGATCGAATAACATAACATAACTAACATAACAATCATGGCGGCTACTAACATTGAGCAACGCCTTCTTGTGCTCTTGTACCAAGGTATTGTTCTGTCATGTATAGAATATGCATGCGCTCTCCTAACAATTAGTCCTATGTAAACAGTGAGACTGGAAAGAATTCAGAATGAGGCTATGCGCATCATTCTGGGATGCACCAAAGATACACCAGGAGTGTCAATCCGATTCCTTCTTGACCTTCCAACTATTGCTAACAGAATTTAAACTTGGAGGGTTCGATCATATCTAAGAATCAATGCAAACAAGGAACATCCTCTCCATGAAGAACTCATTAAGGAGAAAGGATGTAGACTCAAGAGAGGCAGATCATGGCGGAGTCAGGCGGAAGATACTCTTAGGAAAATATGTGATCCTTCCGGAATTGAAACAGGAGAGGAATGGATTGCTGTGCCACCTCAATTTCCAACTGCTTTCACTGTTATTACATCTATTAAGAAAAACTGCGAACAAAATAATCTATCACTGCTAAACGTGGAGGTAGAGGCTCTCTTGAATGACATCATCAACGATACAGATGTGGTTATTTACACCGATGGTTCAGTCATTCGACAACAACGCTGTGCGTAGGCTTTTTCAGCACGCTCAGGAGGAAAATAATAAGGAGGCCAGTGGGGCCTACGCAACAACCACAAGTAGCTTGACAATGGAGGTTCGGGCGGTTACGGAGGCGGTGAACTGGTTGGCATCTCACAATTACTCTCGTGTTTTCATACTCAGTGACTCCATGGGCAGTATTCGTAAAGTCGAATCAGGAATGGTGAGACGCAACTGGGTGGAGGTACTGGTACAGACAATGATCAGAGAAATCACCTTCATGTTTGTCCCTGGGCACGCAAGAGTTAGGGGTAATGAACGAGCTTCTAGATTGGCTGGCATGGCTACAATATCAGAAGAAGCTGCAATGGATCGAAGTGACATTCTTCACGCATTGAGAAAGTCTTTCCGAACAGAGAAGTTTCAGGGCTGTGAATCTCACTCGCTGACCAGATTAAGAGAGATGGGTGTCAATATTGTTGCAGCCCGAAAAGAACGACAAACTAAATATGCAAGGAGATTTATTAATCACCATCGAACTAGCGCGTTGGGCCGCTGGACGCTGCTAGATTTTCTGAGGCGGAGATCGGAGCACCTATGGTATGTCCGGAGTGATATGATGATAATAATAATTCCTCTCGTACCGTTATACGTTACATAGGGCCTGCAAGCAATTTCTCCATACCGCTCTATCCTGGGCAACTCGCCAATCTCCTCCATGGAACTGAGACCGATATTTCTGCCTCTCTCAGCAAAGTTCGTTTCAGGGTCTCTTTAGGTCGACCTCTCTTTCTTGAACCCTTTGCATCCCACTTCAATGCCTGCTTTGATATTCGTTGATAATTTCTCTTCAAGGGTGTCCAACATATCTCCATCTTCTCTTTCTTATAACAGTTGTCACTAGTGGTTGACAGACATCATATGGATGATATGCTATGATGATAGTCCTCATATAACTAATAACTAACATAACATAACATGACATAATAACTAGTTAGCGATGCCATAAAACACTTACGTCATTCGTCAGTAGAAATGAAATGTGTCTTCATTTAACAATACCGACAAGGACAGCTAATCAGTTATACAAGTATCCAAAGACTCGGCAACTCCAATGTCAGTGAGTGTTAACCGGCAAAATTGACAGCACGGCGCACCTTGTGAATTCATTCAGTGCTACACGGTGCTTACAGGTGCATGTCATAATCGGAAATTTTCGATTATTTAAAAATATCTTTATTGTCTCATTCTACCCAATCAATCAATCAAGTGCCATGCCTGCCGGCGTAGGCGATCATGTTTCTCCACAACTCTCTCTCTCTCTTCTTGATGCAGGTAGTCAGTTCTGACGTCGATATTTTGTCAAACATGATGTCAAACTATCCATCTTCTCCCTCTTGTCTTCCACGATCTCTACTTCCCTGAATGTTACCTGTTGTACCTCTTGTTTTCCACGATCTCTACTTTCCTGAATGTTACCTGTTGTCCCTCTTGTCTTCCACGATCTCTACTTCCTGAATGTTACCTTTGTACTCTTGTCTTCCACGATCTCTACTTCCCTGAATGTTACCTGTTGTACCTCTTGTCTTCCACGATCTCTACTTCCCTGAATGTTACCTGTTGTACCTCTTGTCTTCCACGATCTCTACTTCCCTGAATGTTACCTGTTGTACCTCTTGTCTTCCACGATCTCTACTTCCCTGAATGTTACCTGTTGTACCTCTTGTCTTCCACGATCTCTATTTCCCCTGAATGTTACCTGTTGTACCTCTTGTCTTCCACGATCTCTACTTCCCTGAATGTTACCTGTTGTACCTCTTGTCTTCCACGATCTCTACTTCCCTGAATGTTACCTGTTGTACCTCTTGTCTTCCACTATCTCTACTTCCCTGAATGTTACCTGTTGTACCTCTTGTCTTCCACGATCTCTACTTCCCTGAATGTTACCTGTTGTACCTCTTGTCTTCCACGATCTCTACTTCCCTGAATGTTACCTGTTGTCACCAAATGCTCAAAACCCTCTCTTCACATTATATACCAGAAGAACCTTGACTGTCTTCTTCTTCTTCTTCTTCTTCCAAAGCTCAATATCGACTACTTGTTAAACTACTCTGTGTGATTTGTATGTGATCTGAGCCCAAGAGCGATTGTACTTTGTGCCAGTTATGCGCCTACAAGTAGACCTGCACATCCGATTTCTGCAACGCTTTTCATTTAGTAAGGTAACCTCCCTAGACCCCTACCTCACTCGCCTCTTACGACATGCCTTGTAGGTTGTAGTGTTGCTATTCTTTGCTCCACTCGCAAGACCCGGCAACATACAGGTGGCATGCGGTTCAAAAGGGCAAGCAACCCGTAACTTACTCAAGAACTTTAGTAATTCTCCAGTTGTGGTTACTGTTCCACGCGAGAGATGAACGAGATATCAGACTGCATCGATCAGTCACCCGGCGCTGATTATGTTGATGTATGCGTACACACAAAAATGACTGACGCACACGAGTCCATTCCTGTCAAAGAAAACCGATTGGAAAGCGAGGGCAGAAAGCAAGCAAGCACACATTAAGTTTGGCGCGGCAGATGTGCAGTAATATAAAATGTCCTTAATTTTCATAATTTCTGTTGTAGCATCAGTAGGCATGCTGGAACAGTCCCTGCTCGAGATGACGTCATGCAAGCCCCAGAAAGCGGTTTAGTTGATTCCGAGTTGGTGCCTGCATGTAATGACAGACATTCTTTCGATATCACATTAACAGACCTCGCCTCTTGCATTTTCGTGGACTTTTGTGTGGTTATTCCTCACATTTAAGACTTAAGAAGCACAGAGTGTTTTGGCCCGATTATGTTATCGTCTTGGTGTGTAGAGTTAATATTGCAAAGATCTGAGAGTTGTTACGTGTACTTGAGTCTGTGTAGTGCCGGATTACTGTAGCAGGAACATCGACAGAACGTTGTGCTGGCTGGCTGGCATTGTGTTTCTCTGCCTGGAAGTAACCGCTGTTAGAATACTTCTACAGAATTCAGAACACTGCGACATCTCGTGAGTTCACGCGCAGCACGAGATCTGGCTTTTTATGCAGAACAAGACGCCGACATATTTATCAGGTCTGGGAGGTGTGCAGACAACCGACATCATCTCTCATACACAGAAAAGTGTAGCTCTGCATCGTGATTTTAATTCTTGGATATTCTAAACCGGAGTTCTAGCATTTCTACTCGTCAGTAGCTGCGATTGTTGTGTGAACCCTACCAGTGTGGTAGCAGTAACCACGGCGTTAACAGACGGATAGACAGCGAGTGAGTAGGGCAGGTGCGTGTCCGGTTTTGTTTGTTTTGTGCATTTGCGATCTCAGTCATG
This sequence comes from Arion vulgaris, assembly GCA_020796225.1. NCBI lineage: Eukaryota > Metazoa > Mollusca > Gastropoda > Stylommatophora > Arionidae > Arion > Arion vulgaris. The sequence goes on from CM036755.1 coordinate 411,656, forward strand.
GGGTGTACACTAAGCGCAGATGAAAGAGCTGCAATGGAGAGGAGCAAAGCCATCGAGAAAAACCTTAAAGAAGATGGAATGCAAGCAGCCAAGGATATAAAACTTCTCCTGCTGGGTAAGTAGTACATTTAACTACCAACGATATCTTCAACGTCCTAGATAGAAGAATCATTTAAAATTCTGCTCACCCACAATCCTTTTCACCATTAAGTGAATTCATGAACCCTCGCTCAAGCTTACTACATCCACATCTGCACAATTATATCATTTCAACGTATTGTTTCATTCCCACAGAAGCACGACCTTCAAGTTGTTATGTTCTAAACATATATTAAACAACACTTATTAGTCACGCCGTGATAGCTAGGCTGTAGCAAGCCTCCTCTATCAACCAACACCAAAAAAAATAATTTTAAAAATCGATGGGACAGATCGATTTTCGTGCTTCTTGTATTTTGCGCGTGTGCAGATAAGGACTAGGGGGAAGGGAGAGCGGCGGAGGAGGAGAAGGAGAAGACCCGGCGGCAGTGTCGATTGACAAACTCTTCTGGTTGTGAGTCAGTGTGTGCGCTTATGTGGGCGCGCTTATGCTTGATCCATCGTTTGATGATGTTGTTGTCGCCGTCGTCAAGATCTTAGGTTCATCCTATCACTGCACCAGTAGACATAATGATGGAAGGTTTGGCGTGGATGAGAGCAGTATGCTTTGTAGCAACTGCTGCAGATTAGTTAAACAACTTTACATTTGTGAATGTCATTACTATTTGTGAATGTACATCGTTCACGAGCAAGTACATACACTATCACATAACGAGACTCATAACAAGTTCTTTAACTGTTATGAGTAACAATAATACTTAGTATTCAATGAAGATTTAGAATTCTTAAGTAGGTATTACAAATAGATGGTACCATAGCATAATTATATCAAGTGTCCTTGATAGTACCAGCCATCTCACCATTTTATTGTGTCTATCTAAAAAAAAAACTGCTGTCTTGTTTCTCTGTCCATTATGCCTATCAAGTACTCTCTCTTATCTCAAGTTTACATTTGTCAGTGTGTTAGTGTTCACAGGCACAGTGTGCAGCAATTAACACATTGTGTTAGTGGTGAGCACAGCAAGAGTGTGCATCAATTATTACATTGTGTTAGTGTGTGTGTGTGACCTACTTTTAAATGAGGCATGAATCATACATCTGTTATTGATTAAACTGTTCTCATGGCAGACTGACTTATAGGCGCACAGCCTATGTCAGTAGGCATATAATATAGTACTGGGATCTATACATTTATTTAGTCTGTGTTTGCAGTTGTCCTTGTCAACATGTCCCAAGTTTGATACCTTTCTTACAGTTGTCCCTGTCTACATGTCCCAAGTTTGATTCCTTTCTTACAGTTGTCCCTGTCTACATGTCCCAAGTTTAATACCTTTCTTACAGTTGTCCCTGTCTACATGTCCCAAGTTTGATACCTTTCTTACAGTTGTCCCTGTCTACATGTCCCAAGTTTGATACCTTTCTTACAGTTGTCCCTGTCTACATGTCCCAAGTTTAATACCTTTCTTACAGTTGTCCCTGTCTACATGTCCCAAGTTTGATACCTTTCTTACAGTTGTCCCTGTCTACATGTCCCAAGTTTAATATCTTCTACAGCTTTTCCTTGTCTACTGTCCCAAGTTTGATACCTTTCTTACAGTTGTCCTTGTCTACATGTCCCAAGTTTGATTCCTTTACAGTTGTCCCTGCTACATGTCCCAAGTTTGATTCCTTTCACAGTTGTCCTTGTCTACATGTCCAAGTTGATACCTTTCTTACAGTTGTCCTTGTCTACATGTCCCAAGTTTGATATCTTTCTTACAGTTGTCATTGTCTACATGTCCCAAGTTTGATTCCTTTCTTACAGTTGTCCCTGTCTACATGTCCCAAGTTTGATCCCTTTCTTACAGTTGTCATTGTCTACATGTCCCAAGTTTGATTCCCTTTCTAAGTTGTCCTTGTCTACATGTCCCAAGTTTGATTCCTTCATTAAGTTGTCCCTGTCTACATGTCCCAAGTTTGATTCCTTTCTTACAGTTGTCCTTGTCTACATGTCCCAAGTTTGATATCTTTCTTACAGTTGTCCTTGTCTACATGTCCCAAGTTTGATATCTTTCTTACAGTTGTCCTTGTCTACATGTCCCAAGTTTGATCCCTTTCTTACAGTTGTCCCTGTCTACAATTGTTTTCTTGAAAACATTGGAGACTCATACACTTTACAGAGCAAGATATAGGGAACCAACACTTTACAGAGCAAGATATAGGGAACCAACACTTTACAGAGCAAGATATTGGGAACCAACACTTTACAGAGCAAGATATTGGGAACTAACACTTTACAGAGCAAGATATGGGGAACCAACACTTTACAGAGCAAGATATAGGGAACCAACACTTTACAGAGCAAGATATAGGGAACCAACACTTTACAGAGCAAGATATAGGGAACCAACACTTTACAGAGCAAGATATAGGGAACCAACACTTTACAGAGCAAGATATGAGGAACCAACACTTTACAGAGCAAGATATGAGGAACCAACACTTTACAGAGCAAGATATGGGGAACCAACAACCAACACTTTACAGAGCAAGATATTGGGAACTAACACTTTACAGAGCAAGATATGGGGAACCAACACTTTACAGAGCAAGATATGAGGAACCAACACTTTACAGAGCAAGATATGAGGAACCAACACTTTACAGAGCAAGATATGAGGAACCAACATCTTACAGAGCAAGATATAGGGAACCAACACTTTACAGAGCAAGATATAGGGAACCAACACTTTACAGAGCAAGATATAGGGAACCAACACTTTACAGAGCAAGATATAGGAACCAACACTTTACAGAGCAAGCTTTGGGAACCCTTGAAAAATAATGAACTTTAAAAAATGGAACAAATTCATGAGAAGTTATGAAATCAGAGGAATGTCTGGTCAACCACTAGTAACAACTGTTATAAGAAAGAAAAGATGGAGATATGTTGCACATAACTTGATAAGAAATGTCTGGTCAACCACTAGTAACAACTGTTATAAGAAGGAGAAGATGGAGATATGTTGCACATAACTTGAGAAGAAATGTCTGGTCAAGCACTAGTAACAACTGTTATAGAAGGAGAAGATGGAGATATGTTGACATACTTGAGAAGAAATGATCAAAGATAACAAACAGACATTGAAGTGGGATGCAAAGAATAACAAAACAGACATTGAAGTGGGATGCAAAGGGTTCAAGAAAGAGATGACCACCTAGCAAGACCCTGAAACAAACTTTGTTGAAAGAGACAAGAAATATCGGTCTCGGTTCCATGGAGGAGATTGAGCGAGTTGCCCAGGATAGAGAGGTATGGCGAAATTGCATGCATTCTCTATGTAACGTATAACGGTGCGAGGGGAATTATTTTGGGGGACCCACACTTTTCAGAGCTTACATGGGGAACTCACAGGGAACCTACAAGGGACTCCAATTGATTTTCAGCTTCATATAGGCAACCCATCTCATAGTATAGACTGCACATACGAAACATGTCTCATAGCTAGAAGTAGCAGAAGAAAAATAATTATTGCAACTAAACCCACAGCTGACCAGATCAAGAAGAACACTCGCAGCTGAGACCGATGACGTAATCTTATGTGTAGGAGGTCCGAGAAATTGGCGCCTGGTTGGCAGTGTTGAAGACTTTATACAAAAATAGAACTCAGTTTAGAGTTAGATATGCTTCTTTGCTTGCACTGTGACACACAGCCAACACATGAGGAGATTTAGTAACAGTAGAGGCAGATTCAAGGGAGATAAAACAATGAGGTTACGGTAGGGGGCAGTTGTTGCATGGTAACAGGGGAGAGAAGTGGGAAACACAGATATTGTATACATTACAAAAAAAAAACAGCTTTGACTTAATAGTAAAATGTGTTGTGTGTGTGTGTGTAGTGTGCGCCAGCGAGACATGGACTGTGTATAGCCACAGCCAGGCTATAGCTTATAGTTGCCTCTGGTATAGCAGACACGCAAGAAAACTAAACCACTTCTACATAAGCTGTCTATGCAGAATACTAAAAATAAACTGGCAGGACAAAATTCCAGATAGCGAAGTTCTCATAATAGCAAAGATCCCAAGCGTCAACACACTGTTGCAGAAGACCCAAGTGAGATGAGCCGGTCACGTTTCTCGTCGGATGCCTGATAAACGCATCCCAAAACAGTTGATGTATGGCGAGCTTAAAGGGGTAGACGTTCTGCTGGTGGTCAGAAAAACGCGTTAAAGACATTCTTAAAGTATCTCTGAAATGCTTCGATATAGATATAGACATCACGTTCTGGAAATTCCTGGCGCAAGGTCGTGTAATGTGGTGCTGTAACAATAGAAGAGTAACTCGCATATCTGAGAATCATCTTACCGTTGAAGCACATAGAAAACGAGCTGCGTGAAAAGCCAGAACACACAACACCCACATGTCTAACCTTGATCATGTATGCCCCACATGTGGTAGGGGATTGTGTTCTAGGATTGAACTCTATATATCCTCTCTGCACACATCAGAGATGTTTCAACAACACACGTCTGAGGCTGTTGTCATCCTCGCTTGCGATGGACGGCTATTATCAGTATTACTTCATACATAGACACACTTGACCTACTAACATCTGTAGTTTCACGAAAGAAGTTACGAATCTGGTGAAATGTGTTTTGAATATTTGTGAAGATGTTTGTGAGAGTGAGCAGAAGGGAAAGAGAAAATCATGATCCTTGAGGGTTATGTTTACTATTGGTTATTGGTTACTAATCTGACGTCATTGCACTCCGGGCAGACACATAGGTGCTCACTCTCCCCAACAGATATCGAAGAGTATGCATACTGATGGTTCCTGTGGCTCGCTGATTAAACACACCTCCCACTCTGCCCCTCAGGCATCCAGTTCGACTTGTACAACGGGTAACTCCAAACTGCCTAAATCACTGGATCGATTCAACATCTATTTTAGTGTCTTCACCCAACAGAGAGTCGCGAAGAGACCGATGGATATCCCCCTTATCCATCTTCAACACCCCAACAATCGATGCTGTTGATGCTAGCCTGTCCGAGCTCTCATTACCGTAAACAACCGCATGCCCAGGACAGTAGATACACGTAAGCCTCTGGAGGCTAGAAACTTCTATAGACGACATCCACTCATACCGAAACTTGCCCTTTTGGACCTTGTGAAGCATCGACTGAGAGTCAGATACAACAACGGCCCCAGGAAATGGAGCCCCAAAGAGTCAAGGGTTTACTGTTATCATTCATATGTGTTGTTATATGGCTTCTCGATCTTTTGGCAAAAACCAGTATAGTGCCCACTTGACTGAGCCAATTGACAACCAGGACCGTACGGTATATTTTCTCAGTATGATGCAAGTCATCGAAATGCCGCCACTTAAATCTTTTTTCTTTAAAATAACCTTCAATTGTAATTTTGATTTTGCTTCTTATGCCACCCCCATTACGGTTCCGCCTGATGCGGCCGCATCTCTGTATCATAACACAGCACGGTCCTGTAGGTAACTCTCTTTTATCCGTCTCTGCTTTTTTTTTTTGCCGTTAGGCGTCGCAGGTTTAACTGATGATCGGTTTCCGTGCTAGTGTACGCTTGGTTGCTTGATCTATCTATCTATTCTATAATCCTGTTTTATCTTTCAACGTCAGGTCGAAAAATGAGACACCTGGAGCCAGCCTTTCTATGTTCCTTGTCTTTCTTTCTTTTATCCATTCCTGATTTGTCTCACAGCTTCAGGGTAAAAAGATATTGCTGGTGTATGCTTTCGTGTACGCTTCATAAACAGTGTCTCTCGTCGCCTCTGTTATCTCTGAGGTCCATCGTTTGCGTGACCGGCCGTTTGCTTTGTATCCAATGTATCCACTGACACTTGATACGCTGTGGTATTGTGGAGTTTTAAGATGTCTGTAACTCCACCAATCCATCTTTTCTTGTTCTGTCCTTCCTCTTGATGATTCCATTTTCAGGTTGTATGCTCTTGCAACTAGTGTATTCGGTTCATTCTCACCAAGTGGCCAAACCATTTGAGTCTGTTTTTCAATGAATCTAATATTTGTTTCAACTGTTCTTCTAATTCCCTCATTTCTTATATGGTCTCTTCTTGTTTTATTTACTGCTTTCCTCAAGCATCTCATTTCACAGGTGGTAATTTTCCTTTCTTGTTCTTTTGTCAGTGTCCATGTTTGGCACTGGTAGCACAGTGTTGTTATAAAGATTGAATTTATAATCTGACTTTTAATCTCTACTGGAATTGCTGGGTGTTTCAAGATTGGGGTAAGCTGGTATGTAATGTTGTTGGCTTGCTGGATTCTAGTTTCGATCTTTCTGTCCAGTCTACTATCAGATGTGAAGATATATGTTGGCTTGCTGGATTCTAGTTTCGATCTTTCTGTCCAGTCTACTATCAGATGTGAAGATATATGTTGGCTTGCTGGATTCTAGTTTCGATCTTTCTGTCCAGTCTACTATCAGATGTGAAGATATATGTTGGCTTGCTGGATTCTAGTTTCAGGATTGGGGTAAGTTGATATGTAATGTTGTTAGCTTGCTGGATTTTTGTTTCGATCTCTCTGTCCAGTCTACTATCAGATGTGAAGATACTTCCAAGGTAATGTTGTTGGCTTGCTGGATTTTTGTTTCGATCTCTCTGTCCAGTCTACTATCAGATGTGAAGATACTTCCAATGTATTGTTGTTGGCTTGCTGGATTCTAGTTTCGATCTTTCTGTCCAGTCTACTATCAGATGTGAAGATATATTTTGGCTTGCTGGATTCTAGTTTCTATCTCTCTGTCCAGTCTACTATCAGATGTGAAGATCTCTTTGTCCAGTCTACTATCAGATGTGAAGATCTCTCTGTCCAGTCTACTATCAGATGTGAAGATCTCTCTGTCCAGTCTACTATCAGATGTGAAGATCTCTCTGTCCAGTCTACTATCAGATGTGAAGATCTCTCTGCCCAGTCTACTATCAGATGTGAAGATCTCTCTGTCCAGTCTACTATCAGATGTGAAGATCTCTCTGTCCAGTCTACTATCAGATGTTAAGATCTCTCTGTCCAGTCTACTATCAGATGTGAAGATCTCTCTGTCCAGTCTACTATCAGGTGTGAAGATCTCTCTGTCCAGTCTACTATCAGATGTGAAGATTTCTCTGTCCAGTCTACTATCAGATGTGAAGATCTCTCTGTCCAGTCTACTATCAGATGTGAAGATCTCTCTGTCCAGTCTACTATCAGATTTGAACATACTTCTTCTACGAACGTTATATATCGATAACTTGTTAACCACTCTTTGTGATTTGTATGAGATCCGAGCCTAAGAGAGATTATACGTTGTGTCATTTATGCGCGTACAAGTAGGCCAGAACTTCCGATTTCAGCGATGCTTTTTATTTACTAGGTAGCTCCTTAGGCCCTACCTCGATCGCCTCTTACGACATGCCTTGTAGGTCGCATTGCTACTATTCTTTCCGCTCCTTGCTATCCCCGGCAACTCACGGGCGGAATAGGCAACTAAACATAATAACAATATTCCGAGCAGCTCTTGTTCGAAAGAATGAAGACGCTAGGAGTTTGTATATGTGTAAAACATAACTGTGTACCATCCGCTACGGCACTAACATGTAAGATACCAACACGGATTTCAAAAACAAACACAGAAACATGTGTGTTGTTGTATTGAAGTGAGTGGTCAGAGCCTGCCGTAATGCATTCTGTCAAAGGTGGAGTGTGCCAGGTTGGGAACAGACAACAGCCAGATAAGTTGAGACTATTACTACAGTCTCTCTCAACTACTACTACTACAGTCTCCTTCAACTACTACTACTACAGTCTCCTTCAACTACTACTACTACAGTCTCCTTCAACTACTATTACTACAGTCTCCATCAACTACTACTACTACAGTCTCCTTCAACTACTACTACTACAGTCTCCTTCATCTACTACTACTACAGTCTCCTTCATCTACTACTACTACTACAGTCTCCTTCATCTACTACTACTACTACAGTCTCCTTCAACTACTACTACTACAGTCTCCTTCAACTACTACTACTACAGTCTCCCTCAACTACTACTACTACAGTCTCCTTCATCTACTACTACTACTACAGTCTCCTTCAACTACTACTGCAGTCTCCTTCAACTACTACTACTACAGTCTCCTTCAACTACTACTACTACTACAGTCTCCTTCAACTACTACTACTACTACTACTACAGTATCCTTCAACTACTACTACTGCAGTCTCCCTCAACTACTACTACAGTCTCCTTCAACTACTACTACTATAGTCTCCTTCAACTACTACTACTACTACAGTCTCCTTCAACTACTACTACTACAGTCTCCTTCAACTACTACTACTACTACAGTCTCCTTCAACTACTACTACTACAGTCTCCTTCAACTACTACTACTACAGTCTCCTTCAACTACTACTACTACTACAGTCTCCTTCAACTACTATTACTGCAGTCTCCTTCAACTACTATTACTACAGTCTCCTTCAACTACTTCTACAGTCTCCTTCAACTACTACTACAGTCTCCTTCAACTACTACTACAGTCTCCTTCAACTACTATTACTACAGTCTCCTTCAACTACTACTACTACTACAGTCTCCTTCAACTACTACTACTACAGTCTCCTTCAACTACTACTACTACAGTCTCCTTCAACTACTATTACTACAGTCTCCTTCAACTACTATTACTACAGTCTCCTTCAACTACTACTACTACATTCTCCTTCAACTACTACTACAGTCTCCCTCTACTATTACTACAGTCTCCTTCAACTACTACTACTACATTCTCCTTCAACTACTACTACTACAGTCTCCTTCAACTACTACTACAGTCTCCCTCAACTACTACTACAGTCTCCTTCAACTACTACTATTACTACAGTCTCCCTCAACTACTACTACTACTGTACTCTCCCTCAACGACTACCTCTTCACCCTACCACAATCACCACATCTTCATCCTACCTCACCCACCACCACTACAACAACCGGTATACATGTATTACTTCATCTTACTGAAACGACAATAATGTCAAGATATGTCTACAAGTATTATATTGCACACCTTCCACTACATCCTGGTGCTACACACAAAGATGTGCTCGACCAGTGGAAACACAACACAATACACAGTCTACATACACACACACACACACACCATGTGTACACACAGACATACAGTCTACACACGGTCACATACAATCACATACAGTCTACAGCATACAAATAATTATTTCTGATTATGATATGCACACTCAATAAATGTACTGTTACAAGGTAACATTTGTGAAGATTTTTGTGGGAGCAGGGGGGATAATTAGAGGTATCAAGAGCGTGGATACTACTACAACATAAATTACTATTACCATTACTTCTGCTGTTGTTGTTACTGCTGCTGATGTTACTGCTACTGCTTCTACTACTGCTATTACTACTACTACTCTAGCTGCTGCTACTACTACTACTACTAGCTTCTGCTACTGACTACTACTACTACTACTACTACTACTACTACTACTACTGATACTACTACTATTTTTCCAGAGATCCCTGATCTCAGTGTAGTGAGATCGAGTTCCTAGTCCTATCAGAGACGGACGATAAAACGTAGGTCCCATGTTCAATTTGAGCACGTAAAAGAAACATTGGCAGTTCAACATCGAGAAGAGGAGGCTGGAAAGCCGCTGCCCGGGTAAAATTAATTAGAAAAATTTAAAAATAAAAATTCCTACAAAATATTGTCACCATCTTCAAAATTACATCGGGAACCCTCGCCGATGCTACGGAGTTCATGCACTGCAGCTGAGATCTTCCTATGTAAGAAAGAGATCGAAGCACACATGGTTACTCAAGTGCAATGAGGATATTCCTATCATTCAATTAACTACTACTACTGGACCGTAGTTTCTGAAACTAAGATAGTTAGTTATCTTCCTTGCTGTCTTTCCGTTACTCATCGAATCCGTTACTCATCGAATCCGTTACTCATCGAATCCGTACTTCAGTTATAGTGTGGTTCGCCTGGCGTGCCAACATCGACAAGTTATCCCTGTCTCTGTCAACCTACTACTGGAACTCTCTAAAAGACTTGACTACGCTAGCGATATAAACACACGACTACGCCAGCGATATAAACACACGACTACGCTAGCGATATAAACACACGACTACGCCAGCGATATAAACACACGACTACGCCAGCGATATAAACACACGACTACGCCAGCGATATAAACACACGACTACGCTAGCGATATAAACACACGACTACGCCAGCGATATAAACACACGACTACGCCAGCGATATAAACACACGACTACGCTAGCGATATAAACACACGACTACGCTAGCGATATAAACACACGACTACGCTAGCGATATAAACACACGACTACGCTAGCGATATAAACACACGACTACGCCAGCGATATAAACACACGACTACGCCAGCGATATAAACACACAACTACGCCAACGAAATAAAAACACGACTACGTTAGCGATATAAACACATGACTACGTCAGAAAACTATACGCATGACAACGCTAACGGTATAAGAACACGACTACGTCAACAAACTATACGCCCGACTACGCTAGCAATATAAACACACCACTACCGTCAGCTATAAACCACGACACTATGCTAACGATATAAACACGCATACTCCAGCAAACTATACGCGTGACTACACGAACGTCTTAACTTAATACGATTACGCCGTAACGCAACAAAACAAAATACTAAACTAGCTCTCCAAATACTGAACAACACTAACAATACAATCAGCTATATACAAACATGATTATGTCAACACCAGTAGGTATTCTGGCAACATAATATATATATATGCTGAAAACATCATGACGATTGTTACAGAAGATAGCGAAAAAAAGAACGATACGATCCTTTTATAAGAGAGTCTTTCTTGCTTACAGTTGTCCCTGTCTACATGTCCCAAGTTTGATACCTTTCTTACAGTTGTCCTTGTCTAAATGTCCCAAGTTTGATTACTTTCTTACAGTTGTCCTTGTCTACATGTCCCAAGTTTGATCCCTTTCTTACAGTTGTCCTTGTCTACATGTCCCAAGTTTGATACCTTGCTTACAGTTGTCCTTGTCTACATGTCCCAAGTTTGATCCCTTTCTTACAGTTGTCCTTGTCTACATGTCCCAAGTTTGATCCCTTGCTTACAGTTGTCCTTGTCTACATGTCCCAAGTTTGATCCCTTGCTTACAGTTGTCCTTGTCTACATGTCCCAAGTTTGATCCCTTGCTTACAGTTGTCCTTGTCTACATATCCCAAGTTTGATCCCTTTCTTACAGTTGTCCTTGTCTACATGTCCCAAGTTTGATCCCTTTCTTACAGTTGTCCCTGTCTACATGTCCCAAGTTTGATTCCTTTCTTACAGTTGTCCTTGTCTACATGTCCCAAGTTTGATTCCTTTCTTACAGTTGTCCCTGTCTACATGTCCCAAGTTTGATTCCTTTCTTACAGTTGTCCTTGTCTACATGTCCCAAGTTTGATCCCTTTCTTACAGTTGTCCTTGTCTACATGTCCCAAGTTTGATCCCTTTCTTACAGTTGTCCCTGTCTACATGTCCCAAGTTTGATCCTTTTCTTACAGTTGTCCTTGTCTACATGTCCCAAGTTTGATACCTTTCTTACAGTTGTCCTTGTCTACATGTCCCAAGTTTGATATCTTTCTTACAGTTGTCCCTGTCTACATGTCCCAAGTTTGATATCTTTCAGTTGTCCTTGGACTACATGTCCCAAGTTTGATCCCTTTCTTACAGTTGTCCTTGTCTACATGTCCCAAGTTTGATATCTTTCTTACAGTTGTCCTTGTCTACATGTCCCAAGTTTGATCCCTTTCTTACAGTTGTCCTTGTCTACATGTCCCAAGTTTGATACCTTTCTTACAGTTGTCCCTGTCTACATGTCCCAAGTTTAATCCCTTTCTTACAGTTGTCCTTGTCTACATGTCCCAAGTTTGATCCCTTTCTTACAGTTGTCCTTGTCTACATGTCCCAAGTTTGATTCCTTTCTTACAGTTGTCCTTGTCTACATGTCCCAAGTTTGATACCTTTCTTACAGTTGTCCTTGTCTACGTGTCCCAAGTTTGATCCCTTTCTTACAGTTGTCCTTGTCTACATGTCCCAAGTTTGATACCTTTCTTACAGTTGTCCTTGTCTACATGTCCCAAATTTGATACCTTTCTTACAGTTGTCCTTGTCAACATGTCCCAAGTTTAATCCCTTTCTTACAGTTGTCCTTGTCTACATGTCCCAAGTTTGATCCCTTTCTTACAGTTGTCCTTGTCTACATGTCCCAAGTTTGATTCCTTTCTTACAGTTGTCCTTGTCTACATGTCCCAAGTTTGATACCTTTCTTACAGTTGTCCTTGTCTACATGTCCCAAGTTTGATTCCTTTCTTACAGTTGTCCTTGTCTACATGTCCCAAGTTTGATTCCTTTCTTACAGTTGTCCTTGTCTACATGTCCCAAGTTTGATCCCTTTCTTACAGTTGTCCTTGTCTACATGTCCCAAGTTTGATTCCTTTCTTACAGTTGTCCTTGTCTACATGTCCCAAGTTTGATCCCTTTCTTACAGTTGTCCTTGTCTACATGTCCCAAGTTTGATCCCTTTCTTACAGTTGTCCTTGTCTACATGTCCCAAGTTTGATTCCTTTCTTACAGTTGTCCTTGTCTACATGTCCCAAGTTTGATACCTTTCTTACAGTTGTCCTTGTCTACATGTCCCAAGTTTGATTCCTTTCTTACAGTTGTCCTTGTCTACATGTCCCAAGTTTGATCCCTTTCTTACAGTTGTCCTTGTCTACATGTCCCAAGTTTGATACCTTTCTTACAGTTGTCCTTGTCTACATGTCCCAAGTTTGATCCTTTCTTACAGTTGTCCTGTCTACATGTCCCAAGTTTGATCCCTTTCTTCAGTTGTCCTTGTCACATGTCCAGTTTGATACCTTCTACAGTTGTCCTTGTCTACATGTCCCAAGTTTGATCCCTTTCTTACAGTTGTCCTTGTCTACATGTCTCAAGTTTAATCCTTTTCTTACAGTTGTCCTTGTCTACATGTCCCAAGTTTGATCCCTTTCTTACAGTTGTCCTTGTCTACATGTCCCAAGTTTGATCCCTTTCTTACAGTTGTCCTTGTCTACATGTCCCAAGTTTGATACCTTCTTACAGTGTCCTGTCTACATGTCCCAAGTTTGATCCTTTCTACAGTTGTCCTGCTACATGTCCCAAGTTTGATACCTTTCTTACAGTTGTCCTTGTCTACATGTCCCAAGTTTGATTCTTTTACAGTTGTCCTTGTCTACATGTCCCAGTTTGATCCCTTCAAGTTGTCCTTGTCTACATGTCCCAAGTTTAATCCTTTTCTTACAGTTGTCCTTGTCTACATGTCCCAAGTTTAATCCCTTTCTTACAGTTGTCCTTGTCTACATGTCTCAAGTTTAATCCTTTTCTTACAGTTGTCCCTGTCTACATGTCCCAAGTTGGATCCCAAGGTACGGAGGAAGAGAAATACGCGAACGAAAAAACCCAGCCAATATTACCTTTACCGCCCGAGTGGTTACTGGGGCCCAAATTTGGGGTGTAAAGAATAGAACCACTGCTACCTGCTAAGCATGTTGTAAGAGACGACTAAGGAGATTTTGGCTGAAATCAGATGCACATGTCCTAAACGTGTAGAAGTCTATGTGTTTAGGGCCTACCAAACCAATGTGCAACGTATACACGTTCTTGGCAAAGATCAAACATATCACAAAGAGTGATTAAAATTGGTCGTAAAGAACGAACGTAAAGAAGAAGATTACCTTTACAATTGTACGAGAAAATAATAGCAAAATAATTAAAGTTTGAACTAATACAATTATTTTTCTTATATACTTTTGTAAGTCAGTTGAAGTAGTTTCAGCCTCCCATATAACCAATCATTTTTGATACCATGCATTGTGCTTAAACTCTCAAAGATAGTGACGGTCACGAAAGCGATTGCCACAGGTAAGTACTCGAATAACTACCGGGCAGAGGCAGAGACAATAAGAACAGCAGCTGAAATGATCCTAGAGAGAAGAGACACCTCTCGCAACAAAGTCGTGATATTCATCAATGCTCTATCGGTCATCACGGCACTGAAAAGTGTAGGCAAAACAGAGCTCAGTGAGCTGAAAGCGACCCTCGATGCACTAGTGTACACACTTAAACGCATCGTCATTCAGTGGATACCATCACACTGCAGCATAAGTGGAAATTAACAATCCGACGCATAAGTGGAAATGAACAAGCCGACAAGCTAGCTAAAGAAGGCGGGCGACTACCTCAGACAGATCTCGAGATCAATTATGAGGAGGCCAGAACAACCATCGGCTGGCACTATAAAGACAAATTGTCAAAAGACCATCCTCAGTACAACAACATTGACGGGTACTATGGTCTATCTCGTAGTGAACAAGTTGCTATACTCCGCCTCCATACCGGCTACAACAAGCTTTGCGCCCACATGTTTAACAAATTTTAAATTGGCACAAATAGCCTGTGCCCCTGCGAAAAGGCAGACATGATGGCAGAGCACATACTGCAAGATTGCCAATTGATAGCAGGTACAAGAAAAGAAACCTGGCCCATAAACACAGAGTTTCGCAGAAGCTGTACGGAGGAACGGAGTCCCTTTAAAACCACGGTAGCATTCATGATAAAATCTGGTTCATCAGTCTAGGCGGGGATCGAGAGAGAGATATATATATATATACCATGCTACAGTCTAACGCCAGTTGTGTTAAAGTATGGTGTTTCTGTTTGTCAACTCTTACAGTTGTTTCACATATGTACACATTTTTGTCCTGTTGCATAATATGTGTACACTTTGAACGAAGTTAGGATGTCCCTGTCCTATATGTTGTAGGGGTCTAACGGAGGCGCAACGTACTCACGTTCTCGACGTAGACCACACATATAAAGTGGTTACCGGGGCCCAAATTTGGGATGTAAAGAATAGAACCGCTGTTACCTGCAATGCATGTCGTAAGAGGCGACTAAGGAGGTTAGGCTGAAATCGGATGCACATATCCTACACGTGTAGAAGACTATGCGTTTAGGAGCCTACCAAACCAATGTGCAACGTATACACGTTCTTGGCAAAGATCAAACATATCACAAAGAGTGATTAAAATTGGTCGTAAAGAACGAACGCAAAGAAGATATCACAAAGAGTGGTTAACTTGGTTGATAAGGACGAGCGCAAACAATAACTTGGCTGTGCGGATCACGTCTGATCATCATCAAGGTGCGTATCCTTTATAGAACGTTGCTCTCTTTGCAGCACATCTGAAATTCACTCTGTCTCTAGCCAGTTCACCCACTTCATCGATTGTCATATTCATGGTTTCTTTAATATCTTGTAGCCATCTTCTTCTTGGTCTGCCTCTGCCTCTTCACGTCTGATACACATGGAATATATGTGGTCGGTCGACACTATTAAAGCTTGACTACGCCAGCGCTATAAAAGCTTGACTACGCCAGTGCTATTAAAGCTTGACTACGACAGTGCTATTAAAGCTTGACTACGAAGTGCTATTAAAGCTTGACTACGCCAGCGCTATTAAAGATTGACTACGCTGACGCTATAAATACTTGAGTCAGCCGACGCTTCTTCTTCACCCTTCGCCCCTAGGGTAGCATAGGTCCGCAGCTAAGACCTTCCAAGCCCGCTAATCCAAGGCCATCTTGTCCAGATCTTTGCACTCTCTCCCCATTTTCTTGCATTCCATTTCCAACTCCGTCTCCAGGTGTTCCTGGTCTTCCTTACCTCTATTATCCTGGGGGTTCCATCGGAGAGCCTGTCTCATGATGCTGTCAGAGGTTTCGTCAGTGTGTGTCCTATCCATCGCCACCTTCTGCTCCTTATATCTTGTTCCACCTGCCGTCCCACTCTATCTCACAGTTCCCTGTTTGTGGTCCTGTCATACCATCGCAGATGTAGTATCCTGCGCAGGCATCTATTGATGAATGTCTGCAACTTTTGGTGTTCCCTTTAGTTGTTCTCCATGTCTCTGCTCCATATAGAAGGACAGCCTTGACATTTAAGTTAAATATCATTATCTTAGTTTTATTCCTGATCATTCTTGAACTCCATATGTTCTTCAGAATGATCTCATTTCCTGTGCCACGTAATCATGTGCTTCATGAGTCCCTACTTGCGGGGCCCATCATCTTCCTCGGGTAGCGAGCTATACATTATCTTGGTTGTGGTTTCTGTTGCTATCTAGTGTTTTTACGGGCGGGGTAGCTAGCCCCCACGTCTAACCTCCTTAGCAGCTACGTGGTAGGTAACAGTGGTTATATTCGTTACACCCCAATTTGGACCCCGGTAACCACTCGGGTACGCCGTTGCTATAAACACTTAATTACACACATTCCCTATACACTCCTTGGCTACGTCAGCACTCGTGCATATGGTGGACAAGCTAATTGAAGACTAGGAAATTCTCTCCTTGTTATCGATTGCTGGCCCTGGATAACCAACCTCCCAGCTCCACTGTTATATATTCAGTCTGGGGTCTGGACGTCCTTGACATTTGGAACTTGAAAGCGTGTACCATAAATGCCAATCTGTCGGTACCGGCACGTATAGTTTCCACTAGACATCCATTTTATCAACTATTTTATTTATGAAATGTTTGCTTATATTCTTTCATATTTGTTCTTCATTCCTTCATTGTTTTCCATTCTCCAGTGCCTCCATTCCTCCAGTGCCCTCCATTCCTTCAGTGCCCTCCATTCCTTCAGTGCCTTCTATTGCTCCAGTGCCCTCCATGCCCCAGTGCTACTCTATTCCTTCAGTGCCCATCTTCCCCAGTGCCCTCCAAATCCTCCAGTGTTCCATCTACTCCAGTGCCATCTATTACTCCAGTGTCATCTATTACCCAGTGCCATCTATTACTCCAGTGCCATCTATTACTCCAGTGCCATCTATTACTCCAGTGCCATCTATTACTCCAGTGTCATCTATTACTCCAGTGCCATCTATTACCCAGTGCCATCTATTACTCCAGTGCCATCTATTACTCCAGTGCCATCTATTACTCCAGTGCCATCTATTACTCCAGTGCCATCTATTCCTCCAGTGCCTTATATTTCTCAGGCCGTCTGCCCAACGTGTTCGTAGCGCGTTGACTACGGTGACTATCCTCTGTGTGGCAGGTTCAATTTCGGGATGGTAGAAAGCCACAGATTCCCAGATTTATCGGTGTTCGTGGCACCGAACCGAAGGGTTACGATGTCTATGGCCCTGAGCCGAAGAGCTGAAAAGCTCAAGTGCTTCTGGATCGAAAAAAAAAAAATATTTCTCCAGCGTCATTCATTCCTCCAGTGATCTCCTTTTCTCCAGTACCATCCATTACCCCAGTGTCATCGATTCTTCCAGTGCCCCCCCCCACCCTCCAGTGCCCTATATTTCCCCAGTGCCCTCCACCCCTCTAGTTCCCTCTATCTCCTGAGTTCCCTCCATCTCTCCAGTGCCCTTCATCCTTTCAGTGCCCTCCAGTTCCCTCATTTCCCAGACAAGTTGGCTGGCTCTGCCACCATAACAGGGGGTGGGACTTCCGGTTTCTAGATGGCGGTAGATAACTGTGTTTAGTTTGGCTAGGCGGTAATATTCGATTGTTTCACCCTTCTCCAGTGTTTGTGCAGTGTGCAATGTTCGCAAATTCTACACGAGGGATGTTTATATTCATTGTTTTGTTTTCAATGGAGCGGGATGGGATCCGATGATTCGCCGCTGACCGTTACGGACATGAAGCGACCGTGTTAGCTTGAATACGGAACAAATAGGACGAGCCGTCCTCCTCTGTAAAGGTGCTGAAGTCGGCGATACTAGGCCAAAAGGCGCACAAAAAACCATAGTATCACGCATCTCACGCTTATATCAGATGATTATACCGTCCATCAGGGGGTCAGCCAATAGATAGAGTTGACAGTCTGAACGCCCTCAAAGAGTGTGGCCGAATTTTCATTTAAACCAATCCACGTCATCTGCTAGATTGCAAAACCTGTATTAAAGATGGGGTGGCAGAAAAGAACAGCACAACAGGTATATGAGTAGGCTCATCAAACAACATCTAACTGGTACGGTCAGTCGCTGGACACTGTTGGACATATTGCGACGGAGATCAGAGCCCCATGTGGACATGTGTGGAGTGCAATAAAGATATTCCTAACTGGAACTGTCTTTACTTTGCAGAAAGTCGCTTTAATCACATCCTTTCAGTCTGTAGCCAGTTCTCACCCCTCCTCATTATTTAATCACATCCTTTCAGTCTGTAGCCAGTTCTCACCCTCCTCATTATTTAATCACATCCTTCAGTTGTAGCCAGTTCTATCCTCCTCATTTTAATCACATCCTTCGCTTCTCCCTTATTTAATATCCTTCAGCTGTGCCTCACTCCTTATTATCACCTTCATTGTGCGTCTCATCTCTCATTTAATCACACCTTCACTGACCGTCTACCTCCTCATTATTTAATCCATCTTCAGTCTGTGCTCACCTCTCTTTAATCACATCTCAGGAGCCACCTCTATATTTAATCACACTTTCAGCTGAGCCAGCACTCATATTTAATCACCTTTCAGT
Source organism: Arion vulgaris (assembly GCA_020796225.1). Lineage (NCBI taxonomy): Eukaryota > Metazoa > Mollusca > Gastropoda > Stylommatophora > Arionidae > Arion > Arion vulgaris. The sequence continues at coordinate 430,424 of CM036755.1, forward strand.
CTGTAGCCAGTTCTCACCTCCATTATTTAATACATCTCAGTCTGTAGCAGTTCTCCTCCATATTAACACTCAGTCTGTGTTCACTCTCATTATTTAATCACCTTTCATCTGAGCGTCTTCTCTCATTATTTACATCTCGTCTGTGCGTCTCATCCCTCATATTTAATCACATCCTCAGCTGCCTCTCTCCTCATTTTTACACCTTTCAGTCTAGCCGCTCCTCCTCATATTTAACACATCTTCGTCTTCACCTCTATTTAATCACATCCAGTCTGTAGCCAGTTCACCTCTCATATTTAATCACATCAGTCGTGCAGTTCCACCTCTCATATTTAATCACTCCTCGCTGGTTCTCACCTCCTCATTATTTAATCACATCCTCAGCTAGCGCTCACTCTCATTATTATCACACTGTCTAGTCTCATCTCTATATTTAATCACACTCAGTCGTGCCGTCACTCCTCATATTAATCATCCTTTCAGTCTATAGCCAGTTCACCTCTCATTATTTAGATCAATTTCTATCGTGTTGTTACCTTCATCTTTGTCGTCTCCGGCCTCGTCTTCCAGAAGTCATGTCCTCCATTATTGTTATCTCTGACGCCAGTATGGTGCCGGAGCCCGCAAGGAACAAAGAATAGTACCACTGCAACCTACAAGGCATGTCGTAAGAGGCGACTGATGTAAGACCTAGGAAGCTACCCTAGTAAATAAAAATCATCGCAGAAATCTGCTGGCCTACTTGTAGGCGAATAACTGACACACCGTACAGTCGCTCTTAGGCTCAGATCACAGAGAAATAACACAGAGTGGTTACCAAGCGGTCGATATGAGGTGAGCAACTGGGACATTATGTACAAAATAAGATTAAGACAATTTTCTCCCCGAATTCACCCTGGGTTTTATTTCTTAAAGCCACCAAAATATTTCTAGTGTTTCAAGTTATATGATGTTGTATTTATGTTGAGCCTCCATGTCTCTTAATTTATAGTTCTAAGCCTATGTTGAATGTTTATGAGCCCATGCTCTTAATTGTCTTGTCAGCCTCATGTTCTGTAATGTTTATATTCTTCTTCTTGCCCGTCTGCCCAGCGTGTTCGTAGCGAGTTGACTACGGGTGACTATCCCTCTCTGTGTGCGGGTTCAATTCCACGGGATGGCAGAAAAAGCCACAGATTCCCCAGATTTACGGTGTTCGTGGCACCGAACCGAAGAGCTCGAAAAGCTAAGCTCAAGTGCTTCTGGATCGGAAAAATAAATTCTTCTTCTTCATCCAGGAAATTGAAGAATTTTTATATAGCTTTTATTTGACAAGATGCAATTCTCATTCTAATAATTGTCTTAGTTCATCGATGACATGGCATATTGGGCATTAGTATGCCTGCTCTGTCCTCCACTGCAGCAGCCATCCAAAAATCCACTTGCTCACGTACCCATGAGAAGTTGATTAGTATATCTTCTCTCTCTCTTGCATCAACAGCATCGATTGTTGGAGAGTTGAAGATGGATAAGGGGGATGTTCTTCGGTCTCTTCACGACTTTCTGTTGGATGAGGACACTAAAATAGATGTTGAATCGATCCAGCGATTTAAGCAGTTTGGAGTTACCGTTGTACAAGTAGAACTGGATGCCTGAGGGGCAGAGTGAAAGGTGTGTTTAATCAGCGAGCCACGGGAACCATCAGTGTGCATACTCTTCGATATCTGTTGGGGGAGACTGAGCAATGTGATATTTTATTTTATGTTTTTTTTAAACTAATCTAAAGGCAAAGGGTTGACTTCATTGCACAGTGTTCCTCCATATGGCTCCGTCCCTGTCGACAGTGTTCCTCCATATGGCCTCGTCCCTGTCGACAGTGTTCCTCCATATGGCTCGTCCCTGTCGCAGTGTTCCTCCATATGGCCTCCGTCACCCTTGTCCGGCAGTGTTCCTCCATATGGCCCCCATCCCTGTCCGTCGCAGTGTTCCTCCATATGGCTACGTCCTGTCGGCAGAAATTGCACGTTATCTACTGAGAATGTTGCACAAAGCACGAACTCTGTAGCTCCAGCAATAATCCTAGAGATAATTAAAAAAACAATGTGTGTTGATGTCTTGTTCGGGATCGACCCACAACCTTCCCACTTCAACATATTTATTTCACCACAATATTATTATGCTTTATATGGCTGATATGATTCTTTGATAGGACTATCATCATTGCACTTCGGTGAGTAACCATGTGTGCTCCGATCTCTTTCTTAAATAGGAAGGTCTCAGCTGCAGTGCACGAACTCAGTAGCACCGGCGAGGATCTCCAATGTAATTTTGAAGATATCGAAGATATTTTTATATGAATTTCATTTTGAATCTTTGCTAATGAATTTTGCCGGGCAGCGGCTTTCCAGCCTGCTCTTCTCGATTTTGAACTGCCAAGGTTCTTTTACGTGCTCAAATTGAACACGGGATCTACGTTTTATCGTCCGTTTCCGATAGGACTAGGAACTCGATGTCACCTACACGGAGATCAGGAAATCTGGAAAAATATTCTGATGGAGCGAATTTGGTACCTTTGTCACGTGAGATGAGTATCTGACTTCTATGCTACCGAGACAACATTATATGCTTTATATGTGGGGCGGTATAAGGACATGTGTGTGTGTACGTGTGTGTGTGTGAGAGAGAGAGAGACGAATACAGCAGTGTGTGAGAGAATGTGGGAAGTATCACTGAGAGAGAGAGAGAGAGAGAGAGAGCGAATACAGCAGTGTGTGAGAGAATGTGGGAGTATCACTGAGAGAGATAGAAACAAATACAGCAGGTGTGAGAGAATGTGGGAGTATCATTGAGAGAGAGAGAGAGATTTTTTTCTCCGATCCAGAAGCACTTGAGCTTTTCAGCTCTTCGGCTCTGTGCCATGGACATCGTAACCTTCGGTTCGGTGCCACGAACACCGTAAATCTGGGGAATCTGTGGCTATTTTTGCCATCCCGCGGAATTGAACCCGTACACACAGAGGGATAGTCACCCTTAGTCAAACGCGCTACGAACACGCTGGAGAGAGAGAGAGAGATAGACGAATATAGAAATGTAGGAGGGAGTATTATAACATTGAGTGAGAGACGGAAATAATGAATGTGTACGAAACATACAGAACAGGGAATGGGATGGATTCAGAAGAAGGGATGAAATCAGAGAAATGTCTGGTCAACCATTAGCAACAGCAGTTATAAGAAGGAGAGGATGTAGATATGTTGGACATACCCTGAGAAGAAATGTCTGGTCAACCATTAGCAACAGCAGTTATAAGAAGGAGAGGATGGAGATATGTTGGACATACCCTGAGAAGAAATGTCTGGTCAACCACTAGCAACAGCAGTTATAAGAAGGAGAGGATGGAGATATGTTGGACATACCCTGAGAAGAAATGTCTGGTCCATAGATGTGCGGAAGATGGGACATATATGTGCGGGAGATGGATACAGATGTGGGGGAGATATGGACATAGCTGTGTGGGAGATATGGATATAGTTGTGTGGAGATAGGATATAGCTGTGTGGAAGCTATGCATATAGATCGTGGGAGATAGGGACAAATCTGTGTGAGAGATAGGGATATAGATGTGGGGAGAGGGATATAGATGTGTGGGAGAGAGAGACATAGTTGTGTCGGAGAGAGATATGGACATAGATGTGTGGGAGAGAAAGAGACTGGGATATTTCTATATGTGTGTGTGTATGTGTGTATGTGTGTGTGTATATGTGTGTGTGTATGTATGTGTATGTGTGTGTATGTGTGTGTATGTGTGTGTATGTGTGTGTATGTGTATGTGTATGTGTAAGAACAACAGTCTGTCCCAGGAATGCTTAGTTTCTGTACGGACTTCAGTAATAGTAATAGCCTTACATCCCAAGCACAAGTGATGATGACAACAGTCTCAGACGTGTTCTGATGCACCTCTCTGGTGTGTGAAGAGGAGACTGTAGTGTCTAATCCTAGAATACAACCCCCTACCACAGGTGGGGGCATACATGATCAAGGTTAGACATGTGGGTGTTGTGTGTTTTGTCTTTTCGCGCAGCTCGCTTTATTTGCGCCTCAACGGCACGACAATTCTCAGCTATGGACGTTCCTTTTGTATTGTTACATCGCCATGTTTGGCGATCTTGCGCAAGAGATTCCCAGCACGTGTTGTCTATATCGAAGCATCCCAGAGACACTTTAAGAGTTTGTTCTGTCCACCAACTGATCGTCTGTCCACCTTCCAGCTTACTCACCATGCATCACCTGTTCTGTCCACCAACTGATCATCTGTCCACCTTCAAGCTCACTCACCATGCATCAACTGTTCCGTCCACCAATGATCATCTGTCCACCTTCAGCTTTCACCAGTTCACCTGTTCTGTCCACCAACTGATCATCTGTCCACCTTCAAGCTCACTCACCATGCATCAACTGTTCCGTCCACCAACTGATCATCTGTCCACCTTCCAGCTTACTCACCATGCATCACCTGTTCTGTCCACCAACTGATCATCTGTCCACCTTCAACTCACTCACCATGCATCAACTGTTTTCTGTCCACCAACTGATCATCTGTCCACCTTCAAGCTCACTCACCATGCATCAACTGTTCTGTCCACCAACAGATCGTCTGTCCACCTTCAAGCTCACTCACCATGCATCAACTGTTTTGGACAGACTTGAGTAATGACAAGAGAATCTGTGTTGGTTAGCATCTCTCAGAATACATGGTATACATTTTAGAGTTATCACTATCATGAGGTCACGGCCACTGTCATACTGTCAATTCTACTGGCATACTGTCAGTTCTACTGTCACACTGTCAATGCTACTGTCACACTGTCAATGGTACTGTCACATTGTCAATACTACTGTCACACTGTCAGTTCTACTGTCACACTGTCAGTTCCGTGTCACACTGTCAATGCTACTGTGAATGCTACTGTCACACTGTCAATACTACTGTCACACTGTCAATACTACTGTCACACTGTCAATACTACTGTCACACTGTCAATGGTACTGTCACACTGTCAATGGTACTGTCACGTTGTCACACTGTCAAGATTACTGTTATATTAAAAGACCTACTGCCACACTGTCAGTTTAGCGACATAAGCGAATAAGTGTCACGAACTGTCGATTGTTCCAGAACTAGTTGTTGATTTGACATCGCAACACTGTTCTTGGTTTCTCTTATTGGCTTCTCTTATTGACTTCTCTTATTGGCTTCTCTTATTGACTTCTCTTATTGGCTTCTCTTATTGACTTCTTATTGATTTCTCTTATTTGTTTTTTCTTGGTTTCTCTTATTTGTTGTTTTGTCGTTCATCTTATTATAGTTGTCGCTAGGCTTTTGTTTTACACCTCCTCTGTCAAGTTGTCGTTAGGCTAATTTCTATCTGTCAAGTTGTCGTTAGGTTAATTTCTATCTGTCAAGTTATCGTTAGGCTAATTTATATCTGTCAAGTTATCGTTAGGCTAATTTCTATCTGTCAAGTTGTCGTTAGGCTCATTTCTATGTCAAGTTGTTGTTAGGCTAATTTCTATCTGTCAAGTTGCCGCTAGGTTGTTGACATAAAACATGAGACATAGCGCAATAGACATAAAACACAGAACATGGGACATTGAACATGGGACATTGAACATGGGACATTGAACATGGGACATTGAGCATGGGACATTGAACATGGGACATTGAACATGGGACATTGATCATGGGACATTGATCATGGGACATTGAACATGGGACATTGAACATGGGACATTGAACATGGGGCATTGAACATGGAGCATTGAACATGGCACATTGAACATATTGCATTGAACATGGGACATTGATCATGGGACATTGAACATGGGACATTGAACATGGGACATTGATCATGGGACATTGATCATGGGACATTGAACATGGGACATTGAACATGGGACATTAAGCATGGGACATTGATCATGGGACATTGAACATGGGACATTGAACATGGGACATGGGACATTAAGCACTGAACATTGAACATGGGACATTGAACATGGGACATTAAGCATGGGACATGGGACATTGAATATGGGACATTGAACATGGGACATTGAATATGGGACATTGAACATGGGACATGAAACATGGGACATTGAACATGGGACATTGAGCATGGGACATTGAACATGGGACAAATAACATGGCAGACTAGAAACTTATAATAGAAAACTTAGAAATGAATTATTTCAAAGAACATTGAATAGTTTAATCCTATCATAGAACATAGAAGAAGAGGGACTTTCTATCATAGAATATAGAAGAAGAGGGACTTTCTCCCATAGAAGAAGAGGGACTTTCTCCCATAGAAGAAGAGGGACTTTCTCCCATAGAAGAAGAGGGACTTTCTATCATAGAACATAGAAGAAGAGGGACTTTCTATCATAGAACATAGAAGAAGACGGACTTTCTATCATAGAATATAGAAGAAGAGGGACTTTCTATCATAGAATATAGAAGAAGAGGACTTTCTATCATAGAATATAGAAGAAGAGACTTTCTCCCATATGAAGAGGACTTTCTCCCATAGAACTATAGAAGAAAGAGGACTTTATCATAGAACATAGAAGAGGACTTTCTATCATAGAATATAGAAGAAGAGGACTTTCTATCATAGAATATAGAAGAAGAGGACTTTCTCCAATATAAAGAAGAGGACTTTCCCATAGAACATAGAAGAAGGACTTTCTCCCATAGAAGAAGAGGACTTTCTCCCATAGAACATAGAAGAGGACTTTCTCCCATAGAACATATAAGAAGAGGACTTTCTCCATAGAACATAGAAGAAGAGGTACTTTCTATCATAGAAGAAGAGGACTTTCTCCCATAGAATAAGAGGACTTTCTATCATAGAACTATAGAAGAAGAGAGGACTTTCTCATAGAACATAGAAGAAGAGGACTTTCTCCCATAGAACATAGAAGAAGAGGACTTTCTCCCATAGAACATAAAAGAAGAGGATTTTATCCATAGAACATAGAAGAAGAGGACTTTCTCCCATAGAACATTAGAAGAAGAGGACGTTCTTCCTAGAATATAAAAATAGAGGAACAATTCTATCATAGAACGTAGAAGAGGACAATTCTATCATAGAACGTAGAAGAGGACAATTCTATCATAGAACGTGAAGAGGACAATTCTATCATAGAACGTAGAAGCAATTCTATCATAGAACGTAGAACGAGACAATTCTATCATAGAACATAGAATATACATGAACATAGAAAAGAGACAATTCTATCATAGAACATAGAAGAATTATATCATAGAACATAGAAGAGAACAATTCTATCATAGAACATAGAAGAGAACAATTCTATCATAGAACATAGAAGAGAACAATTCTATCATAGAACATAAGAGACAATTCTATCATAGAACATAGAAGAATTATATCATAGAACATAGAAGAGAACAATTCTATCATAGAACATAAAAGAGAACAATTCTATCATAGAACATAGAAGAGAACAATTCTATCATAGAACATATAAGAGACAATTCTATCATAGAACATAGAGAACAATTATATCATAGAACATAGAAGAACAATTCTATCATAGAACATATAAGAGACAATTCTATCATAGAACATATAGAGGACAATTCTATCATAGAACATAGAGAGACAATTCTATCATAGAACATAGAAGAGAACAATTCTATCATAGAACATAAAAGAGAACAATTCTATCATAGAACATAGAAGAGGACAATTCTATCATAGAACATAGAAGAGGACAATTCTATCATAGAACATAGAAGTGAAACATTCTATCATAGAACATAGAAGAAGAAGTAGAATTCCATCCATCATGACACGTATTCCAACCATCTATGCTAATGTTCTGCTAACACAAGTTTCCTCTCTCCTGTACGATTTAGCTCGCCCATGGCTCACCCCACCCTTCGTTCCTGTATTTCAGCAGCCTGCTCCTGTATGTGACTCGACAACGAGGACTTGTCATCGATTTTCTGGTCTCTCCCACAAGCTATGCCGTATTATCGATTTGTCTCAATGTTGTTATACTCCGTGTAGGCCTCAGCTGCCCGCCGGAGCTTCATGGAGACTGCGCGAGCGTGTTCCTCTCTTCCTGATATCGTACGATCGTGTTTCCCTATTCTCAGCCCGTGTGACCGTGTTCATCTTTTAGGGTGTGGACAATACAGTCAACATTAGCACGGGGAACGGTTTGCAGATATCGTGTGATCTGCCCTGTCTTCTCTCTACATTCTCACTCATACTCGAATCTTATTTGATCATTCTCCGCTAGATGCTACCATAGAAGTGAAGTTGGACGGTGTTCACTAGTTCTATCTCGAAGCAGGAGACACCACCTAGTTGTCAAAGTCATACAATGGCGACGATCAGGGGCGGCTCGTCATTAAGGCCAGTGGGGCCCGGCCCCACCAATAATCGAAAGGGAGAATAATTTCCCGGAATAGATAAATAATAGTAAATACTCCAAAACTATGATTTTTCCGAAAATGTGTGTCTGGTCCCACCAAGAAAACTAACCACGAGCCGCCACTGGCTCTGAAATGTGTGTATCATGGTGTCTGGTTTGTCAGTTTGTGGTTTGTATCTGATAAACGTCTAGTGAAGCGTATGGTCAATGGATTAGGCGCGTCTCCCATGCTGGAGACACGGGTTCAATCCCCAGTAAGGCAAATGAGTTTTTGTCTGTCGGGGCATAACGAAAAATCCTAACCTAAACTGTTTCGTCGCGACTGCACTAGCAATGTGGCCATTACATTCTACAGGTACATCTCCCCTCTGTCCTACACTGCACAGGTACATCTCCCCTCTGTCCTACACTGCACAGGTACATCTCCCCTCTGTCCTACACTACACAGGTACATCTCCCCTCTGTCCTACACTACACAGGTACATCTCCCCTCTGTCCTACACTACACAGGTACATCTCCCTCTGTCAACTACACGGTCAATCTCCTCTGTCCACACTGCACAGGTATCTCCCTCTGTCCTACACTAACAGGACATCCCTCTGTCCTACACTACAAGTGTTCTCTGTCCTACACTGCACTAGGCACATCTCTCTGTCCTCACTCTACAGGTACATTTCCCTCTGTCCTACACTGCACAGGTACATGCCCCCTCTGTCCTACACTACACAGGTACATCTCCCCTCTGTCCTACACTGCACAGGCACATCTCCCTTCTGTCCTACACTGCACAGGTACATCTCCCTCTGTCCTACACTGCACAGGTACATCTCCCTCTGTCCTACACTGCACAGGTACATTCCCCTCTGTCTACACTCACAGGTACATCTCCCCTCTGTCCTACACTGCACAGGTACATCTCCCCTCTGTCCTACACTGCACAGGTACATCTCCCCTCTGTTCTACACTGCACAGGTACATCTCCCCTCTGTCCTACACTGCACAGGTACATCTCCCCTCTGTCCTACACTGCACAGGTACATCTCCCCTCTGTCCTACACTGCACAGGTACATCTCCCTCTGTTCTACACTGCACATGGTACATGCCTCTGCCTACCTGCTACGTTCCTCACGCCCTAAAAGCGGTTTACAAGCAGTAACGACATTTAAAAAATAGACATCTGGTACGCTGTTGTAAAGAAATGTTGGTTGGTTAGAAACTGGTATCGTTAGGTCTAAATCCGCCCAGGTTGTGCCCGGCTCGCAAGGAAGCAAAGAATAGTACCACTGTGACCTACATGGCATTTCGTAAGAGGCGACTGAGGTAGGGCCTAGGAAAGCTACCTAGTAAATAAAATTCGCCGAGTGGTTACTGGGGCCCAAATTTGGGGTTACAAAGAATAGAACCACTCTATCTGCCACGATGTCGTAAGATGCGATTAAGGAGGTTTGGCTTAAATCGGATGCACGTGTCCTAAACGTGTAGAAGTCTATGCGTTTAGGGCCTACCAAACCAATGTGCAACGTATACACGTTCTTGGCAAAGATCAAACTTATCACAAAGAGTGATTAAAATTGCTCGTAAAGAACGAACACAAAGAAGAAGAAGAATAAAAGCGTTGCAGAAATCGGATGTGCTGGTCTACTTGTAGCCGCATAACTGGCACAGCGTACAATCACTCTTAGGCTCAGATCACATACAGATCACAAAGAGTGGTTAACAAGTGGTCGATATGGAGCGTTCGATGAAGTAGAAGAAGAAGATCTACATATGCTTTCCCAAAATAAGATCTACAAAACATATGATTGATTTCATTGCACGAGGTTTGTACCACATATGACTCAGCCCCTCTCTGCAAACATGGCACGTCAGTAACCGAGAGTATTGGACAAAGTACAAGCTCCGTCACTCCAGCATCAATGGTAGGGATCTCTGGGAACAAAATGCACTCATGAACAGATCGACGTGGTCAAACTCACAGGGTTTGGAGCGTTTAACTACTTAGTCACAGAGACTTTCAGGGGGTATTGTTAAATAATGTATGAAAGTAGACGGACTTGTTTACCAGAATGATGTGAGCTGTTTGTAAAGCTTACACCTAGACGAGAGGTAGAGAGAGAGAGAGAGGCAGATAGAGTGAGAGAGGCATATATATAGTAGAGAAGACAGAGGTGCAGATAGAGAGAGGCAGATAGACAGTGGTAGATAGAGAGAAAGGGACAGATAGAGAGAGGTAGATAGAGAGAGAAGGAGGTAGATAGAGAGAGGGGCAGATAGAGAGTGGTAGATAGAGAGAGAGGTAGATAGAGAAGGAGTAGATAGAGAGAGCAAAGAGAGAAGCAGATAGAGAGAGAGAGGTAGATAGAGATAGAGAGAGGTAGATAGAGAAAGAGAGAAGCAGATAGAGAGAAGAGGTAGATAGAGATGAGAGAGTAGATGAGAGAGGCAGATATAGAGAGAGTAGAGGGACAGATAGAGAGAGGGGCAGATAGAGAGAGAGTGAGTGATGCTCGAATGAGCTCAAGTTCAGTATGTTTGAGGAAGATGTGTGTGTGAGGTTGATAAACAGGTTTGTATATGGGAGGATGAGTTATGAAGAGAGAGAGAGAGAGAGAGAGAGACAGGTTTGTATATGGGAGGATGAGTTATGAAGAGAGAGAGAGAGAGAGACAGGTTTGTATATGGGAGGATGAGTTATGAAGAGAGAGAGAGAGAGACAGGTTTGTATATGGGAGGATGAGTTATGAAGAGAGAGAGAGAGAGAGAGACAGGTTTGTATATGGGAGGATGAGTTATGAAGAGAGAGAGAGAGAGAGACAGGTTTGTATATGGGAGGATGAGTTATGAAGAGAGGAGAGAGAGAGGTTTGTATATGGGAGGATGAGTTAGGCTGAAGAGAAGAGACAGGTTTGATATGGGAGGATGAGTTATGAAGGAAGAGAGAAGAGCAGGTTTGATATGGGAGGATGAGTTATGAAGAGAGAGAGGAAAAGAGGTTTGTATATGGGAGGATGAGTTATAAAGAGAGAGAGAGAGACAGGTTTGTATATGGGAGGATGAGTTATGAAGAGAGAGAGAGACAGGTTTGTATATGGGAGGATGAGTTATGAAGAGAGAGAAGACAGGTTTGTATATGGGAGGATGAGTTGAAGAGAGAGAGGTGATCGGTTGAGATCATCATCATCCTCAGTTGCCGGGCTGGCTGGTGTAGACGATCATGGATCTCCACAAATCTCTGGTGTTTGCTAATATCTCAGATGTTGACGCTCTACCGTGCCATGAAGTCAGACTATCTACAATTTTCTCTCTCTCTGTCTTCCTCTGTCTCGTTAACCCTCGATTTTATCGGTTGTCACAGTATGTTTTAAACCTCGTTTCCTTGCCCACCTGTCCAGCGTGTTCGTAGCGCGTTGTACGACCGTGTGACAATCCCTCTGTGAGTGCGGGTTCAATTCCGCGGGCTGGCAGAAAAGCCACAGGTTCTCCAAATTTACGGTGTTCGTGGCACCGAACCGAAGGTTTACGATGTCCGTGGCACCGAGCCGAAGGGTTACGATGTCCGTGGCACCGAACCGAAGGGTTACGATGTCCGTGGCACCGAGCCGAAGAGATGGAAGCTCAAGTGCTTCTGGATAGGAAAAAAAGAACATCCAATTTCCTCATCACATGCCCGAAACATGATGACTACTTCTTTCTTATATTGATGATAAGCTTTCTCTGTGTCTTGATCTCATTCAACATCTCAACATTAATCAATTTAGCAGTCCATGGGATTCTCATCATTCTTCTGTAAAACCACATCTCTGTGACCCTCTGGTTGAGATAGATGGTCAGTTGAGAGAAATGGTTAGTTGAGAGAAATGGTTAGTTGAGAGAAATGGTTAGTTGAGAGAAATGGTTAGTTGAGAGAAATGGTTAGTTGAGAGAAATGGTTAGTTGAGAGAAATGTCTAGAGGAAAGAGAAAGATAAGTTTGCTGGACGTTGCAGAAGGAGTATAAACCAGCCTTGGTCGACAATGCAGCTCAAAGTTGGGAAACCTGACAAATTACACAAGTAGAGATGTTGGACGTTCAGAAAAGCAGTATTAAAAGTAGATGTGAACAAATGTAGATGTGAACAAATGTAGATGTGAACAAATGTAGATGTGAACAAATGTAGATGGTGAGCAAATGTAGATGTGAACAAATGTAGATGTGAACAAATGTAGATGTGAACAAATGTAGATGGTGAGCAAATGTAGATGTGAACAAATGTAGATGTGAACAAATGTAGATGTGAACAAATGTAGATGTGAACAAATGTAGATGGTGAGCAAATGTAGATGTGAACAAATGTAGATGTGAACAAATGTAGATGGTGAGCAAATGTAGATGTGAACAAATGTAGATGGTGAACAAATGTAGATGTGAACAAATGTAGATGTGAACAAATGTAGATGGTGAGCAAATGTAGATGTGAACAAATGTAGATGGTGAACAAATGTAGATGTGAACAAATGTAGATGTGAACAAATGTAGATGTGAACAAATGTAGATGGTGAACAAATGTAGATGTGAACAAATGTAGATGTGAACAAATGTAGATGGTGAGCAAATGTAGATGTGAACAAATGTAGATGGTGAGCAAATGTTGCCTGACGGGAAAAGTTAAGGTAACAGAAGTAACTCGCAGATAAAGTCATGATGTTAATGGAATCGGATGTACTGAGCAGAAGTATATCTTGATGGAGTCAGAATGGGATGTACTGATCAGAATAATATCATGATGGAGTCGGATGTACTGTTGGGGAGTAGGGTGCTGGCATGTGTTGTTAGTTGTCTTGTCTCTAATCAAGTTTTGCCCTCACAACGTCAAGGTAAGAAAAGATTTATAGAACGGGCTCTTGTGTGCGTTTCGTACACGGTGTCCTTCACTGACTCTGTTATTCCTGTGGTCCACCCTGTGGTCCACCGTTTGCCGTGTATCCACTGTACCGGAGTAGCATTGACAATTAAGTCTGTTGATAATCCGTTTATATATCTATTAAATTTGTTGTTTCTTGATGAAGCTCAGTATTGATGTTGTACCCACTTGCTTTTTCTTGATGATCTGTGTTTTTTCTTGATTCTCATACGTAGACACTTTATATGTTGGTATGACCGTAGATAGTCAAAAAGGAACCTTTTTCATACCTCGAGGCTTATTGGGCAATACGGTATTGATCCCGTATTTTTAACTTACTGTCGACACACAATGGCTGATGTGATGAACATCACGCCGGACGCCTTTACTTCTCACTGCTTTTACTCAGTGTCGGCTCGGGATCATTTTTCTTGATGGGGCCATCATTTTTTTCCTGATAAATCATGGTTTATGGTTGCTATATTTTAATTTATAAAATAATAAATACACGTTATACATTATTTTTGGTGGGCCCACTGGCCCTTAATGACGAGTCGCCACTGCTTTTACTGGTTCCCAATTGAGGCTGGGTCGACTTCAGAAATGTTATTTATTGTTGACAAAGTATTCCACTCGCACTGTTGAATTGAACCCAAACCATACGACAATAAGTGAGTTCACTAGATTGATTGATTCGTTCGTGTGGTACTGGGGACCGCAAGGGGAGCAAAGAATAGTACCACTGTAACCTACAATGCATGTCGTACCAAACCATACGACAATAAGTGAGTTCACTAGATTGATTGATTCGTTCGTGTGGTACTGGGGACCGCAAGGGGAGCAAAGAATAGTACCACTGTAACCTACAATGCATGTCGTAAGAGGCGTCTGATGTAGGTCATAAGGATGCTACACTAGTAAATAAAAAGCAGCGCAGAAATCGGTTGTGCTGGTCTACTAGTAGTTGCAGGTGCATAACTATCACAACGTACAATCACTCTTAGGCTCAGATCACACACAAATCACAGAGTGGTTGACAAGTGGTCAATATGAAGCGTTCAAAGAAGAAGATTGATTGATTGATTGAACAATCATCATTGCACTTCGGAGAGTAACCATATGTGCTCCTATCTCTTTCTTACACAGGAAGATCTCAGGTGGCAGTGCACGAACTCCGTAGCACCGGCGAGGGTCCCCAATGTAATTTTGAAGATGGTGAAGATATTTTGTAGGTATTTTATTTTAAATCTTTTTCTAATGAATTTTGTCAGCGCTGCAGCTTTCCCACCTGCTCTTTTCAATTTTGAACTTTCAATGGTTCTTTTACGGGCTCAAATTTAATACGAGGCCTACGTGTTATCATCCGTCTCCGATAAGACTAGAAACTGCATCTTACTGAGATCAGGGTGTCTGGAAAAATTCCATATGGCTCCCCGAGGGAGCGAACAAGTACCTTTGTAACACGATGCGAGTATCTAATCTCTACGCCACAAAGATACACGAAGACAAACACAGAGACAGCTTATACTGGTCAATTCTTCTTCTTCTTCAAGCGCTCCACATCGAACATTTGTTAACCACTCTGTGTGGTTTGTATGTGATCTGAGCCTATGAGCGATTATACGTTGTGCAAGTTATGCGCCTACAAGTAGGCCAGCACAACCGATTTCTGCGATGCTTTTTATTTACTACGCTAGGTTCCCTAGGTCCTACATCAGTCGCCTCTTACGACATGCCTGTAGGTCGCAGTGGTACTATTCTTTGCTTCCTTGCGGCGCCGACTACCACATGGACGACTGGTCAATTGAAATATGTTAATATCATTCTTACAGGACATTTATTCATGTATTATTTAACATATCGTCCGAGTGGTTACTGGGGCCCAAATTTGGGGTGTAAAGAATAGAACCACTGTTACCTGCCACGCATGTCGTAGGAGGCGACTAAGGAGGTTTGACTGAAATCGGATGCAGTGTCCGCTAGGAATGCTAACCCGAAACAAATGCTTGGCAGAAAACGGATGCACCAGGCCGTTAGGCGCATAACATGGTGCAACGACCCATCACAATGAGGAATGGGATAACGGATTCTACGGTCGCCAATCTGCCTGAGATTTAGCCACCAGTAAGAATGTCAGACCTTTCCATCACGAGGGTGGTCAAAACTTACTGCGGGAAGAGATCGGCACAAACGGGGAAGCATAAATCATAGGAATTATATCCTACAGAACTGCCACCAGTATGCAGACTTGAGAAGAAAGAGGTGGCCCACTACACCAGCGTCCAAGACAAGCTGTATGGCGTGGCTGATAATCTGAGGCAGACGGCTGCCTTTATTAGAGATCCTAAATCCCAATCTAGTGAGAACGCAGAAGAAGAAGAATATCAACATATTCTATAGTAGGAGGCAGCTCTGACGGCCTCCCTAATGACTAATCAGATCTGATACCATGTTACAGTATAACTACAGATCTTATACAATGTTACAGTATAACTACAGATCTGATACCAGTAAGATAATCAGATCTATACCATGTTACAGTAACTACAGATCGATACCATGTTGACAGTATAACTCCAGATCTGATACCATGTTACAGTATAACTACAGATCTGATACCATGTTACAGTATAACTCAGATCTGATACCATGTTACAGTATAACTACAGATCTGATATTTTAAAGTGGGTTTTTATTTAAATCTTACAAATACCGGTCTATACAAGTTGGTTTCCTGTTGGATAATATACATACACTTTGGCCGAAATAGAGATGAGGAGTGCCTCCCAATGAACAATGTGAGTTGATACTATCAGTTATCAGTAAAGTGAGGGGTTTTTCTGTTTGTAAAATCTGACAGTTGCACTTCTGGTATCTGGCCCTAGAACGCAAATTAAAGCTCCCATCCCATACCTACGCTTAACGGCAAAAGTGGAAAGTCAACTCCATATTCCACCTGGGAATAGACATTAGATTGTTCTGTACAAGTTTGTTGTTTTGTTAGATAATATGCTTACACTTTGGGTCAAATTTTGAATGTGTCTTTTCGACATGCCGTAGAGATCTAACGGGGATGAAACGTACCCACGTTTTCGATGCAAACTACACAGATCACAAAGAGTGGTTAGCCTGGTTGATTTTTTGGATCCAGAAGCACTTGAGCTTTCAGCTCTTCGGTTCGGTGCCATGGACATCGTAACCATTCGGTTTGGTGTCACGAACACCGTAAATCTAGGGAACCTGTGGCTTTTCTGCCAGCCTGCGGAATTAAACCCCTCACTCACAGGAGCTTGTCACCCGTAGTCCAACGCGCTACGAACACGCTGGGCAGACGTGAAGCTTGGTTGATCAGAACGTACGCAAATAAATAAAACAAGCAACAATAAATTGTATTTGGAAGCATGAGTCTTGTAGTTGCAGAACGGTTGAAGATATTGTTATCCTATCTGCTTTCTCTTCATAATTCACTAGCTGATTAGACTATACCTGTTGATGTTTCTAAGTTGTGACGCTGTTTCACCCGTCGGCCTTCTTCATCGTAACATCTAATACGTCTTAGAAACCGAGTCATAAACATCCGTTACATCTTAAATCACATTACATGTCACAGTTGAACATCTACATTATGCAGAGAACATACATTCACATGACACATACTCATTGAATCATCTCTTAAACATCTATCACATTGAACATCTCTACGTCACAACATCCAACTACAGAATACGTACGTGAACATCTAAATACATGTGTAGAACATCCATTACGTCATTAAAATCTACATTACTCTAGAAATCTGTTTCACATAACGTAAACATCCATACTGTTAGAAATCATTTGCATGATCACATTACCTAGACATCACATTGTCACAGAACACATCGTCACGTTAGAACATCTTATGTGTTGAACATCTACATAACGTCACAGATTAGAAATTCATTCAGTCACAGTTAATACCTACATTCACGTCACGTACATCAATTACTGTCAGTTTAACATCTCATTCGTCAGTTAACATTACATTCACGTCATAGGCATCACATTAACGTCTATTGAACATCCTTTGATCAAGGTTAGACTCTCATTACACGTACGGATTAGAACATCTACATTACACGTCACAGTTAGAACATCTACATTACACGTCACAGTTAGAACATCTACATTACATGTCACAGATTAGAACATCTACATTACACGTCACAGTTAGAACATCTACATTACACGTCACAATTAGAACATCTACATTACACGTCACAGTTAGAACATCTACTTACACGTCACAGTTAGAACATCTATCTTACACGTCACAGTTAGAACATCTACATTACACGTCACAGTTAGAACATCTACATTACACGTCACAGTTAGAACATCTACATTACACGTCACAGTTAGAACATCTACATTACACGTCACAGTTAGAACATCTATCTTACACGTCACAGTTAGAACATCTACATTACACGTCACAATTAGAACATCTAATTACACGTCACAGTTAGAACATCTAATTACGTCACAGTTAGAACATCAATTACAGTCACAGTTAGAACATCACATTACACGTCACAGTTAGAACATCTACATTCACGTCACAGTAGAACATCTAATTACCGTGCATTAGAACATCTACACCGTCAGGTTAGAAATACATTCACGTCACAGTTAGCATACATTCGTACAGAGACTCACTGGGTAGGGGCCTAGGAAATTACCTTACAGTCACAGTAAAGCATCACAGAAAGGATGTGTTCGGAGGCGCTAGGGACAAAGCAATGCTCTTAGCACTGTGATACAAAACAGCAAAGAGACTGGTAAAGCTAGAGTTATAATAAGCGTTGGAAATGGAATATGTTTGTCACTTTAGGACTATGAAACGTACAATCATTAGCTCAGATCATACAAATCAATAAATGGTACGAGTGGTTGATATGGACGTTGAAGAAGAAGAGAGAAATTCGACATAACACGTCAATCTCAATCGATAAACAATAAATGTCGATTTCTGCTTTGCATGTCATTGAACTCACGACATCGAAAATTGATCTTATCAGCATATCTTTATAATAATGTTATATAATTTGAACAACCAAGCATCATGACTTGGGAGTGTGGGGCGGAACTTGGCCACTTACAAAACTAGGCCAAATGAAAACTTGACGCAATTTAAACAAATATGAAATTTGAAGTAAATTTCTTTAATGACTAGTTATAGTGAAGTTTTCAGCAGTGGTGTAGTGGTAAAATGCTGCGTAGCAACTAAAGAAGGTATGGTTCATTTCAATGCTGTACTCAGTGGACTAAAATACTGACGTAGTGAGAACTTGATAAGATATGATCTGTTCCTATTCCTTATCCTCCCTCTTCTTTGTAGTCTAGTTACTAAAATGCTGACGCAGCAACTTTAAAAAAAGGCGTGGTCCATTCCCCATGTAGTCAAGTGATTAGAATACCGGTATAGTAACTACAGAAGGTGTGATCAATTCCCGATGTAAGGATTGAAGTACTGGTATAGTCTACAGAGAGTGTGATCCATTCCCATGTAGTCAAGGATTAGAAGTCCCGTATAGTAACTTCAGAAGGTGAAACAAAGTACTATATTTTAAAGGGATTAGAGTACTTGTGTAGCTCCTACAGGAGACGCGATCCATTCCCCATGTAGTCAAGGGATTAGAGTGCTTATGTAGTTACTTCAGTGAAACACGTACAAACAAAGTACTATAGTTTTACAAAATACAGAAACAGTGACGATAAACAGCAACGTTTCGACCAAAAGGCCTTTATCAAGCAAACGACACAACAGGAGTGACGAATTATAGAGAACACTTACAAATGGACGATAACGGAAACATGCAAATGTATCTAATGAACTGGGAATAAAATCGAATAACGAAATGAGTGCAACACAAAACTAGAAGTGGAAAAGAAGAGAAACAATATACAATCAAGTGAAAATATAAATTATATATATGAAGCAAATACACATATAGATTACAAGGCATAAGATGAGAAAGTACTAAGAAGCATAGGAATGTAATGCGTTGAGTTCAAGAGGTCGCAAGGTGCCATACAACGAAATAAAACGGTTCTCCAGAGCAAATCGACTACGATCATCAGAGGAACATGATCGGATGGCTGTGACCTGGACATCGCAAGCTCCTGAATGGCCAGTATCATTGAAATGGGTAGCCACAGGGGTCACAGAGCATTGGCGTATATCGCGCAAGTGTGGGCGAATCGGTCACTGAGTCTCCTGCCGGTTTCCCAATATGAGCCTAAGAGCGATTGTAGTTGTGTCAGTTATGCGCCCACAAGTAGGCCAGCACATCCGATTTCTGCGATGCTTTTTTATTTACTAGGGTAGCACCCCTAGGGCCTACATCAGTCGCCTCTTACGACATGCATTATAGGTAGCAGTGGTACTATTCTTTGCTTCCTTGCTGGCCCGGTACCACACGGGAGATATAACCTTGATTTAGCATGTTGTCTTGTTTTTCAAAGAAATTAGTCTGCATCTAACAATTCTGGAATGCCAGATCACGCGACGCTTATGGTCTTATTTCCTATAATTTTTTACCTGATCTTGTCCAGAGCCATCTATAAAGTTGTAGGGCCCTTCAGACTCAGGTAAGAATTATGGGAAATCAGACCACAACTACACCACGTGACCTCGATTCCAGTATTGGTGTATATAGACGAATTCATTTTAAATCAACATAAAATGCTAAATCAAGTTATATTATGCAACAAATTAGTTAACAATAAGGAATATCAATATTATGAATATTTTTCACCAATAAATAACCATAGACTCACAGAATTGAGTAAAATTGCAAAAAAAGCGTTGCAGTCTCTATCAAACATCTGTAATTTCCAGAGCCCTTTTCTAGTCTAGGTCAGGGAATCCCCGGTCAGTTGTCTGGCCTAGTTATCTAGAGTTGGCTGTACATCAACCCAACCTGTCTAGTAGTTGTGTCGCTTCTGTATCGTTCTTGTGACACAGTTCAACAGTCTAATTGTAGTTTGAAACTTACCCTTATAATATGCACATCATGAAAACCGTTAGATGATGTCCCTTGAACAAGACATGCATGTCGGGAACGCAAGAGAACAAGACATGCATGTCGGACGTTGATGCTAGATATAGTTCCGCTAGAGGGCATTCGTTCCAAACATATTGTTGCTAGGGGCAATATTTTCCTAAATTATTCACCAGGGATAGATATTCCGCTGGGAGGCAGTCATTTGATAAATAAAAGTCATTCTTTATCTGACAATGTTTACTAACAAAATATGATTCCGCTAGATGGCAGTGTTTCCCTAAATTTATATTCTGCTATTGGGCAGTCATTCTAGGAATACTTTACTGGAAGGACGTCGGGGATTCTCACAATGGTTAAAACGCTGAAAGATAACGACTCTCAAAGTGTTTTAGCAAGGGGCATCTATAACCACAATAGCATGGTACCTCCTTAGTGTCTTTGTGGCGTAGAGATTAGATTCTCGTCTCTCATTTCAAAGGAACTCGGTTTGCTTCCTCGTAGAACCATCGGGATATTTTTGTAGATCATCCCTGATCTACATTGTAGGTGAGATAGAGTTCCTAGTCCTATCTCATTGTAGGTGAGATCGAGTTCCTAGTCCTATCGGAGACGGACGATAAAACGTATGTCCCTTGTTCAAGTTGAGTACGTTATAGCACAATTGGCAGTTCAAAATCAAGAAGACTAGGCTGGAAAGCCGCTGCCCGGGCAAAATTCATTAGAAAGATTTTTGTTTAAAATTTCTTCAAAATATGTTCACAATTTTCTAAGTTACATTGAGTTCTCCACCGATGCTACGAGTTCAGGCACAGCCGCTGAGATCTTCATGTGTAAGAAATATACCCGAGCACACATGGTTACTCACCGACGTGCAATGATGATGGTCCTATCAATCAATCAATCAATCAATCAAGAATGATAACTAAGATATACTTTCATTTCTTTGTTTATTTGTAGGGTGTTAAAGCCTCTTTGCCGAGGCATGCTTCTTTAACCTAAGTAAAAAAAAAAAAGTAAAGGAACCCTTTCATTCCTTGTATGGTATATAGGCAATACAGTGTTAGGCCTGTATTTTCATTGACCGTCTGCACACGATGGGTGATGTGGTCAGCATCACGCCGGCCGCCTTTGCTTCCCAGAGCATGTCTGGTACCCAGTTGAGGCTGGGTCGACCTGAGAGCCGTCGCGGTCGGAAAATTCCACGCCATTGCGGAGCTGAATCCGGACCACCAGCCTTGAGAAGTGAGTTCACTAACAACTACGCTACTGCGGCTCTCTTTCAACCTAAGAAGAACCTTGTATTGGTTATATCATATCGTGCAGGTCAACACACACGACAATAAGAATTAACTCATTTTGGAGAATCCAAAGCACTTGAATTTTGTTTTGTTACTAGTGTTTTTAACTGGAGAACTTTTGTATAGTTTCCGTGTCACTAGTTTGAGAACCGTCGTTCTATAAATAATTGAACGTTTTATGATGATGTTACATATAGATCAGATTGAAATGTGATTGTGAAATAATGTTGTTGGAGGGGAGAAGTTTGGATATGTCAAAATGATGCTATCTTTGTATGTGTTTTTATTTGTATGTGGATTTTAGTATATGTGGCTTGGATGTGGAGGGAGGAGAATGGAACAGTGGGGAGAAGAGGAAATGGGAGGAGAACATTGGAGAGTAGAGAAGTGAAGAGGGAAGATGAGAATTAATAGGGTCTAGGAGAAGAGGAATTGGATTTGTAAGAAGAGAGACAGACTAGATTTTCTCTCGTTACTCACAGATTTACAGATTTCTTCTGGCACTCTGTTCGGAATCAGCTTCCTAATAAAGGCTGTCTGCTCGTTACTAGACTAGCATTAGTTTCTTGAAAGCGCGTCTGGTACTCTTTCTCTCAAATCGCATACTGAGTCATTCTGTGTTATAGATTCGATGATTTCTCTTCCTAATTAGGCGACCTCCGTCTGCTAGTTAATGAACCCTCGATGAGGTCTGATTTTCTGCGTGGCTAATCGAGGCAGATTTCGACCTAAAGTCCGTTATCCCATTTCATTCAGCTCGCATCCATGTTTGCGCCTTACTGGTCTGTGCATCCGATTTATCAAGATTTGTTTAGCAGCATTCTGCTCAGATACGCATCGATTTCAGCTTACTCCTAGTTTCTCTAGAATCTGGAGTGTAACAAGTTATTCATTCTGCCCTAAATTGATCCACGCAGCATCAGGCTTCTGGTTACAGATGATCTTAGTATGTATAAATGAATAGTTGATTGTTCTGAAGGTTGATTGCTGAATAAACGATGATGGATCTTCAGTGTATAGATGAATAGTAGATGGATAGCAGGATGACCGTGGATAGGATAGTCACGATGCAAAGTTTGCGATCAGAAGGTCATAGTATGAGATTAGATTAGAAGGATGAGACAGATATGATGCTCCAGGATTGTCCTGGCAAGAGATTAAACAGCATACAGTTTGTGTTGCAGGCAAAGATTGGAGAATAGATGATTTCAATAAAAGAGCAAGCAGAGCATAAGAAGAGGACCACGCAAGAGAGTATTATGAGGCGAGATGAGATTCAGATTAATAAAGTAGAGATGAGACTAGAGATCAGTGAGATAGATAAGAGATCAGAGATAAAGAGATAGCTGGTTAGGAGAGTGAGATTTAGATACTAAAAAGAGAGGCGATGAGATTATAGCAGCAGAGAAGATTGTCGTCTGGTTCAGAGAGATTTAGATATTAAAAGGAGCGTTGATAGATAGACATGAGAAGTATGATTAGAGATTATAGATTGAGAGATTTAGATATCTGAAAAGAGAGCTCTGTCCAGATAGAGCCAGAACAGTAGTCTGCGATTAATAGATTGGATTAGATCTAGAAAAGGAGCAGCGTCTGCAGATTATAGCCAGAACAGTTATGTCTAGAGGTCTATAGAGAATTTGGGATTTCGGATTCTTGTAGATATTCGCAGCCTGCCTACTCAGACTACAAGACACTCCACGCTTAGTCATTAACTCTGGCTCGCAGATTGGGAGTTGATATCCTAAGTGCAGCTGTCTTAGATATCAGCCAGCCAGACAGTTTGGCTCCGTTCTCACTAGCTAGGGATTTGATTTCAATGGCTCGAGACATCTGGCCTCGATTATCACCACACCTAGTAGTTTGACGAAATTCAGTGGACCAGTTCTTACCAAGTCTGCCTCACATATCAGTATGTTAGGAAATTCCAGGGATTACTAGCCCTTTTGCCACTACCTTCGTAAGTGAATTCCAGCTCGAGACAGGTCTGACACTCTTACGTGTAACTCCAGAAATTAACTATCCTAAATCCTATCCCATCCACATTATGGTTAGGCTGCACATGTTAGCCTACGGTCTGTACATCCGTTTCTGCAAGCATTTGTTTCGGTTACATTCTGGGACACAGCATCCGATTTCAGCCAATCCATAGTCGTCTTTCAACATTCGTGGCAGGTAACACGTGGTTCTATTCTTACAGCCCAAATGTAATCCCGGTAATCTCTTGGTTGGACTGAGATATAGATATCCTTATGTATGTATAAATAAATGGATAGTTGGATATGTTACTGAATGGTTGGATTGCTGAATAAACGGATGGATGGATCGACTGCAGGGTGTTGGGGATGAATAGATAGATGGATAGAAGGATGGACCAGTGGATAGAAGGATGAGTCAGCGGATAGAAGGATGGGTCAGCGGATAGAAGGATGAGTCAGCGGATAGAAGGATGAGTCAGCGGATAGAAGGATGAGTCAGCGGATAGAAGGATGAGTCAGCGGATAGAAGGATGAGTCAGCGGATAGATGGATAGAAGGATGAGTCGGTGGATAGATGGATAGAAGGATGAGTCGGTGGATAGATGGATAGAAGGATGAGTCGGTGGATAGATGGATAGAAGGATGAGTCGGTGGATAGATGGATAGAAGGATGAGTCGGTGGATAGATGGATAGAAGGATGAGTCGGTGGATAGATGGATGAGTCAGTGTATAGAAGGATGTCAGTGTATAGAAGGATGAGTCAGTGGATAGATGGATAGAAGGATGAGACAGATATATAGATGTACACGTGGATTGTCCAGGAAAGAGATAACGATAACAGAAAAAACGATTGTGCCTGAGAGAGATAGAGAGGGAGAGATAGAGAGAGAGATAGAGAGAGATAGAGATAGAGAGAGATATAGAGAGAGAGAGATAGAGAGATAGAGAGAGAGAGATAGAGAGAGATAGAGATAGAGAGATATATAGAGAGAGAGATAGAGAGAGATAGAGAGAGATAGAGATAGAGAGATATAGAGAGAGAGATATAGAGAGAGATAGAGATATAGAGAGATATAGAGAGAGGGAGAGATAGAGATAGAGAGAGAGAGAGAGAGAGAGAGATAGAGATATAGAGAGGGAAAGATAGAGATAGATAGAGAGAGAGAGATAGAGAGAGATAGAGATAGAGAGAGATAGAGAGAGAGATAGAGAGAGATATAGATAGAGAGAGATATAGAGAGAGGGAGAGATAGAGGGAGAGATAGAGATAGAGAGAGATAGAGGGAGAGATAGCGATAGAGAGAGAGAGAGAGAGAGATAGATAGTGATAGAGAAAGGCATACGAATTATGTGTAGATATTCGTATAGTACTTGTGCAGCAATCAGACTCAAGATACTCCACGCTTAGTCATTAACTGCATGGGGTTCGCAGATAGTAAAGTTGATAACACTACGCTAGTAAGTGTTAGAGAAATCCCAGGGCTCGAGACAAGCTTGAGCACCCCTCTCACACTACGCCTCCCTCCAAAAATAATAATATTCCAAATACTAGCTACGCACACGATACATGGTTAGGCTACAAGAGACACTGATCCTTTACTATTGTCTATTATCTATTCCCAGGTGGAAGATGTAGTTGGCTGTCCACTCTTGCTGTTAAGGGTAGGGATGGGAGCTTTAATTTGCGTTCTAGGGCTAGATGAGACACCCTTGTTGTGTTTATCCGTGTTTATGTAGTGTGGTCTGATATTGTCTTCCATCTTTTCTTGGTCTTCCCTTAGCTCTAGTACCCGATCTCTTTTATTGTATGCTGTTATTGGTAGTTGGTTGTATTTCATTCTCAGCCTTTACTTGAGGATCTAATCTACAAGTACCTCTTTAGTCGGATTACGGCTCGTCGGAATTTCAAGGGACACTCATGATAAGGTATTTGATTGATTGATTGATTGATTGATAAGACCATCATCATTGCACTTTGGTGAGTAATCATGTGTGCTCCGATCTCTATTTTACACCGGAAGATCTCAGGGGCAGTGCACGAACTCTGTAGCACCGGCGAGTGTCACCGATGTAAGATTACAAAATGATGAAAATATTTTGTAGAAATAAAAAAAAAATCTTTCTAAATCATGCATATCGGCCACTTGTTAAACCACTCTTTGTGATTTGTATGTGATATGAGCCTAAGAGCAGTGTACGTTGTGTGTTCTGCCCTACAGGTAAACCAGCACATCCGATTTCTACTACGCTTTTTATTTACTAAGGTAGCTTCCTTAGACCCCTACCTCACTCGCCTCTTACGACATGCCTTGTAGGTTGCAGTGGTACTATTCTTTGCTTCACTTGCGGGCTCTGGCAAGACACAGGTGAAACGTTTGTTTGAAAGTGTCTGTATCGTTACCTGTTCAATAGAGCAGGAATTATTTTTACAATACAGAAGGGTTGTGGGTTAACTCCAACTCAACGTTCCCCACGAGAGGAAAGGAATTAGTCCACCTACCTCCTGCACACTAGCAAAACGTTTTCATGAAGCTGTATATCTCTGTATATGTTGAATAGAACATTGTGAAATAGTTTTGTACAGTACAAGAAGTTTGTGGTTTTAATCCCACATACGAAATTCCACACGGGAGGAGAGAAACTGGTCCACCTACCTCCTGCACACTAAATTATAGAAATATGAACAGACAAGCACTTCATACTGTAAGATTTTAAAAAGGCGGGAGATTTAATTTATATATTTGTATAAGCTTCTTGTGTGAACGTCTGTAGCTCAAGCGGTAGTAAGTTCGATCATAAACCCAATCGTACCTAGTTCAAACCCCACGATTGAACAAAGACAGGTATAGGCAGTATTACATAAGTAGTGACAAATTAATTATAAAATATGAAAATAAACAACACTCAACGTTTCGGTACTAGACATTTATCTAGTATCATGTTTTAGTTAATTAGCTTTTTGTACATATTTGTTCTTGATAAAGGTCCAGCACCGAAACGTTGAGTGTTGTTTATTTTCATATTTTATAATTAATTTTTCATTACTTATGTATTACTGCTTGTACCTGTCTTTGTTCAATCGCCTATTTGCTCAGTATTACCGCAGTCACCCAACGATTTCTCCAGATCTGATCTGATCCGGTCTGACCACCTCAGATTTGTTGATTTTCGTATATCGCGCTAGTTCAAACCCCACGGTGGGCAAGTTTGGAAGCAAATTCGTTTCCGTTAGATTTTTACGAAAAGTTAAAATAGACCTCACCGTTCAGAAAGCAATGACAAACTACTGAACGTATAAGTTGTGGCTAGAAAATCAACGACTTTTTTAACGAGGTTGATGGTTACGTTCTGTAAAGATATGCACGATTTACGTTTAGCTAGTGGTCGGTTCAATTCCACAAGTAGGCGTGACATTTCCGACCGTACCGCTCATGTTGACCCAGCAATTGGATACCAGGAAAAGTACGGGAAAGTGAAGGCTGCAGGCGTGATGTTGACAATCATCGACCGTGTGCCGATGTTCAATGAAAAATACAGGCCTAACACCTTATTACCCTATCTACATCGAAGTATGAAAATACGAGTCTAACACCGTATTACCTATCTAACGAAGTATGAAGATGAGTCTAACACCTTATTACCATCAATCAGTAGAAAATAGTTTCTAACTATTACCCTATCTACATCAGTATGAAGATACGGTTACATATCCTATCACACGAGTATGAAAATAGGTCTAACACTATACTATCTACATCGAAGTATGAAAAACGAGTCTAACACTATTACCCTATCTACATCGAAGTTGAAATACGAGTCTAACACCATTACCTATCTACATCGAAGATGAAATACGAGTCTAACTATTACTATCTACATCAAGTATGAATCAGTCAACACGTATACCTATCTACATCGAAGTATGAAAAATACGAGTCTAACACCTTATTACCCTATCTACATCGAAGTATGAAAAATACGAGTCTAACACCTTATTACCCTATCTACATCGAAGTATGAAAAATACGAGTCTAACACCTTATTACCCTATCTACATCGAAGTATGAAAAATACGAGTCTAACACCTTATTACTCTATCTACATCGAAGTATGAAAAATACGAGTCTAACACCTTATTACCCTATCTACATCGAAGTATGAAAAATACGAGTCTAACACCTTATTACCCTATCTACATCGAAGTATGAAAAATACGAGTCTAACACCTTATTACCCTATCTACATCGAAGTATGAAAAATACGAGTCTAACACCGTATTACCCTATCTACATCGAAGTATGGAAAAGGGGTTCCTTTACTTTACATTTTTATATATTGTGAACATTGACCCATTCTTCTCTAACTATAGATACGCCTATGCTTTTGTTGGTGAACTACTGTAAACACGCTATTTCTTGTTCATCTCATTTCAGGTGCCGGAGAGTCCGGGAAAAGTACAATTGTCAAGCAGATGAAGTAAGTTGTCAGATAATATATGTATATATTTTGATACTTCATCATCATCATCTTCATCATCTTCATCATCATCATCTTCATCATCTTCATCATCTTCATCAATAGCTTGTCATGCAGATCTTTGCCACCCCAACAGTCCTTCGAATTTCTCTTCATAGGCTAGATGTTCGCCAAGCACTATCTTCAAACCATCTATACATCCTGAATCCATCTCGCCCGAGTGGTTGCCGGGAGCCAAATTGGGGTGTAACGAATAGAACCACTGTTACCTGCCACGCATGTCGTAAGAGGCGACTAAGGAGGTTCGTCTCTCGTGCCAAAGGTACCAGGTTCGCTCCTCGTGGAGCCATCTGGATATTTTTCCAGAGATTCCTGATCTCAAAGTAGGTAAGATCAAGTTCTAGTCCTATCGGAGACGGACGATAAAACGTAGGTTCCGTGTTCAATTTGAGCACGTAAAAGAACCCTTTGCAGTTCAAAATCGAGAGCAGGCTGGAAAACCACGGCCCGAGCAAATTTCGTTATAAAAGATTACAAATAAAATTCCTATAAAAACATCTTCAAAATTACATCGGGGACCCTCACTGGTGCTACGGAGTTTGTGCACTGCAGCTGAGACCTTCCTGTGTAAGACAGAGATCGGAGCACACATGTTTACTCACGGAAGTGCAATGATGATGGTCCTGTCAACCAATCAATCAGTCAAGTGCAAGCATTCAAATACTTAGGAAGCATATTCACAGAAGACAGAAAACTGGATAGAGAATAGAGGCTAGAGTACAAAAGCAAATCTGTAACCTACCAGCTAGCCCCATTGTTAAGCACACAAATCTCACTGACAGCTAAGCAACAGATGATCAACAGCATTTTTATACCTACTTGTGTTACCAGAGCCAAACATGGACATGAGCAAAGCCAGGCACAAAAATAACTACATATGAAATGCGTTACCTGCGAAAAGTTACCAACAACACAAGAAAAGACAGAATCACCAACATCAGCATAAGAAAGAAAGTTGGCACAAAACCGTGCTTGAATTACATAGATAAACAAAGAATGAAGTGGTTTGGCCACTTAATAAAATGCATCCAAACTCCACAGTATACAGAGTCTTCTACAACAGAACATCGGAAAGAAGGCAAGAGGGAAAACCACGGAAAAGATGGTTAGATGGAGTAGCAGAATCCTGTCAAAGAACAATAATATCACCTAAATCGCTAGAACAGCACAAGACAAAAACAGTAAACCATATCACTGGGCAACAACCTGGTAGCAGTGTGACGACACTGGGCAACAACCTGGTAGCAGTGTGACGACACTGGGCAACAACCTGGTAGCTGTTTGACGACACTGGGCAACAACCTGGTAGCAGTGTGACGACACTGGGCAACAACCTGGTAGCTGTTTGACGACACTGGGCAACAACCTGGTAGCAGTGTGACGACACTGGGCAACAACCTGGTAGCAGTGTGACGACACTGGGCAACAACCTGGTAGCGTGTTGACGACACTGGGCAACAACCTGGTAGCAGTGTGACGACACTGGGCAACAACCCGGTAGCGTGTGACGACACTGGGCAACAACCTGGTAGCAGTGAAGGACACTGGCAACAACTGTAGTAGTGTTTGAGAACTGTAAAAAACTGGAGTTGCGAACGCAGACCCTGCATCTTGAGACACTGGGTCACCTGTTGCTGTTTGCGAACTCTACTACCTATACATGTTTGATGGGCAACAACCTGGTAGCAGTGTGACGACACTGGGCAACAACCTGGTAGCTGTTTGACGACACTGGGCAACAACCTGGTAGCAGTGTGACGACACTGGGCAACAACCTGGTAGCAGTGTGGCGACACTGGGCAACAACCTGGTAGCTGTTTGACTACACTGGGCAACAACCTGGTAGCAGTGTGACGACACTGGGCAACAACCTGGTAGCAGTGTGACGACACTGGGCAACAACCTGGTAGCAGTGTGACGATAGAAGAAGAAGAAGAAGCACAGTTTAAATCTTAATTGTATAGTTTACAAATAGACAAACACAGGATTCGAACCAGTTACCCTCATCTTGAGTCCTGTGTTTGTCTATTTCTTGTTTCGGAAGCTCTTAATACCTATACATTGTTTATTTGTTGATCATAATCTTTGCTTCCGTTGCTTCCTCTGGGGTTCTTGCAAAAAAACTCATTTTCTCATCTCTCTCTCTCTCTCACGATCATCTAAAAGACTGATGTACCAGATCTCTCCATAAATTCATTAATGTGGAAATCTGATTCATGCAACCTTAGTATTAGTGGGTTTCGTCACATCTTCAGCGCCATTTGGAGCTCTGGTGCTTATCCTTCGGCGATATGTCCGGATTCAGCCAGCTTTACTGGGTTCGATCTCCGTTAGCCTTTGGCTGTCCTCAGCGTCCTGCAAGGCAGCAGGATGACTTCTACACATTTAGGAGACGGGCATCCGATTTCACCCAAAATCCTCCTTAGCCACCTCTAACGACATACGTGGCAGGTAACAGTGGTTCTGTTCTTTACACCCCAAATTTGAGCCCCGGTAACCACTCGGACGTTTCTATTCTATAGTTTATGTCTTGCTATCTGTATCGTGGGCGTTTGTAGCTTAAGGGGTAGTGAGCTCGATCACAAGTCAAGCGTACCTGGTTCAAAATCCGCGGCGGGCAGTTTGGAAGCAAATTCGTTTCCGTGGAATTTTTTCAAAAAAGGTGAAAATAAACCTTACCGTTTAGAAAGCAATGGCAAACTACTGAACGTATAAGTGGTGCTTAGAAAAATCAGCAACTCGTTTACTGCGGTTGATGGCCGCGTCCTGTAAAGGATATGCCACGATTTTCATTGTCACCTGTATATCCATCTCTGTACACTTCTTTGCAGGGCGGCTCGTCATTAAGGGCCAGTGGAGCCAGCCCCACCAAAAACCGAAAGAGGGAATAACTTCCCGGAATAGACACATAATAGTAAATATTTAAAAAACCATGATCTTTCCGAAAATTTGTGTCTGGCCACACCGAGAAAAATGACCACGAGCCGCCACTGCTTCTTTATATGCCAAAGCAGAGGGCGACCTCAATATCTCCTCCACGTCATCAGTTCCCCATAGAGGAGCTCTCATTTGACCATCCCCAGCTTAGCAAAACTGAACATGGAGTATATTGTTGTCATATTTCGTCTTGATTACATCCCCTTATTATGTCTGATGTTTGCAAGATAAGACTTGAGACTTAGAGCGACATATTGACGTCAATTATCTTGAAAGATAACAATTTAGGTTGTACTCTGACATCAGTGGCGACTTGTCATTAAAGGCCTGTGGGGCCTGCACCACAAAAGTAATGTGTAACGTTTATTTATTATTTTAGAAATTCAAATATAACCTAACACAAACCATGATTTTTCCAACACATTTTGTCTGGCCCAACCAAATAATGATCACGAGCCGCCACTGTCTGACATCATCATCATCATGTTAGACAGTTCGAAGGCTGGAAATATAGTCGCCTGATCACATTTCTCCCTCTGTACCTTGCCATCCTCATCATCCTCATATTATTGATTGATTGATTAAAAAAAACCATCATCATTGCACTTCGGTGAGCAACCACGTATGATCTGATCTCATTCTTACACAGAAAGATCTCCCTGTCAATGCACGAACTCCTTAGCACCGGCGAGGGTCCCCGATGTAATTTAGTAGATTGTAAGACTATTTTTATTATGATTATAAAGCCGAAGGATTGACTTCATTGCACCGGGTTTTACCCCATATGGCTCGGCCCCTTTCCGCAGAAATAGCACGCTACTTGCCGAGAGTATTGTACAAAGCATGAACTCCGTAGCTCCAGCAACAATCCTAGGGATCTCTGGAAAAAAGCTGCACTCGTGAACAGAACGGCGCGGTCCGGATTCGAACCCACTTCCTTCGACTCACAAGGCAAAGAGCTTAACCACTTAACCACATGGCAAAAGACAAGTGATAGAGTGTTCTGATCCCCCCATCTCTCCATTATTCTAAATATAGACATAAGGAGATGCACTATTTTTGGTGTTGGATGAGAGAGATGTGACCTCCTGGTGATACAAATTGTTGTCAGTCATGAATTCTGATGTCAGTTTTAGATACAGACAAGTCTTTTTGTTTAAATTTAGCACCGGCAGAGTATCCAGACTTGGACCAACTTTGAAACTAGCTAGCTCTAAACAGAAATATAGTAACAACAAACGTGACTTTGTGTGTATGGTTTAACTTAAGAAATGTAGTTCTCCATGCCCAGAGGCCTGGTTGATGCTTCGTGACGCCACATTTTTGTTCTTGTCAACAAACGTGACTGTTCAACATAAGAGATGACGTTAGTCCGCGTGGGGATAGAAATAAACGTATCAAATCTATCTATTGTCTTTCCCCAGATGGATGATTGGAATTAGTTGTCCTTTCTGCCGTTACATTTAGAGGTGGGGGCTTTAATTTACGTTCCATGGTCAGATGAGTCGCCTTTGTGTTACTGTCTATTGTCTTTCCCCAGATGGATGTTGGAATTGGTTGTCCACTCATGCTGTTAAGCGTAGGGGTGGGAGCTTTAATTAGCGTTCCAGGGCCAGATGAGTCGCCCTTGTTGTGTTATATCCGTGTTTAATTGTTGTCTAATTTGTATTATTTGTAATTAGCTCCAGCCGGTGCTACGGAGTTTATGCACCGATGACTGGTGCTCCAGCAGATCAGGCAAGAAAAGATGCATAAAAAAATAAGAGATAGAGAAGAGAAATGAACGTAAGATGTCACGGAAATCATCAGTATGTATAGTCTTCGATATCTGTTGGCGGAGACTGAGCACCTATGGGTCTGCCCGGAGTACAATAATATCAGTTTAGTAACCAATAACCAATCTGTGTTTAGTGTAGTCTTGATATTGTCTATCTATCTTTTTCTTGGTCTTCCCTTGGCACTAGTACCTGATCTATTTTTGTTGTATGCTGGCCAGAATGCTGGGAGGACCATTCAGAATCTGAACTGTTTGATTCTGAACACGACTTTGCTAGCGCATTTTCGCCATGTTTGGTCGGGTATTTTCCGGTTTCGTTTGCCGAGCTACTGAGTTAGTGCTTGAGCAACGCTGTGAGCTATGATGTTACATGGAATGCTTTTGCTGTGTCAACCGTGCGTTTGTTGTGTGTATTCAGAAAATGACGGACAGCGGTTATGATGAACAAACTCAATCTGCCGTATGCAGTTATATTGCGAGTGCAGAAAGCTGGATTTTGTCATGATTGATGTCCCTTCGACAAGAATTGCAATTCAAGTGATGAACAGTTTTATGTTGCTTCATTAGTGACGGCCATATGCATTTTATGCGGTGCAGGTTTCTTATTGTGGTGGTACACGGCTGTTTCATTCTGGAATTAGTTCACACAGGAAACATTTCACAGTTGTTAGTATTTCGTGTGATTTTCATTGGCGCAGAACGGAGCAATTATGGGGTGACCCGTTGCAGTGAAGTTGGAACCGTACTTATGAACTATGAACTATTATTGTATGCTGTTATTGGTGGTTGGTTGTATTTCTTTTCTTCTTCTTCTTCTTTTGTCGTCACACTGCTACGGGTTGTTGCCCAGTGTCGTCACACTGCTACCGGGTTGTTGCCCAGTGTCGTCACACTGCTACCGGGTTGTTGCCCAGTGTCGTCACACTGCTACCGGGTTGTTGCCCAGTGTCGTCACACTGCTACCGAGTTGTTGCCTCAGTGTCGTCACCTGCTACCGGGTTGTTGCCCAGTGTCGTCACACTGCTACCGGGTTGTTGCCCAGTGTCGTGGTTTTCTGTTTTTGTCTTGCGCTGTTCTGGTGACTTGTGTGATTGTTATCTTTGCTCTTTCACAGGATTCTGCTACGCCATCTAACCATCTTTTCCGTGGTCTTCCTCTTGCCTTCTTTCCGATGTTCTGTTGTAGAAGACTCTGTATACTGTGGAGTTTGGATGCATTCTTATTAAGTGGCCAAACCACTTCATTCTTTGTTTATCTATGTAATTCAAGCACAGGTTTTGTGCCAACTTTCTTTCTTATGCTGATGTTGGTGATTCTGTCTTTTCTGTGTTGTTGGTAACTTTTCGCAGGCAACGCATTTCACATGTAGTTATTATTTGTGACTACGCTTTGCTCAATGTCCATGTTTGGCTCTGGTAACACAAAGTGAGTATAAAAATGCTGTTGATCATCTGTTGCTTAGCTGCCTGTGAAATTTGTGGGTGCCTTAGCAATGGGGCTAGCTGGTAGGTTACAGCATTTGCTTTTGTACTCTAGCCTCTATCTCTCTATCCAGTTTTCTGTCTTCTGTGAATATGCTTCCTAAGTATTGTTGTATTTCATTCTCATTAAATGTCCGAACCACTGCATTTGTTTGTCTCTCAATGCATTCGGTGCCCACTCTGCTTCTTCTGTCCTTGTTGTGTATCTTTACCGGTGTAGTCTATCTTTACCGGTGTAGTCTATTTTACCGTTAGTCTATCTTAACGTTGTTGTCTATCTTTACCGGTGTAGTCTATCTTTACCGGTGTAGTCTATCTTTACCGGTGTAGTCTATCTTTACCGGTGTAGTCTATCTTTACCGGTGAGTCTATCTTTACCGGTGTAGTCTTTACGGTGTAGTCTATTTTACCGGTGAGTCTATCTTACGGTGGCCCCACCATCTTCCTGAGCTTTCGTGGAGCTCTGTGGTTGTTGCTATCAGAGTGCTACTGATCAAGTTGACCTCTTAATTTGAAAGTTAACTAGCTAGCACGGAAGACGTTTCAATAGCTGCTACTACACACTTAGAAAGATGTGTCCATTAGTATGGCTAAGTGTGTGTACTAGGTACTTGACGGTTCACTTACGGAGGTCTCACGGCTAAGTGGTTACCTCGTTGCCTTGTGTTCCGAAGGTGGCGGATTCGAATCCGGACCATGCCGTTCTGTTCACCAGTGCATTTTTACCAGAGACCCCTAGGATTGTTATCAGTGCTACGGAGTTCGTGCTTTGCGCAGTACTCTTGGTAGGCGGTGTGTCTTTTCTACGGGGAGAGGTAGAATCCGGTATGAGGTAAAATTCGGTATGAGGTAAAATTCGGTATGATGCAAAATTCGGTATGATGCAAAATTCGATATGATGTAAAATTCGGTGTGAGGTCAAATTCGGTATGAGGTAAAGTTCGGTCTATTGTCTATTCCCAAGTGGAAGAGGTAGTTGGCTGTCCACTCTTGCCGTTAAGCGTAGGGATGAGAGTTTTAATTTGCGTTCTATGGCTAGATGAGTCGCCCTTGTTGTGTTGTATCCGTGTTTATGTAGTGTGGTCTTGATATTGTCTATCCATCTTTTCTTGGTCTTTCCTTAGCTCTAGTACCCGATCTCTTTTTATTGTATGCTGTTGTTATGGTGGTTGGTTGTATTTCATTCTCATTAAATGTCCAAACCACTGCATTTGTTGTCTTTCGATGTCCACTCAGCTTCAGATGTCCTCATTTCGTAGTCTGTCTTTCCTGGTGACTTCCACTGCCTTCCTCAAACATTTCATTTCACACGTAGTGAGCTTTCTGTGGTGTGTTGCTGTAAGAGACCAAGTTTGGCACTGATAACAAAATCCGGTATGAGGTAAAATCCGGTATGATGTAAAATACGGTATGAGGTAAAATCCGGTATGAGGTAAAATCCGGTATGAGGTAAAAGTCAGTGCAATGAAGTGAATACTTCGACTTTTACACCACCCTTTAGGATTACTTGCTGGTCGTATCGGAAGCTTTCTGTGTCTCCATGTACGATCGACATCAATATCTGGTTAACTACTAGTAACAACTGTTATAAGAAAGAGAAGATGGAGATATGTTGAACACGCCTTGAGAAGAACTATCGGGTTAACTACTAGTAACAGATTATAAGAAAGAGAAGATGGAGATATGTTGGACATAATCTGAGAAGATAGACATATGTTGGACATACTCTTAAAAGTTTCTTGCAAACATCCCTACTAAAGCTGACAGAAGTATGGACAGAGCCGATGTCATCAAGGCGGTACGCACTCATTTATGTGGTATGGGCGAGTCTCAGACACTGAACCGATTACGAAAATTAGGAGTTAAGTTTGGACATGCCAGACAGTGTCCTCTTTGTTGTTAGAGATAGTGGATATACTAATCAACTTCTCATGGTTATTGTGAGCAAGAGGACTTTGTGATGGCTGCTACAGTTGAGGATGAAGCACGCTTGGAAATGCTCAATGTGCACGATGTCGCTCGAATAACAAAACGTAACTCGGAGAAGAAATGATTAAATAATCACAAAGCAGGCATTGAATGAAGAGACAAATGATTAAATAATCACAAAGCAGACATTGAATGAAGAGACAAATGATTAAATAATCACAAAGCAGGTATTGAATGGAGAAACAAATGATTAAATAATCACAAAGCAGACATTGAATGAAGAGACAAATGATTAAATAATCACAAAGCAGACATTGAATGAAGAGACAAATGATTAAATAATCACAAAGCAGGCATTGAATGAAGAGACAAATGATTAAATAATCACAAAGCAGGTATTGAATGGAGAAACAAATGATTAAATAATCACAAATCAGACATTGAATGAAGAGACAAATGATTAAATAATCACAAAGCAGGCATTGAATGAAGAGACAAATGATTAAATAATCACAAAGCAGTCATTGAATGAAGAGACAAATGATTAAATAATCACAAAGCAGACATTGAATGAAGAGACAAATGATTAAATAATCACAAAGCAGGTATTGAATGGAGAAACAAATGATTAAATAATCACAAAGCAGACATTGAATGAAGAGACAAATGATTAAATAATCACAAAGCAGACATTGAATGAAGAGACAAATGATTAAATAATCACAAAGCAGGCATTGAATGAAGAGACAAATGATTAAATAATCACAAAGCAGGCATTGAATGAAGAGACAAATGATTAAATAATCACAAAGCAGGTATTGAATGGAGAAACAAATGATTAAATAATCACAAAGCAGACATTAAATGAAGAGACAAATGATTAAATAATCACAAAGCAGGCATTGAATGAAGAGACAAATGATTAAATAATCACAAAGCAGGCATTGAAGGGAGAGACAAATGATTAAATAATCACAAAGCAGACATTGAATGAAGAGACAAATGATTAAATAATCACAAAGCAGGTATTGAATGGAGAAACAAATGATTAAATAATCACAAAGCAGACATTGAATGAAGAGACAAATGATTAAATAATCACAAAGCAGACATTGAATGAAGAGACAAATGATTAAATAATCACAAAGCAGGCATTGAATGAAGAGACAAATGATTAAATAATCACAAAGCAGGCATTGAATGAAGAGACAAATGATTAAATAATCACAAAGCAGGTATTGAATGGAGAAACAAATGATTAAATAATCACAAAGCAGACATTGAATGAAGAGACAAATGATTAAATAATCACAAAGCAGACATTGAATGAAGAGACAAATGATTAAATAATCACAAAGCAGACATTGAATGAAGAGACAAATGATTAAATAATCACAAATCAGACATTGAATGAAGAGACAAATGATTAAATAATCACAAAGCAGGCATTGAATGAAGAGACAAATGATTAAATAATCACAAAGCAGGTATTGAAGGGAGAGACAAATGATTAAATAATCACAAATCAGACATTGAATGGAGAAACAAATGATTAAATAATCACAAAGCAGTCATTGAATGAAGAGACAAATGATTAAATAATCACAAAGCAGTCATTGAATGAAGAGACAAATGATTAAATAATCACAAAGCAGTCATTGAATGAAGAGACAAATGATTAAATAATCACAAAGCAGACATTGAATGAAGAGACAAATGATTAAATAATCACAAAGCAGACATTGAATGAAGAGACAAATGATTAAATAATCACAAAGCAGACATTGAATGAAGAGACAAATGATTAAATAATCACAAAGCAGTCATTGAATGAAGAGACAAATGATTAAATAATCACAAAGCAGACATTGAATGAAGAGACAAATGATTAAATAATCACAAAGCAGGTATTGAATGGAGAAAC
Source organism: Arion vulgaris (assembly GCA_020796225.1). Taxonomy (NCBI): domain Eukaryota; kingdom Metazoa; phylum Mollusca; class Gastropoda; order Stylommatophora; family Arionidae; genus Arion; species Arion vulgaris. Next base: position 468,664 of record CM036755.1, read on the forward strand.
AAATGATTAAATAATCACAAAGCAGACATTGAATGAAGAGACAAATGATTAAATAATCACAAAGCAGTCATTGAATGAAGAGACAAATGATTAAATAATCACAAAGCAGGCATTGAATGAAGAGACAAATGATTAAATAATCACAAAGCAGGCATTGAATGAAGAGACAAATGATTAAATAATCACAAAGCAGGCATTGAATGAAGAGACAAATGATTAAATAATCACAAAGCAGACATTGAATGGAGAGACAAATGATTAAATAATCACAAATCAGACATTAAATGAAGAGACAAATGATTAAATAATCACAAAGCAGGCATTGAATGAAGAGACAAATGATTAAATAATCACAAAGCAGGCATTGAATGAAGAGACAAATGATTAAATAATCACAAATCAGGCATTAAATGAAGAGACAAATGATTAAATAATCACAAAGCAGTCATTGAATGAAGAGACAAATGATTAAATAATCACAAAGCAGGCATTAAATGAAGAGACAAATGATTAAATAATCACAAAGCAGTCATTGAATGGAGAGACAAATGATTAAATAATCACAAATCAGACATTGAATGAAGAGACAAATGATTAAATAATCACAAAGCAGACATTGAATGAAGAGACAAATGATTAAATAATCACAAAGCAGTCATTGAATGAAGAGACAAATGATTAAATAATAACAAAGCAGGCATTGAATGGAGAGACAAATGATTAAATAATCACAAAGCAGACATTGAATGAAGAGACAAATGATTAAATAATCACAAAGCAGGCATTGAATGAAGAGACAAATGATTAAATAATCACAAAGCAGACATTGAATGAAGAGACAAATGATTAAATAATCACAAATCAGACATTAAATGAAGAGACAAATGATTAAATAATCACAAATCAGACATTAAATGAAGAGACAAATGATTAAATAATCACAAAGCAGGCATTGAATGAAGAGACAAATGATTAAATAATCACAAAGCAGGCATTGAATGAAGAGACAAATGATTAAATAATCACAAAGCAGACATTGAATGAAGAGACAAATGATTAAATAATCACAAAGCAGACATTGAATGAAGAGACAAATGATTAAATAATCACAAATCAGTCATTGAATGAAGAGACAAATGATTAAATAATCACAAAGCAGGCATTGAATGAAGAGACAAATGATTAAATAATCACAAAGCAGACATTGAATGAAGAGACAAATGATTAAATAATCACAAATCAGGCATTGAATGAAGAGACAAATGATTAAATAATCACAAAGCAGACATTAAATGAAGAGACAAATGATTAAATAATCACAAATCAGGCATTGAATGAAGAGACAAATGATTAAATAATCACAAATCAGTCATTGAATGAAGAGACAAATGATTAAATAATCACAAAGCAGTCATTGAATGAAGAGACAAATGATTAAATAAAGAAAGGAGGAAATGCTCAAACTCTGAAACAAACTTGACTAAACTTGACTAAACTTGACTAAGAGAGGCCAGAAATATTGGACTCGGTTTCATAAAGAAGTCTGAGCGAGTTGTCCACGATAGAGAAGTCTGAGCGAGTTGTCCACGATAGAGAAGTCTGAGCGAGTTGTCCAGGATAGAGAATTCTGAGCGAGTTGTCCACGATAAATGAGTCTGAGCGAGTTGTCCACGATAAATGAGTCTGAGCGAGTTGTCCAGGATAGAGAAGTCTGAGCGAGTTGTCCACGATAAAGAAGTCTGAGCGAGTTGTCCACGATAGAGAAGTCTGATCGAGTTGTCCAGGATAGAGAAGTCTGAGCGAGTTGTCCACGATAGAGAAGTCTGAGCGAGTTGTCCAGGATAGAGAAGTCTGAGCGAGTTGTCCACGATAAAGGAGTCTGAGCGAGTTGTCCACGATAAATGAGTCTGAGCGAGTTGTCCACGATAAAGAAGTCTGAGCGAGTTGTCCACGATAAAGGTGTCTGAGCGAGTTGTCCAGGATAAAGAAGTCTGAGCGAGTTGTCCACGATAAAGAAGTCTGAGCGAGTTGTCCACGATAAAGGTGTCTGAGCGAGTTGTCCACGATAAAGAAGTCTGAGCGAGTTGTCCACGATAAAGGAGTCTGATCGAGTTGTCCACGATAAAGGTGTCTGAGCGAGTTGTCCAGGATAAAGAAGTCTGAGCGAGTTGTCCACGATAAAGGTGTCTGAGCGAGTTGTCCACGATAAAGAAGTCTGAGCGAGTTGTCCACGATAAAGGAGTCTGATCGAGTTGTCCACGATAAAGGTGTCTGAGCGAGTTGTCCAGGATAAAGAAGTCTGAGCGAGTTGTCCACGATAAAGAAGTATGATGTGTGAGAAGAGATCAACAGAAAGAAATAAAACTCATTATCAACCTGAGAAATATATAGTCATTATTTCTTCAACTTTCACTTCTCTGTCATCAACTTCCATTTTTCTGTCATCAACTTCCCCCTCTCTGTCATCAACTTCCCCCTCTCTGTCATCAACTTCCCCCTCTCTGTCATCAACTTCCCCCTCTCTGTCATCAACTTGCATTTCTCTGTCATTATCTTCACCTGCTCTGTCATCAACTTCCTCTCTCTATCATCAACTTTCCTTTCCTGTTTTCAACATCAGATCATCCGTTGCTGTCACATCGTTGCTAAACGCTTGTACAGAAAGTGTAATAACAGATACAGTTTCTAATTGTATCCTTCTTTTATATTCTTCTTCTTCCTCTTCTTCATCTCTAGCTAATGAAAGACACACACAGGTGCTACTACCACCACATACACAAAGAACACAGAAACCAGTTATAGAATTGGAAAACAATTTGTGAAAGAAGTTAGTGATAAAACAGAGACACTGCATACCTGCCAGAAATGTGTTCAAATACAGTGGCCATGGGGAGTGGCAACAACACTTGAGTAATTTGAAAATATTTCTACCTTCAAGCATAGGCATGTTGTGTAGATTATGTCTCATAAAGATCCCTACATTGTCACTGGGAATATGCATGCTCTTAGTATTCATATGTGAACTCTATCTGAGTATTAGTTTCCGCAGCACTAAGCCAGGGCCAAGCCGTGCTATGATACAGAGAGGCGGCCGCATCAGGCGGAATCGTAATGGGACGGCATAAGAAGCAAAATCAAAATTACAATTGAAGGTTATTTTTAAGAAAATAGGTTTAAGGGGCGGCATTTCGAAGAATTGCAATAGCACTTTACGCCTAGAGTTGTTGGAGGTTTCTGTGTTTTCAAGAAAGCCGGGTACTCCCCCCACTGTGCTCTAAGAAAACAAGTCATAATTCATGGGGTTCGTCGCAGAAGAAGTAGTAGTAGTATTCTGATCTTTGTTTTCCCATCAGTTCCATCCTAAACTGTTTCTAGTTGTTTAATTGTTTTTGTGAGGATATGTTTTTTCTTTTCGTTTGCGTGTTGTCAAGGCACGCAAGGAGAGCAAAGATTAGTAACACTGCGACCTACAAGGCATGTCGTAAGAGGCGACTGAGGTAGGGGCCTAGGAAGCTATCCTAGTAAATAAAAAGCGTTGCAGAATTCGAATGTGCTTGCCTACTTGTAGGCGCATAACTGACACATCGTAAAATCACTCTTAGGCTCAGATCACATATAAATCGCAAAGAGTGGTTGAACAGTTGGTTGATGTGGAGGGTTATACGAATAATTATTTTTTTAATTTCCTGTATCAAATTTGCATATCTTGTTAACAGTGAATCACTGAGATATTCATAACTTCACATTTTCTATATTTTCTCTCTCTCCGTTGATACAAAAATGTCTGTTGTCATGCATATCATATCCTGGTATATGCCCTACTATAATTGTCTTTTTAAGTCTCCATGACACTTGACATTCCTGACTCAATGTTTGCTGTGGCATTTATCTTAGCAGTGCAATTCCTTTCTACCTTCATTCTATTCCTAGACATGAATTTCTTATGTGTTTCATTCTTATTGTTTACTAACAAATCTTCATTGATTAGTCACCATCAGTGGCGGCTCGTGATAATTTTTGTTGGTTGGGCCAGACATTGTTTTCCGGATAAATAATGGTTTTAGATTGCTATATTTTAATTTAATAAATAATAAATACACGATATACATTATTTGTTGGTGGGGCCCGGCCCCACTGGCCCTTATAGACGAGCCGCCACTGGTCACGATCATATTCCGTGTGGGGTTTCTATAGAGAAGTGGTTAAGAGGTTTGTCTTTCCTTCTGAAGGCTGTAGGATCCAATCCAGACCGAGTCACATGTGCAATTTTTTTGTAATGAGATCTCTAGGATTGTTTCTGAAGATACAGCCCATGTGTTGCCGGGGCGAGCAAGGGAAGCAGAGAATAGTAACACTGCGACCGACAGTTACTACGACGGTAGTTGGGTTACTTTAATAGATAATCTTGACGCACACTGCGGCAGTTAGTACGGGATGAGTTAAACAACTCGCTGTGGTCTGTATGTGATTTGTGTCTTAAAGCGTCAGTTCGTTGTATCGGTTAGACGTCTATAGACTCATAGACCAGCACATTCGGTTTGGGAATATTAAAAACACAAATTCGAATTCGTCTCTCTTAGTAAGACTTAAACACAATCTGATCTAAATAAGTATATCACCCTAGCTAGACGAGTCTGAGTACCGTTAGCTTTGGACTTCACTGTCAAATTTTCCCAGTCTACATTACTGGGAGATGGGGGGTTAGCTTGTGTATTCGAAGGGTCTTCAGTAACCTACTCATTTTCGCTTTTCCTAAGAGAGACTGACGGACTCTCAAGGGCAGCTTCCCGAGACTGACCGACTCTAACTCTGCTGGATGTAGAGACTGACCGACTATAACTCTGCTGGATGTAGAGACTGACCGACTTCAACTCTGCTGGATGTAGAGACTGACCGACTCTAACTCTGCTGGATGTAGAGACTGACCAACTTCAACTCTGCTGGATGTAGAGACTGACCAACTTCAACTCTGCTGGATGCAGAGACTGACCGACTCTAACTCTGCTGGATGTAGATCCAAGGGCAGAACACACTTTATAGACAACATTCTGCCTTAAAACAATGTCCAATATTGACACCGTCCAATGTGGCGTTGGCGATGCCATACATGTGCTTCTATTATACGATCACTTACTGTAGTTTTTTCTAAAGCCACTTTTGTTATTGAGGATGGTTTTACATGCAAGTCCCGCAACATAATCTAGCCATCATTTGTAAACGCTGTGATAAGGTTTATAGAGGCGAAACTGGCAAACAACCTTAGTGACGATTTCGACCAACATGATATACGCAAACACTCTGTGACCCATGTCACCACTCACTTCGATTGTACTGACCATTTGGGGGATCAACTAGTGACATTCAGGTTTTTTCGGGGTTTTTTTTTGTCGATCCAGAAGCACTTGAGCTTTTCAGCTCTTCGGCTCGGTGCCATGGACATAGTAATCCTTCGGTTCGGGGCTACGAACACCGTAAATCTGAATGATCAGAGTCGATTTGATCTAAAATATGGTTGTATGTATCTATATCGTACTTTGCGACCTCTTCTTCTTCTCTATCTATCTATCTATCTATCTATCTATCTATCTATCTATCTATCTATCTATCTATCTATCTATCTATCTATCTATCTATCTATCTATCTATCTATCTATCTATCTATCTATCTATCTATCTATCTATCTATCTATCTATCTATCTATCTATCTATCTATCTATCATTATCTATCTATCTATCTATCTATCTATCTATCTATCTATCTATCTATCTATCTATCTATCTATCTATCTATCTATCTATCTATCTATCTATCTATCTATCTATCTATCTATCTATCTATCTATCTATCTATCTATCTATCTATCTATCTATCTATCTATCTATTCTATCTATCTATCTATCTATCTATCTATCTATCTATCTATCTATCTATCATTATCTATCTATCTATCTATCTATCTATCTATCTATCTATCTATCTATCTATCTATCTATCTATCTATCTATCTATCTATCTATCTATCTATCTATCTATCTATCTATCTATCTATCTATCTATCTATCTATCTATCTATCTATCTATCATCTATCTATCTATCTATCTATCTATCTATCTATCTATCTATCTTGCTCTGTGTTAATATATAACTTCCTTCTCCTCTCTTTATCTCTTTGCGTTAATTAATATCTCCTTTGCTATCTTCTGTATCTCTTGTGTAAAGATACCTCTCTTTTCCAATCTATCTCTATCTATCTAAGATACTCCTCCTTTTATGCATCACTTCTCAATTAAGACACTACCTCTCTATCTCTTCTCTCTCTCTATCTTTCTCTCATCTTTCTCTCTTCTATCTTTCTTATCTCTTTTCGCCTCTCTCTCTATCTTTCTCTATCTTTATCTCTATCTATATTCTCTCTCTTTCTATATCTCCGTCTCGCCTTCTCTATCGCTCAATCTTTCTTTCTCTCTCTCTTTACATATATATTTCTATCTCTCTCTTACCTCTCTCTTTCTCTCTCTCTTACTCTCTTTCTCTCTCTACTCTCTCTTCTCTCTCTACTCTCTCTTCTTCTCTTACTCTCTTCTCTCTCTCTCTCTCTTTCTCTCTCTCTCTCTCTCTCTTTCTCTTTTACTCTCTTTCCTCTCTTTCTTTTCTCTCTTACTCTCTTTCTCTCTCTTACTCTCTTTCTCTCTTACTTCTCTTTTCTCTCTTACTCTCTCTTTTCTCTCTCTCTTACTCTCTCTTCTCTCTCTCTCTTATCTCTCTCTCTTTTCTCTCTTACTTTCTCTTCTCTCTACTTCTTCTCTCTTCTCTCCTTTCTCTCTCTCTCTCTCTACCTCTCTCTTCTCTCTCTTCTCTCTCTCTCTTACTCTTCTTCTCTTCTCTCTCTTACTTCCTCTCTCTTTCTCTCTCTCTTACTCTCTTCTCTCTTTACTCTCTCTTCTCTCTTACTCTCTTCTCTCTTCTTACTCTCTCTCTTTACTCTCTCTTCTCTCTCTCTTCTTTCTCTTACTCTTCTCTCTCTTATTTTTATAGTTATTCAACATTCTACTATTCTCTTTTAAATCTCCTTTCTTCTTCTTCTTCTTCTTCTTCTTCCCTTCTTGTTCTTGTACATTAAGATATTACCTCTTTCTCTCATTATCTTCTTTCCATCTATCTCAGAAATCTCTCATTCTCCCACGCACATCCTTCAACTAGGAAACAATCTCATTCCTCTACAATTCAGCTGCTCTACAAGTCTGTCCTTGTTGCGATCGACCCTGGCAGTCAGGGGAGGGAAAGGTGGGGGTGGTAACCTCAACCGAAACGTGACTCTGACAGTGAGTGAGTTCACGGCAGCAAGGATCTAACAAGACATAACCAACTAGTGTATGTATGTTGCTAGGCTAGCACGTTCGTTGTTACAGTTATTTATAGATACTGGAAGCCAGCAATGCGCATGCGTGTGTATATATGTGTGTGCGTTCGTGCGTGCTCGTGTGCGATCAAGTTAAAAATAAAGAAAAGTAACAAGTGTACGATAAGGCTGTAGTAGTGGGTCGTACACTTGTTTGTAGTAGTGGGTCGTACACTTGTTTGTAAACAATAAGGAACACTGGAGGGAACAAGAATTAGAACATTGGAAGGAACACTAAAGGGAACAAGAATTAGAACATTGGAAGGAACACTGAAGGGAACAAGAATTAGAACATTGGAAGGAACACTTAAGGAACACTGAAGGAACATTGGAAGGAACACTGAGGAACACTGAAGGGAACATTGGAAGGAACACTGGAGGGAACAAGAATTAGAACATTGGTAGGAACACTGAGGGACAAGAATTAGAACATTGAAGGAACACTGAAGGAACACTGAGGAACACTGAAGGAACACTGAAGGAACCGAAGAAAATATATATATATACCTCGTAACGTTATCTGTTTCATAGGGCCTGTAGTTTTTCCAGAGACCCCTAGGATTGTTGCTGGAGCTACGGAGTTCGTGCTTGTGCAATACTCCGGTAGGGGCGTGCCATTTCTGCGGAGAGGGACTGAACCATATGGGGTAAAACCCGGTGCAATGAAGTTAATCATTCTGTTTTAAAACCCTTTATAGGGTCTGTAAGTCATTTCTCCATATCGCTCTGTCCTTCGTAACTCACTCAATCTCTTCCATGAGTCCGAGATATCTTGCCTCTCTCAGCAAAGTTCGTTTCAGGCTTTCCTTAGTGCATCCTTTATTTCTTGAACCCTTTGCCTCCAATTTCAATGCCTGCTTTCTCTCCTTCTTCTCTTCCACCATTGACTTCTTTATAGAAGTGTTGGGGTGAAACGTAGTGATCTTGTGTGTGCTTGTTCTTCTCTTCCACCATTTACTTTATAGAAGTGTTGGGGGTGAAACGTAGTGATCTTGTGTGTGCTTGTTCTTCTCTTCCGCCATTGACTTCTTTATAGAAGTGTTGGGGTGAAACGTAGTGATCTTGTGTGTGCTTGTTCTTCTCTTCCACCATTGACTTCTTTATAGAAGTGTTGGGGTGAAACGTAGTGATCTTGTGTGTGCTTGTTCTTCTCTTCCACCATTGACTTCTTTATAGAAGTGTTGGGGTGAAAGATCTTGTGTGCTTGTCTTCTCCACATTGTTTATAGTGTTGGGTGATGATCTTGTGTGTGCTTGTTCTTCTCTTCCACCATTGACTTCTTTATAGAAGTGTTGGGGGTGAAACGTAGTGATCTTGTGTGTGCTTGTTCTTCTCTTCCACCATTTCCTTCTTTATAGAAGTGTTGGGGTGAAACGTAGTGATCTTGTGTGTGCTTGTTTTAAGGCACTTTGTAAGCTGATATTCATTTTCGTAAGGCTGTTCTTAATGCCGTCACTCCATCTTTTGCGTGGTCTGAGGGACAGAAAGACACACAAATGCAGTTGTAGATACACAATGGCAGACAAAGTGAACAGAGCATCGTCATCACTACATAAAGTCAACACTGACATATGGATACAAATCATGGATAATAAATAAACAGATATAAAAATGTCTGGATCTAGCAGAGATTACAGAAGATTGTGGAGAATACAATAGAAGGTTAAAATGACAACAGTTGACGTGTTGTAGAATGTCAAGGTACAAACACAGTATCGACATCAGATAGTTGTCATTATTTATTCAACATGTCATGAGAAATGACGGTTTAGAACACATAGTGACAACCTGAAAAAAATCAATAGTAGACCAGGCTGGGGACGACAGGGAGAGGGGGCACAATTTTTGAATAGCATAGAATTCTGGCAAGGGAAGCCCGTGTGGTGCCTAGACCCGCAAGAGAAGCAAAAAATAGTAACACTGAGAATAACAGGCGACTGAGGTAAGACATAGGAAAGCTACCCTAGTAAATAAAAAACACCGCAGAAGTCGGATGTGATGGCTTACGTGTAGGCGCATAACTGGCAAAACGTACAAACGCTCTTAGGCTCAGATGACATAAAATTTCACACAGTGTGGTTAACAAGTAGTCGATATACCTCCATTGAGGGACCCCGATGTCATTTTGAAGATGGTGAAGATAACTTTTGTATAAATTTTATTTTTAATCTGTTCTAATGAATTTTGCCCGGACAGCAGCTTTCCAGCCTGCTCTTCTCGATTTTAAACTGCCAATGGTTTTTAACGTGCTCAAATTGAACACGAGACCTACGTTTTACCGTCAGTCTCCGATAGGACTAGGAACTCGATTTCATCTACACTGAGATCAGAGATATTTAGAAAAATATTCGATGGCTCAACGAGGAAGCGAACCGGTTACCTTTGACACGAGAGCTATAGAGAACTCAAACTATATTTTTGTGCTTACGTCTACTACTAAAACTAAGCACAAACCGGTGTTATTCAAATCATTCACAAAATTATCTATTTGACATGTTTGACTGAAGTCGCCATTTTGAAACATTAGAAGTTTGGCCAGATTTACAACACACTCTCAACCTAACCAGTAAACTATTTGGCTAATTTTTCTATTTTCGTATTTTACTTGAAGTTTTCATACTTTTTTTTTTGGTCCAACAAATATGTTCAATGTGTGAGAATGTATTTTAGAATTCCTTACCGGTAAATTATTTTTTTATTTTCATCTTTATCGAACATAACGCTAGCTGTGGGGGTTTTATTGTGTGTGTGTGTGTGTGTGAGGGGAAGCCGGAATAAGCAAACTTTGCCAAAGTAATTCTAAACGTGAAATTTAGTGGGATTTTATGTGTGTTTTAATTGAACCTTTGGAACCGTCCATGCGTTACCTAGGCTTGCAAGGGGAGCAAAGAATAGTAACACTGCTACTTACAAGGCATGTCGAAAGAGGCGACTGAGGTAGGGCCTAGGGAAGCTACCCTAGTAAATAAATAGCGCCGCAGAAATAGGATGTACTGAACAACTTGTAGGCGCATAACTGGTACAATGTACCATCACTCGTAGGCTCGGATCACATACAAATCACACATAGAGGTTAAACAAGGGGTAAATATTGATCGCTCGAAGAAGACGAAACCCTTTGAAACGACTTAACCTTTAACCGCAGAGACACAGACAGAGGAAGGAGGTTTAGAACACATTATTACAACAGGTAAAATCGAAAGGAGGCGAGACAGAGGAAGACAGAGAGATAAAATATTGGATAGTTTGACTTCATGGCACAAAAGAGCGTCAACATCTGAGTTGATAGCAAATATCAGGGATAGAGGATTGTGTAGATCCATGATCGCCTACGCCAGCCGGCACGGCACCTGACGATTGATCGAACCGAGTACCTTTGTAATGAGATGCGAGCACCTAACTTCTGCACCACAGAGACCACCATTATCACTGCACATCGAACCAATTAGTCCATTAGTGCTCCGATCTCCTCCACAGTATGTCTCTCAGTTTAGTCGTCAGATCATCGTCACTGCATGTCGACAATGTGCTTCCATCTGCCCCACAGTATGTCTCTCAGTGAATGGCAACTAACGACATTGGTTCTTTGTTGATTTACTAATCTTCTTTGTCTGTCGGCGTAACGTTCTTGTCTAGCTACACCACATTTAACTTGGAATTCTTGCAGTCGGATTAGTATTGTAGATTCACCACTATTACTTGAATCATTGACACACCATCTCTTCCTAAGGAATTTATAATATCAGCCTGGTCCATTGCTCGCCCGTTTTTACAGCAGCCATACCAACAAGCTTATAGGCGTGTTCATTGCCTCTTGCATACCCTTACTGGCACACAAATAAAACTGATTTTTGTCATCCTTGACTTCTTCAGCAACTGCAACCATTGTCTCCGAGTCCAGGTGCTTTAAAATACAACTGTATGTTTGTTAAGTTCATAGACCATGTCGATAACGTTCAATATTTATCAACCATCACCCCATCCCCTCTTCCCAACTGGAGAGCGAGGGGTAGCAGGACCACATATTTGATGACGTCATTGTCCGTTTGTGTTGGAAGAAATCAATACTTTCATCTCTGTTTGTTTTTGTCTGACTAGTGAGTCGGACATAGCAGGACCAGCTATGTAATAGAATTTATTTTGCTTTCAATTGAAGGATGTGTAACTCTGCGGTTATACGTGTACTAGGATCTTGCTGTGTAGTTATAGCCCAACAAACCTTTACTATCCGCACACTGTGCAGTGGAAATCTACTGCCATCTCCACGAAAATAAAGCTCATGATATTCAGCTCAAATGTGAAATCTGTGCTGCTGTATGGCTCGGAAACATTTGCGAGTCACCAAGTTAAATACAAATAAGATTCAGACCTTTGTCAACGGATGTCTCAGACGTATTCTCAGACTGAGATGGCATGACAGAGTTGCAAGCACAGACATGGGGATAAGAACAGAACATGAGCCCATGATGACCCGTGTTAAGAGGAGAAAATGGTGATGGGTCGGGCATACCCTACGGAAAACACAGTCGAGTGTCCTTCCTTCCTTCCTTTCGTTCGCTTGAAATATTGTCTATATATTCAATGTTGTCTCTTGTATGAACTTCACTGTCTTTTGTAGCTCACACAGAGGTCCGTGTAGTTTTCTGTCAAGTGTTGTTTAGTTAGGCCAGTGAGTTTGTCTCAGTGTATCATATTCGGGCAGTCTTGAAGTATGTGATCTGCAGTCTGATGTGCCTCTCCACATGTACACATGGCTAATTTGCCAATCTTGAATTTTGTATACACGTGACCTTCGGAGCCGATTGTGTCCTGTTCTAAGACACAGAATGACAACTTGTTCCAATCTGCTCATATTATAGTAATCGTCTTGTGTTGGTATTTGTGGCTTTCTCATTGATTTAATCATCCTTTTCTTTTGGTGGTAGGTAACTGGCACATCCAGTTGCTCTCTCAGCACCTTCCTTGGCCAATCGGTCTGCTGTTTCATTTCCTGGTATTCCTCAGTGAGAGGGTATCCACTGCAAGACGACCCGCGCTGCTTGGACAATTTAGACAGTAGGGTCTGTAGACCTGTCAATTTTCTGAACTGGAGTACTTGGAGTACAGTCGAGTGTCAATAGACAAGCACTTGAGTGAAACCCGCAAGGAAAACAAACAAGAGGACGTACTAACAGACCTGGAGACGAAGTCTTCTTGAGGAACTGAAGAGTGCTCGACTATCCTGGGAGACCATAAAGAAATACAGCAAGAGACCGAGAAGAATGACGAACAACTGTTGAGGCCTTATGCTCCACGAGGAGCAGAGGAATAAGTCAATAGGTGTACTACTATCTTACAGAAGAGTCATCCTATATCATGGAAAGAGAAGAGAACAAATAGATCTATCCAGAAAGAATTCAAAATCAAAGAAAACTGGCTGATGCTACAAATAAGAAAGAAAAATTGAGATATTTTGGACATATAAAGAGACATGAAGGGCTGGAGAAGACCATCATGGAAGGAGGTATACAGGTAGATAGAAGAAGACCATCATGGAAGGAGGCATACAGGTAGATAGAAGAAGACCATCATGGAAGGAAGCATACAGGTAGATAGAAGAAGACCATCATGGAAGGAAGCATACAGGTAGATAGAAGAAGACCATCATGGAAGGAGGCATACAGGTAGATAGAAGAAGACCATCATGGAAGGAAGCATACAGGTAGATAGAAGAAGACCATCATGGAAGGAGGCATACAGGTAGATAGAAGAAGACCATCATGGAAGGAGGCATACAGGTAGATAGAAGAAGACCATCATGGAAGGTAGCATACAGGTAGATAGAAGAAGACCATCATGGAAGGAAGCATACAGGTAGATAGAAGAAGACCATCATGGAAGGAAGCATACAGGTAGATAGAAGAAGACCATCATGGAAGGAGGCATACAGGTAGATAGAAGAAGACCATCATGGAAGGAGGCATACAGGTAGATAGAAGAAGACCATCATGGAAGGAGGCATACAGGTAGATAGAAGAAGACCATCATGGAAGGAGGCATACAGGTAGATAGAAGAAGACCATCATGGAAGGAAGCATACAGGTAGATAGAAGAAGACCATCATGGAAGGAAGCATACAGGTAGATAGAAGAAGACCATCATGGAAGGAAGCATACAGGTAGATAGAAGAAGACCATCATGGAAGGAGGCATACAGGTAGATAGAAGAAGACCATCATGGAAGGAGGCATACAGGTAGATAGAAGAAGACCATCATGGAAGGAAGCATACAGGTAGATAGAAGAAGACCATCATGGAAGGAAGCATACAGGTAGATAGAAGAAGACCATCATGGAAGGAAGCATACAGGTAGATAGAAGAAGACCACGGAGAAGAAGGATTCAGGATGTAAATGATAGTTTAAACATGGCGGCTGCAGAGGCCTACGAGAGAGCCTGGCCTACGAGAGAGCCTGGCCTACGAGAGAGCCTGGCCTACGAGAGAGCCTGGCCTGAGAGAGCCTGGTCTACGAGAGAGTCTGGTCTACGAGAGAGCCTGGTCTACGAGAGAGCCTGGCCTACGAGAGAGCCTGGTGTACGAGAGAGCCTGGCCTACGAGAGAGCCTGGTGTACGAGAGAGCCTGGCCTACGAGAGAGCCGGGTCTACGAGAGAGCCTGACCTACGAGAGAGCCTGGCTACGAGAGAGCCTGCTACGAGAGAGCCTGGCCTACGAGAGAGCCTGGCTACGAGAGGGGAAATTCCGAAGGACCGTTGGGGTGCCAAAGTTCTGCTCATGACAAGCTATTTGATGATTACTAACTTACTGCGCGGTAATATGTATACACTAATGTCTTACTGTACGGTAATACGTGTACTAATGTCTTACTGTACGGCAATGGCGGCTCGTGGTCATTTTTTTGGTGGGGCCAGACACAAATTTTCGGAAAAATCATGGTTTTGGAGTATTTACTATTATTTGTATATTTCGGGAAGTTACATCCCTTTCGATTATCGGTGGGGCCGGGCCCCAGTGGCCCTTAATGACGAGCCGCCCCTGCTGTACGGTAATATGCGTACTAATGTCTTACTGTACGGTAATATGTGCTGTGTTGTGTAGTCTGGATCTAGTTATCTTCACGAAAGTCTATAGTTTAGAAAATAAGACCAGACTTTCAAATCTTGTACAACTTGTGTGTGAGTTACATATTTAGCATTTACAGTATTTCTAAGGCAAGGCACCCGTGACACGGACTAAGGCAGTTTATATTTTGTCTCTCTCTTTATCTTCATACCTGCCAATTTATATATTTATATATATATGTATGTATGTGTGTGTGTGTGTGTGTGTGTGTTCTATATTTATCTACCTGTTTCCTTTTTCAATTTCTCTTTGTCACGCTTACTTGCTCCATCATCTTACATACACACATGTGTGTGTGTGTGTGTGGAGTGTCTGTGTCTGTGTGTCTGTGCACAAGCGTATCTATATTAATAGATGTCTCCGTCCTAAGTCTCTGACTCGATCTGTCTCTGTGGCTCGATCTATCTATCTTACTCGATCTATCTCTATCTATCTATCTCTGACTCGATCTACCTGACTCGATCTATCCCTCTGACTCAATCTATCTATATAGGACTCGATCTATCTAACTCTGACTCGATCTATCTCTGACTCGATCTATCTCGACACTATCTCTTCAATCTAACAGCTTTCCTATCCGAACTGCCGTCTGTATTTTTGGTAGAATGGGTGGATGATGATGATATGGTATTTAGTGGCATCCGATGGACGAAGATATTGATATATAAAGAGAGAGAGAAAAAAATGGATGTGATGTAAATATGACTATTTAAAGTATATCAATATAGAAGACTCAGTAATTATGAGCAGTCGATCAATATAGAAGACTACAGTAATGATGTAGCAGTGGCGATCAATATAAGGAAGACTACAGTAAATTAGAGCAATGGCGATCAATATAGAAGACTACAGTAACATTATGTAGCAGTGGGATCAATATGATGAAGACTAAGTAAATTATGTAGCAGTGGCGATCAATATAGGGAAGACTATGTAAAATTATGTAGCAGTGGCGATCAATATATGGAAGACTAGGTAAAATTATGTAGCAGTGGCGATCAATATAAGGGAAGACTACAGTAAAATTATGTGGCAGTGGCGATCAATATAAGGGACGACTACAGTAAAATTATGTAGCAGTGGCGATCAATATAAGGGAAGACTACAGTAAAATTATGTAGCAGTGGCGATCAATATAAGGGAAGACTACAGTAAAATTATGTAGCAGTGGCGATCAATATAAGGGAAGACTACAGTAAAATTATGTAGCAGTGGCGATCAATATAAGGGAAGACTACAGTAAAATTATGTAGCAGTGGCGATCAATATAAGGGAAGACTACAGTAAAATTATGTAGCAATAGCGAAACACGTAAAAACAAAGTATTGTAGTTTTGTTCAAAATATAAAAACAATGACAATGCACAGCGACGTGTCGACGAAAAGGTCGTTATCTTTTTGAAGACAATATGAGACTGAAAGATTTGAGGGATTTACGGGACATTGAGGAATATACGAGTTTTAGAGGAAAATACGAGTTCGAGAGAAGTATACAAGACTATGTTCAGTATACGAGAATTTGTTGAAGGTACGATATTTGAAAGACTATTGAAGAAAATACGAGATTCGTTGGAGTATACTTACATGAACACATTGTGACAACCGGTAAAATCTAGGGTAGACGAGACAGAGGAAGACACAGAGAGAAAATTTTGATAGCCTGACTTCATGGCACGGTAGAGCGTCAACATCTGAGATGATAGCAAACACCAACGACATAGATTTGTGGAGATCCCTGATCGCCTACGCCAGCCGGCACCTGATGATGATGATGATACCTTCATAAAATAGGCGTGACTAGAAAATAAATATATGATAATTGAATGAATACAGGAAACTGGTATAAATAGGATAGGAGACCTTGAATACTGGATTACCAAATCCCTGGATGACGTAATCTGACAGAAGCGAAACATTTATGTCAACAAAGGGAGAGCACGCAGAAGTTTCCGTTGAATGCGCGTGCATGTAGTCTAAAAATAGCTTCAGTGCAAGTTCATAAAAAAATGTGGAGTATATTTTCTCATGCGAAACAAACACACGATTATGTTGTGAACTAGTAAGATAAACAAAGAGAAGAGACACAAAACAAATAGAAAGAACGGGAAATAAGATAACGAATAAATGCTGCATCATTATATAATGACTTGCAGAATATTCGTCTTCCATGACACTTCACGGCTGCTAGCTAGCTAGTCCTTCGATCGCATTGTCAAAGTCAGACCAACGCCCTGGTGCCTCTAGCAAGGGGTGGAGGCTGCAGACGTCAATGAGCAAGCGGGATTTTTGTGTTTTATTGTTGATCCCGGCATGCCAGTTAGAAAAAATGAAATTATGATCGTGATTGGTACTGGTACTAGCGCATGTCGAACAATAAACGCAACAGAGACAAGATATTTGATATTGGTCAATACAGATAAGATTCATCTCGTATGTTCGGATTCATTCGCACGTTTTCAACATTCAACGGTTAATCAAGATTGGTACGTGTGGTTCTAATCAGCTGGTAAACATCTTGACATGTCTATCTATGATTTACCTTTCTTAATTCCCAGCTGATTAAACATCTTGGACACTGTCTATCTAGATTAACTTTCTATTCCAAGCTGGTTAAACATCTTGACACTGTCTATTTATGATTACTTCTTAATTCTCAGCTGGTTAAACATCTTGGACACTGTCTATCTATGATTTAACTTTCTTAATTTCCAGCTGGTTAAACATCTTGGACACTGTCTATCTATGATTTACCTTTCTTAATTCCCAGCTGGTTAAACATCTTGGACACTGTCTATCTATGATTTAACTTCTTAATTCCTGTTAACTTTACACTGTCACAGATTCTTCAACCAGCTGTTAAACATCTTGGACACTGTCCATCTATGATTTAACTTTCTTAATTCCCAGCTGGTTAAACATCTTGGACACTGTCTATCTATGATTTACTTTCTAATTCCCAGCTGTTAAACATCTTGGACACTGTCATCTATGATTTACCTTTCTTAATTCCACTTAACATCTGGACACTGTCTATCTAGAGTAACTTTCTTAACCAGCAAACATCTGACAGTCACAGATTACTCACAGCGTTAAAATCTTGACCTGTCACAGAGACCTTCAATGACGGAACTCACAGAGACTCACATGACGTCACAGGAAGGACTCACAATGACGTCACAGGACTCACAATGACGTCACAGACTCACCGAATACGCCACAGAGACTCAAATGACGCACAGAGACTCACAATGACGCCACAGAGACTCCACAATGACGTCACAGAGACTCCACAATGACGTCACAGAGACTCACAATGACGTCACAGACTCCACAATGACGTCACAGAGACTCCACAATGACGTCACAGAGACTCCACAATGACGTCACAGAGACTCCACAATGATCTGATAGATAACCTGTTCTTATTTCTTTGTTGACTCTAGAATTATCCACGAAGGTGGTTTCACAAGCGAGGACAACAAACAGTACAAACCTGTTGTGTACAGCAACACGATCCAGTCTCTTGTTGCCATTATCAGAGCTATGGGAACCCTCAGCATACCTTTTGGTGATAACGAGAGAGAGGTAAGTTCTTACCTTTAGCATACCTTTTGGTGATATGAGCAATGCGAGAGTGGATAGATTGGTATATGAGCAATGAGAGAGTGGGTAGATTGGTATATGAGAGAGTGGGTAGATTGATATATGAGCAATGAGAGAGTGGGTAGATTGGTATATGAGCAATGAGAGAGTGGGTAGATTGGTATATGAGCAATGAGAGAGTGGGTAGATTGGTATATGAGCAATGAGAGAGTGGGTAGATTGGTATATGAGCAATGAGAGAGTGGGTAGATTGGTATATGAGCAATGAGAGAGTGGGTAGATTGGTATATGAGCAATGAGAGAGTGGGTAGATTGGTATATGAGCAATGAGAGAGTGGATAGATTGGTATATGAGCAATGAGAGAGTGGATAGACTGGTAGATGAGCAATGAGAGAGAGTGGGTAGATTGGTATATAGGCAATTAGAGAGTGGGTGGATTGGTATATGAACAATGAGAGAGTGGGTAGATTGGTATATGAGCAATGAGAGTGGATAGATTGGTATATGAGCAATGAGAGAGTGGATAGACTGGTATATGAGCAATGAGAGAGTGGATAGATTAGTATATAGGCAATGAGAGAGTGGATAGACTGGTATATGGGCAATGAGAGAGTGGATAGGATGGTGATATAGGCAATGGATAGTGGATAGACTGGTATATGGGCAATGAGAGAGTGGATAGGCTAAGATCGAAGGCACTAGTAGCCAGAATGTTGAAGATGGATAAGATGGAAAGGCTAAAGTTTCTTATCGACCGTATTCTGGTTGAAACATTACAATTGATGACTTATCTATATTGATGTTGAGGAAATTGTGTGAGTCAGTGTGTGAATGAGTCAGTGTGTTAATGAGTCAGTGTGTTAATGAGTCAGTGTGTTTATGTGTCAGTGTGTGAAATAATTAGTCAGTAAATGTGTGAACAGTTTAGGCTGTGTGTGAGGATGTGAGTCAGTGAATGTGTATGAGTCAGCCGGCTAATGTGTGAACGCATCATTGTGTGTTTGAGTGAGGGCGTGAGTCAGTGAGTGAGTCAGCTAATGTGTGTGAGTCCGCCGGCTAATGTGTGAGCGCATCGATGTGAGAGTGAGTGAGTCAGCGCGTGAGGGAATGAGTCAAACTATACGCACGTGACTGATTGTATAGCTCTTACAGAGACGACAACCGAGGTCATCCTTTGAACGTTAACCTTCCAGCTTAAGCATCCTTATGTACAAACGTTAGCTATCAGACCTTATCATCAGCATTATGGTCTATGTTGGGCACCTGTTACCAGTCTATACTCTGCTGAGACTCTGGACGAGGACATTTTGTTGGTTCCATCATGCAACCGTCCGCCAAGTGAAGAGAAAATGGGACATTACTCGCACGCTGTGCCACACATTAGCAAGTCTAATCATAATTATCGAACCGCGAGGGTTCTGTGTAGACGTCTATATTCATCATCTTCTTCATCAATACTTTAGCAGCGCTTGGGCTCTTGTTCTTCGGCTCAATGCTATATAGTGTGGTATCTGCATGTGTTTGTAAGTTGTTCTTTTCTTTTGTTTCTAGATAATGTGTTCCATTTATTTGATCTTGGAGGAATATGAATCTTCATGGTATCATTCAACGCTGGGCACCCAAGGAGGTGGGTGTCACATGAAGAGGTGCTAATCATCCGAAGAGGTGAAGGTCTACCGAAGAGATGGTGATCACCTGAAAAGGTGGTGGTCACCCGAGGAGATGATGATCACCTGAAGAGGTAGTGGTCACCCGATGAGGTAGTGGTCACCCGAAGAGGTAGTGGTCATCGAAGAGGTGAAGGTCTACCGAAGACATTTTGATCACCTGAAGAGGTAGTGGTCACCCGATGAGATAGTGGTCACCCGAAGAGATGGTGGTCATCCGAAGAGATGAAGGTCTACGGAAGAGATAGTGGTCTCCTGAAGAGGTGGTGGTCTACGGAAGAGATTTGATCACCTGAAGGAGTAGTGGTCACCTGAAGAGGTAGTGATCACCCGAAGAGGTAGTGGTCACCCGAAGAGGTAGTGGTCACCCGATGAGGTAGTGATCACCCGAAGAGGTGGTGGTCATCCGAAGAGATGAAGGTCTACGGAAAAGATAGTGGTCTCCCGAAGAGGTGGTGGTCTACCGAAGAGGTGAAGGTCTACCGAAGAGGTAGTGGTCACCCGAAGAGTGTGTGGACGGACAGCTCACACGAAAATACGGAGTCACTCTAAAAATGGTGGTCACCTGAGAAGCGCATCAACAACTCCAGTAGATACATCAATCAACAACTCCAGTAGATACATCAATCAACAACTCCAGTAGATACATCAATCAACAACTCCAGTAGATACATCAATCAACACAGAACGGGAGTTGTTGGTCTAAATACAATGAGATACATGCTTGGGATGAGATCGGAGCAACCATGGATGTGTCCGATGTCTGATGAAGATGAAGATGGGCGATGTCTGATGAAGATGGGCGATGACCGATGTCTGATGAAGATGGGCGATGACCGATGTCTGATGAAGATGGGCGATGACCGATGTCTGATGAAGATGGGCGATGTGTGATGAAGATGGGCGATGTCCGATGAAGATGGGCGATGTCCGATGTGTGATGAAGATGGGCGATGACCGATGTGTGATGAAGATGGGCGATGTCCGATGTGTGATGAAGATGGGCGATGTGTGATGAAGATGTCCGATGTGTGATGAAGATGGGCGATGTCCGATGTGTGATGAAGATGGGCGATGTGTGATGAAGATGTCCGATGTCTGATGAAGATGGGCGATGTGTGATGAAGATGATCCTCAAATGTTTGTTTGTTATGTGGTGGATTAAGCCTCAATGTGGCCGAGACACGTCGCTTTCAACCTGAGAAATGTGTCTTTTCTGGTTATATCAGAGCGCAATGACCATTTATCTGGTGTGGCCATGCTGCTTGGGACTAGTCCTAGCCCTTTAGCTGCTAAGGACGTATATATACGTTTTTTTTCAATTCACTGCTAAATGCGCATTACTTACTTACTTAATCCCGTCATGCCTAGTGACACATGGGGCTTCAGAAAGGACTTTCCATGCTCTCCTGTCCCGTGCAACCTTCAGCGCAGAGCCCCACGTCAGAGATGCGGTGTCCAGTTCCTCTTCCATCATGCGCCTCCATGTTGTCCGTGGTCTGCCTTTCTTTCTCTTTCCTCTGGTGTCCAAGTGAGGGCTATCTTGCAGGCATTTCTTGTCTCATTCTCATAACATGTCCGAGCCATTTCCATCTTCTCTTTTGAGTATGTCATTCATTGACTCTTGTCTTGTGTCTTGGAGTAGTTGGTTATTTAAATGCGCATTAACACGTCTGTTATTATCTCTCCTCTGTGGGCTAAAGACGTGTTAACACGTTATACATTTCTACTGTCACTGCTATAGGTGTACATTCACATTTGTGACCTAGAAACAAAGAGTAGCTATTTTTAGCTCAGCCTTCAGAAAGTATGCTGCCTGCGACTAGTCCTAGAGGGAACTGTGTGTTGGAAACCGTGTACTGATGTGGAGTCTTAATGTGGATTTATGGTCTAGATCTGGATGTAGTCCGGTTAAGGGCTTCTTGTGTTGATCTAACTTTTAGTCCTGAGATGGACATTTGTTGTTGGTCTTTTCTGAAGTTTCTGGCTGACTGGCGTGATGGTGGTACTATTGACAGACTATTCTCCTGGACGGCTAGTGTCCCGAAGATGTGTGTGCTGATGCTAATCGGTCGGTGATCGAACCCTATTCTATGGTTATCAGTTATATGAGGATTATCATCATAGCACTCCGGTACGTCCATAGCAGGTGCTCCGATCTCCGTCTCAACAAACCCACCAGCGTCCAGCAGCACAACACGCCATTTCGATGTTGATTAATCAATCGATTTGCATATTTGGAGTGTCACTCTTTTCGGGCTGCACCAATATCGACACCCATCTCTCTCAATCTGGTCACTTTTGATTAGTGTCTTATGAAAGTCAGTCTGTTGCTTGGTGCTGCCCCTAGGTGGAGTCTTGAGGAGGATTGTATTCTCTGATCCTTAAATGAACTTCATTCTTTTTTTTCTTTTTTCCGATCCAGAAGCACTTGAACTTTTCAGCACTTCAGCTCGGTGCCATGGACATCGTAACCCTTCGGTTCGGTGCCACGAACACCGTAAATCTGGGGAATCTGTGGCTTTTTCTGCCATCCAGCGGAATTGAACCCGCACACACAGAGGGATAGTCACCCGTAGTCCAACGCACTACGAATACGCTGGGAAGACGGTCGACTTCATTCTTATATGGACTAGTTCAGCGGTTCTCCTATAGTTTTTAATAAAGACACAATGCATCCAACATGTACAGTTATGCAAGACGTTCCAATGTTTTGAGACTAATATTTGACATCGTCGCGAGTAGGGGTTGTTAGAAATCTGGCTGTTCAACTTGAATGGTAGCATGATCGTGTCCCGGTACAACTGATGTTTCAGAATATATATCTCTCTCGTACCGTTATATTTACATATGGCATGCAAGTAATTTCTCCATACCATTCTGTCCTGGGCAACTCGCTCCATCTCTTCCATAGAATTGAGTCCGATATGTTTTGCGGTATGGGTAGGAAGCATGGACATTTAATAAGGCAGTAAAATACATATATGTGCTTTTGAATATAAGTGTTACAGAAGAGTCCTTCTATATCTTGGACAGAGAAGAGAACAAATAGATCTATCCAGAAAGAACGCAGAATCAAAGAAAACTGGCTGATGCTACAAATAAGAATGAGAAAATTGAGGGTTTTTTTTACATATAAAAAGACACGAAGGGCTGGAGAAGACCATCATGGAAGGAGGCATACCGGCAAAGAGAAGAAGAGAAGACCACGGATACGATGGATTCAGTTAACTGATGTTGAAATGACAGCTGCAGAGCAGGACATGGGCCCTGGGGAGAGAAATTCTGAAGGACGTTGGTGGGCAAAGTTCTGCTCAGGACAAGCTTTTTAATTATGATGATGATGTTTTGCCACTCTCAGCAAAGTTCGTTTCAGGGTTTCCCTAGGGCATCGTTCCAAGTTTCTGTAGCTCTCAAAATGTCTTCTGATGTGGTAGCTGGCCTCACTCACAAGTCATCCTCTTTCATTCGGGCTTGGAACCGGCATTGGCGACTTTCAGAATGCTTAGTTATATATGTTTCCTAACTCGGTGAGTAAGAAATCTAAATCCAGAATCGATGTGGGAGCTACAGAAACAGTGATCTATCCCGATACTTTCAGCTAAGAATCTGCTAAAGAATTTGTACCAGAGGTTACTCTGAGGTCAAGGGGAAGTGAGAAAGCAGATGCACTGGTGAGGCAGATGCTAGGATTGAGAATGGGTCTTCTATGGACAAAAGCTACATCATCTACGCTCTAAGAGAAAACATACGCTCTAAAGATTTCAGCGACGAAGATAAATGGTATTCTCTATCTCGGTTGCGCAAGTTCTGCATACCGATAGGTGCGGCAAGACGGAAAGCCACAGAGAAACCCAGTAGATACATCAATCAACACAGAACAGGAGTTGTTAGCCTAAACACACTGAGATACATGTTTGGGAGGTGATCGGAGCAATTATGAACATGTCCGATGTGCGATGAAGATGATCCTCAACTGAACAATGAACAACCTGCTGAAAGACATTGAGTCTCTCGACATGTTTAATATGTATTAGTAACTGCTTTAATTCTTTGTTTTTGGAGGGTTTTGTATTAATCATTTGTTTTAAAAAACCTGGTACTTATAGAGAACAAGAATTATGTTTTGTTTTGAATGTAGACGCTCCTCGTGGTCTGTTGTGACACACCCTTTATAAAAACTACAGTATTTGGTTTCTTTATTTTTTTTATCTTTGAACTTTATTCATATGTTTTCTTTAGCATCCGGAACTAAAGGTCATTAACGGTTAAAAAACATGTCAACAGAAACACTACCCCTTCAAATTTGGTATGGCATGGTAAACTCCACAAAAATCAACAACACAACGACGGTAACAACAACGCCCAACACTTATCATAAATGCAACTAACTACACACACGGAGCACATACACACAGTCTCTCGCTCGATGTCTGCAACTTTGCGTGTCTGCGTCACCACCAATGCGAAAGCGAGAGTGTGAGTCCGAAGTTCGGTTGAATGAAAATATCGATAGAGCTGCTGGCAACGGCAGAAGACACGGTTGCCATGGTGATAGATGAATGAGGGTCGATACGAATGCCGGTGTCGTTTTATCGAGTGTTACCAAGGGCGGACCTTTGACCTTGTCCAGATCACGAAGAAATGTGTATCACTTTCAGAGTATGACACGTTAGTATTGGAAATATATTTATAAAAATAGCCGTATATCGCAAGCGATGATGACAGCAGCATCAGACGTGTGTTGCTGCACCTCTCTGGTGTGTGCGGATGTGACTGTAGAGTCCAATTCTAGAACACAATCCCCAACCACATGTGGGGCATACGTGATCAGGTTAGACATGTAGGTGTTGCGTTGTCTCGCGCAGCTCGTTTCTATGTGCTCAAGGCAGATCGTCTCACTTGCACAGTTCTCTATGTACAGACGCATACATGTAACTACAGGTCAGCATGAGTGTCTCATACACTTGTAACACAGTGTCAGTTAAATCTGCACACTGTAACATCAGTGTCATAGAATCTGCATACACTGTAACACGTGTCAGTAAGAATCTGCATACACTGTACACAGTGTCAGTAGATATCTCATACATTAACACAGTGTCATAAATTGTACCTGAACCAGTTCAGTAGAATCTGCATACACTGTAACACAGTGTCAGTAAGAATCTCATACACTGTAACACAGTGTTAAGAATCTGTACTGTACACAGTGTCATAAATCTGATACACTGTACAGTGCAGTATCGCTACATGTCACAATCGAATCTGCAACACTGTACAGGTAGTTCCAAGAAAAATCAAAATGTAGACAAGAACGAAGTGAAGAAATGGTTACGATAGCCTGTCTTTATGGCAGCGAAGAGTATCAACATCTGAGATGATGAGCACGACACCTGAGACCTGTCTTTGGAGATCCATGGGATCCCGCTTTGAGTCCAGCCGCAAGGCACCTGATGATGATGAGCTTCCTAGGCCCCTACTTCAGTCGCCTCTTACGACATGTCTTGTATGTTGCAGTGTTACTATTATTTGCTCCCTTGGCGAGCCCGGCAACACACAGACGGTAGGAAGATATTAACACCATCATCAGAAATAAATACTTGAGATGGATCGGACATGTGTTAAGTATGAAGACTAACTCTGTCACAAAAATAAATACTTGAGATGGATCGGACATGTGTTAAGTATGAAGACTAACTCTGTCACAAAAATAAATGCTTGAGATGGATCGACATGTGTTAAGTATGAAGACTAACTCTGCATGCAAAAATAAATGCTTGAGATGATCACATGTGTTAAGCGTATGGAAGACTAACCTGTCACAAATAAATACTTGAGATGGATCGGACATGTGTTAAGTATGAAGACTAACTCTGTCACAAAAATAAATACTTGAGATGGATCGGACATGTGTTAAGTATGAAGACTAACTCTGTCAAAAAACAATACTTGAGATGGATCGGACATGTGTTAAGTATGAAGACTAACTCTGTCACAAAAATAAATGCTTGAGATGGATCGGACATGTGTTAAGTATGAAGACTAACTCTGTCACAAAAATAAATGCTTGAGATGGATCGGACATGTGTTAAGTATGAAGACTAACTCTGTCACAAAAATAAATACTTGAGATGGATCGGACATGTGTTAAGTATGAAGACTAACTCTGTCACAAAAATTTCATTGAGATGGACACCATAGGGTAAACAAAAGCCATGCCCGAGTGGTTACCGGGCCCAAATTTGGGGTGTAAAGAATAGAACCACTGTTACCTACCATGCATGTCGTAAGAGGCAACTAAAGAGGTTTGTCTGAAATCGGATGCACATGTCCTAAACGTGTAGAAGTCTATGCGTTTAGGAGCTTACCAAACCAATGTGCAACATATACACGTTCTTGGCAAAGATCAAACATATCACAAAGAGTGATTAAAATTGGTTGTAAAGAATGAACGCAAAGAAGAAGAAGAAGAAAAACCAATATCACTTGGAGAGGAACATATCACTTGGAGAGGAACATATCACTTGGAGAGGAACATATCACTTGGAGAGGAACATATCACTTGGAGAGGAACATATCACTTGGAGAGGAACATATCACTTGGAGAGGAACATATCACTTGGAGAGGAACATATCACTTGGAGAGGAACATATCACTTGGAGAGGAACATATCACTTGGAGAGGAACAGTTGAGAGCAGGAACTGAAAGAAATCAATCACAGTAGGAACACAACATAGAGAATAGCTAAAGAAAGATAAGAATGGTGAGGTTTTGTTGTTGCTGACATAAGTGCTAAGGCATTACAGGGTAGGTAGAGATTGGTTAGCGCATAAATTGCAAACATTCATCAACTGGTGTCTGCGCAGAATAGAGGGAATAAGATGGTATGATAGGGTCACAAATAAGGAACTTATGGAGAGAACAAGACAGATTCCAGTGAACGAACAGGTTAAAAAAGACGCTGGCGCTGAATAGGACACACTTTGTGAAAACGTGAAGGGAATATAACAAGAAGGGTCCTTGCCTGGAACCTGCAGGGACAGCGAAAGAAGGGAGGCCGAGAAATACATGGAGATGAGATTTGGAGGCAGAGATCAACAATATAAAGAAGAGCTGGAGGGAGCTGCAGGAGATAGCTAGAGATAGGAAGACTTGGCATGAGTTGGTTGAGGGCCTATGCCCCAACCCGGGTAAAAGGCAAAGAGAGAGAGAGGATTGGTTTTGGTTACTAAACTGATATCATTGCACTCCGGGCAGACCCACAGGTGCTCAGTCTCCCCAACAGATATCGAAGAGTATGCATACTGATGGTTCCTGTGGCTCCCTGATTAAACACACCTCTCACTCTGCCTCTCAGGCATCCAGTTGACTTGAACAACGGGTAACTCCAAACTGCCTAAATCGCTTGATCGATTCAACATCGATTTTAGTGTCCTCATCCAACAGACTGTCGCGAAGAGACCGAAGAACATCCCCTTATCCATCTTCAACTCCCTAACAATCGATGCTGTTGATGCTAGCCTGTCCACTCTCATTACCGCAAACCCCTGCATGCCCAGGACAGGTAGAGAGAAAGAGATTGATTGATTGATAGTTTCATCATCATTGCACTTCAGAGAGTAACTATGTGTGCTCCAATCTCTTTCTTACACATGAAGATCTCAGCTGCAGTGTACAAACTCTGTAGCACCAGCAAGGGTCCCCGATGTCATTTTAAAGATATTTAGTAAGAATTTTATTTTTAATCTTTTTCTTATGAATTTTGTCAGGGCAGGGACTTTCCAGCCTGATTTTCTCAATTTTGAACTGCCACAGGTTGTTTTACATGCTGAACTTGAACACAGGATCTACATTTTATCGTCCATCTCCGATAGAAGAAAGAAGATTTGTACCGGTTACCTCTAGTCATACAACAAATCCAGTGCATTGAACATTTAATGAGAATGGAATACAACCAACCACCAAAACATCATACAATAAAAAGAGATCGGATACTAGAGCAAAGGGAAATACAAAGAAAAAGATGGATAGACAATATCAAGACCACACTAAATAAACACGGATATAACACAACAAGGGCGACTCATCTGGCACTGGAACGCAAATTAAAGTTCCCACTCCTACGCTTAACAGCAAGAGGGGACAGTCAATTCCATCATCCACTGGGGCAAAAAATAGACCTCTATATATACATTGTGATCTCATTACAGACTGATGCCAAGATGGTAATAGATGTTATATATATATATCTATTGTGATCTCATTTCAGACTGATGCCAAAATGGTATTAGATGTTATATATATATATCTATTGTGATCTCATTACAGACTGATGCCAAAATGGTATTAGATGTTATATATATATATCTATTGTGATCTCATTTCAGACTGATGCCAAAATGGTATTAGATGTTATATATATATATCTATTGTGATCTCATTTCAGACTGATGCCAAAATGGTATTAGATGTTATATATATATATCTATTGTGATCTCATTTCAGACTGATGCCAAGATGGTATTAGATGTTATATATATATATCTATTGTGATCTCATTTCAGACTGATGCCAAAATGGTATTAGATGTTATATATATATATCTATTGTGATCTCATTTCAGACTGATGCCAAAATGGTATTAGATGTTATATATATATATCTATTGTGATCTCATTTCAGACTGATGCCAAAATGGTATTAGATGTTATATATATATATCTATTGTGATCTCATTTCAGACTGATGCCAAAATGGTATTAGATGTTATATATATATATCTATTGTGATCTCATTACAGACTGATGCCAAAATGGTATTAGATGTTATATATATATATCTATTGTGATCTCATTTCAGACTGATGCCAAGATGGTATTAGATGTTATATATATATATCTATTGTGATCTCATTTCAGACTGATGCCAAAATGGTATTAGATGTTATATATATATATCTATTGTGATCTCATTACAGACTGATGCCAAAATGGTATTAGATGTTATATATATATATCTATTGTGATCTCATTTCAGACTGATGCCAAAATGGTATTAGATGTTATATATATATATCTATTGTGATCTCATTTCAGACTGATGCCAAAATGGTATTAGATGTTATATATATATATCTATTGTGATCTCATTTCAGACTGATGCCAAAATGGTATTAGATGTTATAGCTCGAATGGAAGACACAGAACCATTTTCAGAAGAACTACTTGCCGCCATGAAACGACTATGGGTTGATTCTGGGGTTCAGGAATGCTTAGGTCGTGCAAACGAGTACCAACTCAATGACTCTGCCAAATAGTAAGTCTCATGTTTGTTGCTGTTCAGTCAGATCCTAAGTTATTAGTTTTAGTTTAGTTGTCGGATCATCATTTTAGTTTAGTTGTCGGATCATCATTTTAGTTTAGTTGTCGGATCATCATTTTAGTTTATTGTGGACATCATTTTAGTTTAGTTGTCGGATCATCATTTTAGTTTAGTTGTCGGATCATCATTTTAGTTTAGTTGTCGGATCATCATTTTAGTTTAGTTGTCGGATCATCATTTTAGTTTAGTTGTCGGATCATCATTTTAGTTTAGTTGGTGGATCATCATTTTAGTTTAGTTGGCGGATCATCATTTTAGTTTAGTTGTCAGATCATCATTTTAGTTTAGTTGTCGGATCATCATTTTAGTTTAGTTGTCGGATCATCATTTTAGTTTAGTTGTCGGATCATCATTTTAGTTTAGTTGATTTGTTTTCGGATCATCATTTTAGTTTAGTTGTCGGATCATCATTTTAGTTTAGTTGTCGGATCATCATTTTAGTTTAGTTGTCGGATCATCATTTTAGTTTAGTTGTCGGATCATCATTTTAGTTTAGTTGTCGGATCATCATTTTAGTTTAGTTGTCGGATCATCATCACTACACATCGAACCAGTTAGTCTATAAGTGCTCCGAACTTCTCAGTATGTCTCTCAACGTATGGCAACTAACGATCCTGGTTCTTTGTTGGTTTACTATTCTTCATGGCTACCAGCATAGTGTTCTTGTCTAGCTACTCAATTTGACTTGGATTCTTGCAGTCTGGTTAGTGTTGTAGATTCACCACTATTACTTGAATCACATGCACACCATCTCTCCTTAGGAATTTATAATATCAGCCTGGTCCATTGCTCACCCGCTTTTTACAGCAGTCATACCTGCAAGCCTATCCGCACATTCATTCCCCCTTACACGAGCATGCTCTGGCATAAAAATAAAACTGATAAAAATAAAACTGAGAGAGAGAGAGGAGAGATCTGGTAAAACTGAGAAGAGAGAGGAGAGATCTGATAAAACTAGGAAGAGAGAGATGAATAGAGTAGACATCTGGTAAAACTGAGAGAGAGAGAGAGATCTGGTAAAACTGAAGAGAGAGAAGGAGAGATCTGGTAAACTGAGAGAGAGAGGAGAGATCTGGGAAAACTGAGAAGAGAGAGAGAGATCTGGTAAACTGAGAGAGAGAGAGGAGAGATCTGGTAAACTGAGAGAGAGAGAGAGATCTGATGTAAAACCTGAGGAGAGAGGAGAGATCTGATAAAACTGAGAGAGAGGAGAGATCTGATAAAACTGAGAGAGAGGAGAGATCTGGTAAAACTGAGAGAGAGAGAGGAGAGATCTGGTAAAACTGAGAGAGAGAGAGGAGAGATCTGTAAAACTGAGAGAGAGAGAGGAGAGATCTGTAAAACTGAGAGAGAGAGAGGATGATCTGCTAAACTGAGAGAGAAGAGGAGATCGATCTGGTAAAACTGAAGAGAGGAGATGAATGGAGAGATCTGGTCAAAACTGAGAAGAGAGAGGAGAGATCTGCTAAAACTGAGAGAGAGAGAGAGGAGATCTGGTAAAACTGAGAGAGAGAGGAGAGATCTGGTAAAACTGAGAGAGGAGAGGAGAGATCTGAAAACTGAGAGAGAGGGAGAGATCTGGTAAAACTAGAGAGAGAGAGGAGAGATCTGTAAAACTGAGAGAGAGAGGAGAGATCTGTAAAACTGAGAGAGAGAGAGGAGAGATCTGGAAAACTGAGAGAGAGAGAGGAGAGATCTGTAAAAATAGAGAGAGAGAGGAGAGATCTGGTAAAACTGAGAGAGAGAGGAGAGATCTGGTAAAACTGAGAGAGAGAGAGGAGAGATCTGGTAAAACTGAGAGAGAGAGAGAGAGATCTGTAAAACTGAGAGAGAGAAGAGAGAGATCTGTAAAACTGAGAGAGAGAGAGAGAGATCTGGTAAAACTGAGAGAGAGAGAGGAGAGATCTGGTAAAACTGAGAGAGAGAGAGGAGAGATCTGGTAAAACTGAGAGAGAGAGGAGATCTGGTAAAACTGAGAGAGAGAGGAGAGATCTGGTAAAACTGAGAGAGAGAGGAGATCTGGTAAAACTGAGAGAGAGAGAGGAGAGATCTGATAAAACTGAGAGAGAGAGAGAGAGAGGAGAGATCTGGTAAAACTGAGAGAGAGAGAGGAGAGATCTGGTAAAACTGAGAGAGAGAGAGGAGAGATCTGGTAAAACTGAGAGAGAGAGAGGAGAGATCTGGTAAAACTGAGAGAGAGAGGAGATCTGGTAAAACTGAGAGAGAGAGAGGAGAGATCTGGTAAAACTGAGAGAGAGAGAGGAGAGATCTGGTAAAACTGAGAGAGAGAGGAGAGATCTGGTAAAACTGAGAGAGAGGAGAGATCTGGTAAAACTGAGAGAGAGAAAGGAGAGATCTGGTAAAACTGAGAGAGAGAGAGGAGAGATCTGGTAAAACTGAGAGAGAGAGGAGAGATCTGGTAAAACTGAGAGAGAGAGAGGAGAGATCTGGTAAAACTGAGAGAGAGAGAGAGATCTGGTAAAACTGAGAGAGAGAGAGGAGAGATCTGGTAAAAGGAGAGAGAGAGGAGAGATCTGGTAAAACTGAGAGAGAGAGAGATCTGGTAAAACTGAGAGAGAGAGAGATCTGTAAAACTGGAGAGAGAGAGAGAGGAGAGATCTGGTAAAAGAGAGAGAGATAGGTAGAGCTTGAAGACCTGTTGAGGACTGTATGCCTCCCAAGAGAGAGGGAGAATCTGTAAAGATGGCATGATAGGTGAGTATAAGACCTTATGTTATGGACGACCTCACCTAAGTGATAGCGAAGGAATGAATGATGATATGACCATATGATGTATATGACCTATATGATGTATATGACCATACAACCTATATGATGATACAACTATATGATGACGACATAGATATGACCTATATGATGTATATGACCTATATGATGTATATAACCTATATGATGTATATGACCTATATGATGTATATGATGTATACGACCTATATGATGTATGTGACCTATATGATGTATACAACCTATATGATGTATGTGACCTATATGATGTATGTGACCTATATGATGTATGTGACCTATATGACGTATATGACCTACATGATGTATACGACCTATATGATGTATGTGACCTATATGATGTATGTGATGTATATGACCTATATGATGTATATGACCTATATGATGTATATGACCTACATGATGTATATGACCTATATGATGTATGTGACCTATATGACTTATATGACGTATATGACCTATATGACGTATATGACCTACATGATGATACACCTATATGATGTATGTGACCTATATGATGTATACGACCTATATGATGTATATTTGAGGATGCTGTTTGATTTATTTCAGTTTCTTAGATGACTTAGATCGTTTAGGTGGCAAAGATTACATGCCTACAGAGCAGGATATCTTGAGGACAAGAGTCAAAACCACTGGTATAGTGGAAGTGCATTTCTCCTTTAAAAATTTAAATTTCAAGTAAGTCAATACAAGAGTTTTATATGTTCTTTTATAGTGTTTCAAATATAAGTCAATACACGAGTTTTATATGTGCTTTTATAGTGTTTCAAATATAAGTCAATACACGAGTTTTATATGTGCTTTTATAGAGTTTCAAATATAAGTCAATACACGAGTTTTATATGTGCTTTTATAGAGTTTCAAATATAAGTCAATACACGAGTTTTATATGTGCTTTTATAGAGTTTCAAATATAAGTCAATACACGAGTTTTATATGTGCTTTTATAGAGTTTCAAATATAAGTCAATACACGAGTTTTATATGTGCTTTTATAGTGTTTCAAATATAAGTCAATACACGAGTTTTATATGTGCTTTTATAGAGTTTCAAATATAAGTCAATACACGAGTTTTATATGTGCTTTTATAGAGTTTCAAATATAAGTCAATACACGAGTTTTATATGTGCTTTTATAGTGTTTCAAATATAAGTCAATACAAGAGTTTTATATGTGCTTTTATAGTGTTTCAAATATAAGTCAATACAAGAGTTTTATATGTGTTCTTAATTTCAAGTTAATATAAGATACACAATTTTCTTATGTTCTTGTGATTTTTGTATGTTTGCTTTTTTTCTTTGTCTTGTCTCTAATCCTGTTTTGTCTCACAGCGTCAGAATAAGAAGAGATTTCTAGAACAAGCTTTTGTGTGCGCTTCTCTAATCCTGTTTTGTCTCACAGCGTCAGGATAAGAAGAGATTTCTGGAACGGGCTTTTGTGTGCGCTTCTCTAACCATGTTTTGTCTCACATAGTTACACTCAAGAAGGAAAAGAATGACAAACTATCTTCTCAATATTTCACACAAAAAACTAAGACTTATGTTAATAAAACTATTACTAGTCTAGTAAGCGGGTCATCATCACTGCACATTGATACAATTAGTCCATAACTGCTCCAATCTCCTCAGTATGTCTCTCAGCTGTAGCGACTAACAACACTGATTCTTTGTTGCCTTATTATTCTTCTTTGGCTACCAGTACAGTGCTCTTGTCTAGCCTTACCACATTTGATTTGGAATTCTTGCAGTCTGGTTAATGTTGCAGATTCACCACCATTACTTGAATCATTTACGTCTCCTTAGGAATTCAGAACATCAGCCTGTTCCATTTATCACCCGCTAATACAGCAGCCATACCTGCAAGCCTATCTGCACATTCATTTTCCCTTATATCTGCATGCCCTGACACCAAAAAAGATATATCAGCCTAGACCTCTTCAGCGACTCAACTGTTGCCTCCAGGCTCAGTCTGTTTCAATCTTCCTGAGCGTACTCATTGAATGACTGAGAAAAATACTATGAATTATTTATCAATTTATACTATTCAGTTATAATTTATTTATGTGTTTGTTTGGTTATTATATATGAGTTCTACGTTTATTGCCAGATTATTTGATGTGGGTGGCCAAAGATCAGAACGTAAGAAGTGGATACATTGTTTTGAAGATGTAACAGCCATTATTTTCTGTGTGGCTATGAGTGAATATGACCAAGTGTTACATGAGGACGAGACTACAGTAAGTTTAGTTATAGTCATATATTTATTCTTTTGTAGGCATTTTATGTGGGGAGTGCGGGGTATGTGGGTTAGTGGTAGTCTTCTTCTTCTTGCATTGTTCTTCGACCAATTTTAATCACTCTCTGTGACACGTTTGATCTTTGTCAAGAACGTGTATATGTTGCACATTGGTTGGTAGGTCCCTAAAACATAGACTTCACACGTTTAGGACATGTGCATCCGATTTCAGCCAAACCTCCTTAGTCGCCTCTTACGACATGCACGGCAGGTAACAGTGGTTCTATTCTTTACACCCCAAATTTGGGCCGGTAACCACTCGGGCAGTTAGTGGTAGTGTGCTGGATCACAATTCAAGAGTTACGTGAGGACGAGACTACAGTACGTTTACGTTTCTTTACTCTCATATATTCATTCTTCTGCAAACACTTTCAATTGAGATTTTGTATATATTTCAACAAAGCTGTGAAGAGACTAGTGCTGTTAGTGCTGCTAAAGAGGCTCTAACAACAAAAGATTTTCTTCATTGCACAGCGAGGATCATAACCGTTTTCTGAATATTAAAAAGGATATAAACTGAGGATATAATATCTTTGTTATCCACTCTTTCTAAAGTAATTATAATGTTATACAATCAGATACAAGAATTGGTTATGTTATGTTCTGTTACTCAATCAATCTCATGGTACGTTAGGCAGTGCCATGCCTGCTTATCCGTCCTTCTTCATTTACTAGCGAGAGTCCCCAATGTAATTTTGAAGATGGTGAAGTATTTATTTAGGAAATTTGCCCGTCTGCCCAGCGTGTTCATAGCGAAGTGTCCCAGCGTTGAACTACGGGTGACTATCCCTCTCAATTCTGCTTCAATTCTGCTTCTGCGGGATGGCAGAAAAAGCCACAGATTCCCAGATTTACGGTGTTCGTGGCACCGAACCAAAGGGTTACAATGTCCATGGCACCGAGCTGAAGAGCTGAAAAGCTCAAGTGCTTCTGGATCGAAAAAAAACATTTAGGAAATTTTTTTTAAAATCTTTCTCTAATGAATTTTGCCTAGGCAGTGGCTTTCCAATCTGCTCTTCTCGATTTTGAACTGCCAAGGGTTCTTTTACGTGCTCAAATTGAACACAGAACCTACGTTTTAGCTTTCATCTCTGATAGGACTAGGAACTTGATCTCACCTACACTGAGATCAGGATCTCTGGAAAAATATCCAGATAGCTCCGCAAGGAAGTCAACCTGGTACCTTTGGCATGAGAGATGAGCACCTAGCCTCTACGCCACAGAGACTGCCACTGAGATCTTCCTGTGTAAGAAAGAGATCGGAGCCCACATGGTTACTCACCGAAGTACAATGATGATAGTCCTATCAAGAGGAATATATATATATAAAATTTGTTGTTAGTGTTTGAGTAAAATGTTGTCATTTTGTCTTCCATAGAATCGAATGCAAGAGAGCTTGAAACTGTTTGATTCCATCTGCAACAACAAATGGTTTACAGAGACATCCATCATTTTGTTTCTGAATAAGAAAGATCTCTTTGAGGAAAAATTAAAAATCACCTTTGATGTTATGTTTTCCTGAGTACACAGGTGGGTTCAGTTGTTGTTATCTTTGATGTTATGTTTTCCTGAGTACACAGGTGGGTTCAGTTGTTGTTATCTTTGATGTTATGTTTTCCTGAGTACACAGGTGGGTTCAGTTGTTGTTATGTTTTCCTGAGTACACAGGTGGGTTCAGTTGTTGTTATGTTTTAGTGAGTACACAGGTAGATTCAATTGTTATGTTTTCCTGAGTACACAGGTAGATTCAATTGTTATCTTGATGTTATGTTTTCCTGAGTACACAGGTAGATTCAATTGTTATCTTTGATGTTATGTTTTCTTGAGTACACAGGTTGATTCAATTGTTATGTTTTCCTGAGTACACAGGTAGATTCAATTGTTATGTTTTCCTGAGTACACAGGTAGATTCAATTGTTATGTTTTCCTGAGTACACGGGTAGATTCAATTGTTATGTTTTCCTGAGTACACAGGTAGATTCAATTGTTATGTTTTCCTGAGTACACAGGTAGATTCAATTGTTATGTTTTCCTGAGTACACAGGTAGATTCAATTGTTACCTTCTGGTTTTTTTTAAGACTAAGTCAGTTTCGATAATCTTTATAATCTTCTACTTCTGCTTTCTTTTGTCATCACACTGTTTTCCTGAGTACACAGGTGGGTTCACTTGTTACCTTTGATGGTATGTTTTCCTGAGTACACAGGTGTGTTCACTTGTTACCTTTGATGGTATGTTTTCCTGAGTACACAGGTGGGTTCACTTGTTACCTTTGATGGTATGTTTTCCTGAGTACACAGGTGGGTTCACTTGTTACCTTTGATGGTATGTTTTCCTGAGTACACAGGTGTGTTCACTTGTTACCTTTGATGGTATGTTTTCCTGAGTACAAAGGTTGGTTCAATTGTGACCTTTGATGGTATGTTTTCCTGAGTACACAGGTGGGTTCACTTGTTACCTTTGATGGTATGTTTTCCTGAGTACACAGGTGGGTTCACTTGTTACCTTTTTTTTTATACTAAGTGAATTTTACGTGGAGAGCTACCAAGTTAAATAGAAATAAGATTCAGACCTTTGTCAACGGATGTCTATGTGGATTCTCAGACTGAGATGGTATGATAGAGTTGTAAACACAGACCTGTGGAGAAGAACATGACAGAAACCCATGATGTTTCAGGTTAAGAGAAGAAAATGGCGATGGGTTGGGCATACCCTACGCATGACACAGTCAAGTGTTACTAGACTAGCACTTGAGTGGAACCCACATGGAAAATGGGACGTCCTAAACTGACCTCAAGATTTAGTCGTCTTGAGGAACTGAAGAGTGCTCAACAACAATCCTGGGACACTATAAAGAAAACAGATCTCAAGATTTAGTCGTCTTGAGGAACTGAAGAGTGCTCAACAACAATCCTGGGACACTATAAAGAAAACAGATCTCAAGATTTATTCGTCTTGAGGAACTGAAGAGTGCTCAACAATCCTGGGACACTATAAAGAAAACAGATCTCAAGATTTAGGCGTCTTGAGGAACTGAATAGTGCTCAACTATCCTGGGACACTATAAAGAAAACAGATCTCAAGATTTAGTCGTCTTGAGGAACTGAATAGTGCTCAACTATCCTGGGACACTATAAAGAAAACAGACCTCAAGATTTAGTCGTCTTGAGGAACTGAAGAGTGTTCAACAACAATCCTGGGACACTATAAAGAAAACAGATCTCAAGATTTAGTTGTCTTGAGGAACTGAAGAGTGCTCAACAACAATCCTGGGACACTATAAAGAAAACAGACCTCAAGATTTAGTCGTCTTGAGGAACTGAAGAGTGCTCAACTATCCTGGGACACTATAAAGAAAACAGACCTCAAGATTTAGTCGTCTTGAGGAACTGAATAGTGCTCAACTATCCTGGGACACTATAAAGAAAACAGACCTCAAGATTTAGTCGTCTTGAGGAACTGAAAGTGCTCAACATCCTGGGACACTATAAAGAAAACAGACCTCAAGATTTAGTCGTCTTGAGGAACTGAAGAGTGCTCAACTATCCTGGGACACTATAAAGAAAACAGACCTCAGATTTAGCACTTGAGAATGAAAAGCTAACATCCTGGGACACTATAAAGAAAACAAACCTAGGAGACACTATAAAGAAAACTATCCTGGGACACTATAAAGAAAACAAACCTGGGACACTATAAAGAAAACAAACCTGGGACACTATAAACAAAACAAGAAACCTGGGACACTATAAAGAAAACAAACCTGGGACACTATAAAGAAAACAAACCTGGGACACTATAAAGAAAACAAACCTGGGACACTATAAAGAAAACAAACCTGGGACACTATAAAGAAACAAACCTGGGACACTATACTAAAGAAAAAACCTGGGACACTATAAAGAAAACAAACCTGGGACACTATAAAGAAAACAAACCTGGGACACTATAAAGAAAACAAACCTGGGACACTATAAAGAAAACAAACCTGGGACACTATAAAGAAAACAAACCTGGGACACTATAAAGAACACAAACCTGGGACACTATAAAGAACACAAACCTGGGACACTATAAAGAAAACAAACCTGGGACACTATAAAGAAAACAAACCTGGGACACTATAAAGAAAACAAACCTGGGACACTATAAAGAAAACAAACCTGGGACACTATAAAGAAAACAATCTAGGACACTATAAAGAAAACAAACCTGGGACACTATAAAGAAAACAAACCTGGGACACTATAAAGAAAACTATCCTGGGACACTATAAAGAAAACAAACCTGGGACACTATAAATAAAACAAACCTGGGACACTATAAAGAAAACAAACCTGGGACACTATAAAGAAAACAAACCTGGGACACTATAAAGAAAACAAACCTGGGACACTATAAAGAAAACAAACCTGGGACACTATAAAGAAAACAAACCTGGGACACTATAAAGAAAACAAATCTGGGACACTATAAAGAAAACAAATCTGGGACACTATAAAGAAAACAAATCTGGGACACTATAAAGAAAACAAACCTGGGACACTATAAAGAAAACAAACCTGGGACACTATAAAGAAAACTATCCTGGGACACTATAAAGAAAACAAACCTGGGACACTATAAAGAAAACAAACCTGGGACACTATAAAGAAAACAATCCTGGGACACTATAAAGAAAACAAACCTGGGACACTATAAAGAAAACAAACCTGGGACACTATAAAGAAAACAAATCTGGGACACTATAAAGAAAACAAACCTGGGACACTATAAAGAAAACAAACCTGGGACACTATAAAGAAAACTATCCTGGGACACTATAAAGAAAACAAACCTGGGACACTATAAAGAAAACAAACCTGGGACACTATAAAGAAAACAATCCTGGGACACTATAAAGAAAACAAACCTGGGACACTATAAAGAAAACAAACCTGGAAAGAAGCAAACAACTGTTGAGATCATATTCTCACAAGGAGCAGAAAGGAATAAGTCAAGTAAGGAACTTTTGATAATCGTTAAAATCTTCTCCTTCTTCTTCTGTCTGTTGTCACAAGGAGCAGAAAGGAATAAGTCAAGTAAGGAACTTTTGATAATCGTTAAAATCTTCTCCTTCTTCTTCTGTCTGTTGTCGCTACACTGCTACCGGGTTGTTGCCCAGTCGTCCGTTTGTTGCCTTGGCCCACAATGGGAGCAAAAAATAGTAACACTGTGACCTACAAGACATGCTGTAAGAGGCGACAGACATAGGGGCCTAGGGAAGAGGTTAAGACGTTTGCCTGATGATCTGAAAGTTGTAGGTTCAAATTGCGACTGAGACATAGATTTTGTCCATAATTTGAATGTATGTTCTGTGTGTAACACTCTCGACAGATGGCATGCCCATTCTACCAAGAAGGACAGAGCTAGAGCAGAGAAAGCAGTGAAGTCAATCCTTCACCTTTAGACCCCGATTTTTGTTTGATATTTCTATGTTTTGGAAGTTAGACTTATATTCTAAATTTTATTTTGTTTCTTCAGGAAAACAAATTTATCAGGAGGCGTCTGCGTACATCCAGGCACAGTTTGAAGCTAAAAATAAAAGCTCAGCGAAGGAAATTTACTGCCATCAAACATGTGCTACTGATACTAACAACATTCAATTTGTGTTTGATGCTGTCACTGATGTTATTATTGCAAACAACCTGAGAGGCTGCGGTCTCTATTGAACTCACAGTTTTGTTTATCTATTTTGTGTTTGTTTGATGCACAAGTACAGAGAATTGATTGAGTGTCACTCTGAACAAAAAACAAAAAGCAAAAGAATTAGAGAGCAACACAACATGGAAATAGTTGGTAGATCTAAGTAGGGCTTTAGCTATGGTTATCATCTGGGGGGAAAAAATAAGCAATAATACAGCTCAAACATGCTTGTACTTGAGGTATTTGGTCATTGATACAGATACTATTGCTAGTGGATAATAATGTTCTCTAAACTCTAGCTACATGTGTGTTGGCTCTCACTATGGTTCTTGAGTTCTTTACAGCAGATTTTTATCATTACAAAATTGTGTTGTTTTTCAGTGTTCATAGACAAGTATCATTAAATTGTGGAATGAATGATCAAGTTAATGAAAGTTTGGAAACAAAATTTGATGGAAACAAGAAGTAGACAATACTAATTAAACATAAAAACCACGGTCATCAGTTTTTAGTTTGCTTTTATAATTTAGCTTTTTTAAATATTTTTTAGCCACACTATTCCTAGTAAGACAAATAGATATATCCAGAAGAAACTCAAAATTTAAGAAAAACTGGCTGAGGGTATCACACTATTCCTAGTAAGATAAATAGATATATCTAGAAGGAACTCAAATTTCAAGAAAAACTGGCTGAGGGTATCACACTATTCCTAGTAAGACAAATAGATATATCCAGAAGGAACTCAAATTTCAAGAAAAACTGGCTGGGGTTATAAATAGGAATGAGAAAATTGAAGTGTTTTAGATATATAAAAAGACCTCAACGTTTGGAGAAGATCATTATTGAAGGAGGCATTCCAGCAATGAGGAGAAGAGGAAGACCATGGAAAATATGGATTCAGGATGTGACTGATGATTTGAGCTGCAGTGGGGGAACATCTGGCCTATGAGAGAGAGAAATTTTGAAGGACTGTTAGGTTGACAAAGTTCTGCTCCAGGGAATGATGAATATTTGATGAATAATTCCTAATAAAGTGGGATGTCATTCTCACAATAAAAGTTTATGAAATGCTCACAAAATAACTATTTCAAAGTAACAAAATAGACATAGATAGTTGAATCATCAACAAAAGAATACATGAACAGCAAATACTATTTGTCTATGCCAGATTCAATAATATATAAATAATAATAATAAGGAAACAGCATACACAAGCTAAAGACATTCTAAAATGAATCTTTAAGAAGAATATTGTAAATCTTCTGGCTTAAAACAAGAGCAAATGAAATACTTATGAAACAAACAAATTATCTATCATTGAAGACTATCATTAACTCTTAGTGGAGCAGGACAAAAGCCATGTTTTTAGAAGCCATTTGTTTTTAGAATTAAAAATGTCCTTTAGTGTGGCTCCTGGTAAAAAGGTGTCCAACCCAAAGCCATGTAGTGTGGCGTTTGGTACACAAGGAGTTAAAAGATAAAGGTAGATTGGGCATGTATGGTCAGTAGGTGCATTAGCTAAGGGAGAGCTTTGATGGACAGTGGATAAGAATGAGAAGGCCTGGATGACCAACAGAAATATGGAGAAGAATGGAGGAAATATCAAGACCACAATAAATAAACATGGATATAACACAACAAGAGCAACTTATCTCGAGCCCTACATGGCAAATGAAAACATTCTATCATCTCTAACAGCAAGAGTGGACAATCAATTCTATCATCCACCTAGGGATGGAGTATAGAAATGAAGAAAGAGAGTTGAAAGATTGTGACCTGACATGTGAAACAATTAATAGAAAGGCTGACAGAACAGCAATGATGAAAATCTCTTGTAGAAGCTTTATGTGTTACATGGAACATGAGAGAAGGATATAAATAGAATAATGAGATATGAGAGAAGGATATAAATAGAATAATGGGACATGAGAGAAGGATATAAATAGAATAATGAGACATGAGAGAAGGATATAAATAGAAAATGAGTGGAGAAGGATTTATATAGAATATGAACATAAATATAATAATAATCTAGAGATATTAGATATAGTAGAAGAAGTATAAAGAATAATGAATTGAGAAAGTATAAAAATAATAGACATGACAAAGCATAATAAAAATGACATAGTATATATAATGAATAATAGATTGTCATGTTATTTTCATTGTAAAATAATGAACATAGACTCAAAACATATACAATTAGCCCTCTCTCACTCCGTACATTTTGTTACCTCTGGATGTATTTATATTGCATTGTATACTAAATGATGGGGAAAACTAGCTGCTGACAGAGTTGTGTGGAAAGGATGGCAAGGATGCAGTCTTTTGAGAAGAGACTTATGTATGAGCTGAAAGACAAGAGATAAAGGTGAAAACTCAGAAGTTGTCACAGTAAAACACTTGCCAAATGAACGTCTGTAAAGATGAAAAGGCCAGATATATATACTAAATGAGCCAGTATTCTGACTTTGAGTCATTCTCCCACTTCAATCTCCTGTTCCACAAACTGTAGTTTGAGATTCTCTTGATAGTTGTGATTGTTTCTCGAGAGACTCTTCTACATTGGGAGAGGGGTGTGACTGAAATCTTGGTATGAGTCGCTGGCTGCTACAAACCCATGCAGCTTGTATGTAGTTCCCCTATGGAGGGCAGAGCATCTGGTCCTAAACCATATATACCAGTAGTATTTTTAAAAGTTACAAATTATGAAATGAGGACATCAGAAGCAGAATGGGCCTAACTTCATGCACTGATTACATTGAAAGACAACAAATGCAGTAGTTTGGACATTTAATGAAAATGGAATACAACCAACCATCAATAACAACATACAATAAAAATAGATCAGGTACTAGAGCCAAGAGAAGACCAAGGAAAAGATGGATAGACAATATGAAGACCACACTAAATAAGCACAGACATACACAAAATGGGCGGACTATCTGGCAACCTAAATAACTCTTCCTACATACATGTAAGCGAATGCGAATCAATGGTCATATCTACACAAAGCAGAACAGCGAAATTTAGAAAAGAAATACAAAATGAACATGACTAATATCATTGTTGAACAACTGACAATTTATTGATAAAGAGATAATATTAAGACAGAATAACTATTGCCAACGTAGGATGACATATAAATCTGTCAACTGCCATTGTAAAAGCCAAGTTAATATCTTGAGATTTTGTCATGCATCATCTCTGCAGAAATCTCTCAATTTTGTTTGTATTACTATGTAGCGGTGTTGTGTGTGTGTTGATCCTATGTTATGTGTCTGTTGTTGGATGGGTTTATTAAAACATCTTACTCTCAATGGATGAAAATGATGGAAGAATGAACGAATACAGCAGTGTCTGTCTGTGGAATATATTTGGACACTGTTTTATATTTAGTAGCCTAGTGAACCCCTGTAAAACTTACCCTTTAAGAGTTTAATGATATATTTCTTTAATCAGATGACAGTATATCTTACTCAAACATGCCTTCCATCATGGAAGCTCAGCGTAGCACTAAGATTCATCGAGAATGGAAGCTTATCAGCACAACAAATGTTGTTCTGACACTTCTGGAGGAGAGGCCCGAGGACAGACCAAGCATGATATAAAGATGTCTCCAAGCTTCAATTAAAGAACTTTCTATAGGTCCCAGCACTGAAACAGTATGACAGAGTTGGTAAAGCCAAATTCAAGGCATAGAGTCTTGGAAGGACTATGTGATGGCTGAGACAGAGAGACAATCGAAAATGAGTTGCCACAGTAACACTGCCTGGCTCTGTAGAGGAAAAGGCATATGACTCTTCAAAATATATGAATACTTTGCTCATACTCATAGAATAACTAGCAATATAGAATGATGCAATCAAACAAAACTAATCAAATGACAAATGGCATGAATTTTGAAATCTAGTCATGTCACCATGAACACTGAAACTATCTTTCTTCGACATTATGTTTTGTGCAACTCTGACTGCATCAAGATACTGACTTTAAAGTCAATAAATTAGATAATACTGGGTAATGTCAGCTTCATATGGTTAGTACTAGATCAATGTGATTCATTATGGATTAGACTAAATCATATGTTAGCATAGGATTACTAGAATTAGAGGAATGAAGGATTAGTCTCCTAATGTGATTTAACCAAGACAGTTCCAGACCATGATCACAAATAAAAAATCACACATCCAATATAACTAAAGAGACAGACGAAGCAGGCATGGCACTGCCTAATGTACCATGAGATTGATTGACATAACATAACCAATTCTTGTATCTGTATAACATTATAATTACTTTAGAAAGAGTGGATAACAAAGATATTATATCCTCAGTTTTCTTGAATAGTGAAGATATTCGATTCTAGATAAAGGATGCATACAAGTATTATTTCTCAGTTGGCGTGATCAGAGTGTTGTTTCTCATGTGGGCGTGGTCAAGTTGTTGTTTCCCTCATGTGGGTGTGGTTAAATAATATATAAACATGTTACAGTACATAAAACATATATATGTGCTTTTGAATATAAGTGTTATAGAAGGGCCCTCTGTATATCGTGGACAGAGAAGAGAACAAATAGATCTATCCAGAAAGAACTCAAAATCAAAGAAAACTGGCTGATGCTACAAATAAGAATGAGAAAGTATTTTGAACATATAAAAAGACACGGAGGGGTGGAGAAGATCATTATGGATGGAGA
This sequence comes from Arion vulgaris, assembly GCA_020796225.1. Lineage (NCBI taxonomy): Eukaryota > Metazoa > Mollusca > Gastropoda > Stylommatophora > Arionidae > Arion > Arion vulgaris. The sequence continues at coordinate 513,304 of CM036755.1, forward strand.
CATCATGGCAAAGAGGAGAAGAGGATGACCATGGAAGATCATTTGGATGGAGACATCATGGCAAGATGAGAAAGATGACCATGGAAGATCTATGGATGGAGACATCTTCAAGAGAGAGAGTGACTGGGAAGTGATTCAGAATTTAACTGATGATCAGGACAATCTAATTGATGATGATGATGTAGTACATAGTGACAGTATATAACATGACCTTATTCCTCAACCTTCAAAGTAAGCATAACTATGACCTTTGAAGCAGGAATATGCACTAAACAACGTCATTTATTTCTTCAAAATAATCACTTTATTTCATAATTTAATTAAACAATAGGAAAAGAAGTTGTGCAAATTCAGAAGATGGCAATATGTAGTCGTAATAGAGGTGTGCTATGTTATAGCCATTTTTCATCATCATTCTCATCAAATTTTTCAACAATTATCTTGTAGCAATCTGTGGCGTCTGACTTAGCGACTTATCGGTAGTGCGCTCGATCACAACCCAAGAGTGCCTAGGTTCAAATTCTGTGGCTGGCTTTTTGAAGCAAATTAGTTTGCATGGATTTTCACAACATAAAAATATAAAATAGACCCCACCATTCAGAAACCAATGACAAAATACTGAATGTCCTGTAAACGTTATGCCACGATTTTGATTTCTTTCAATTCAAAAAATGTAATCTCATTTTTTTGGGAGGAAATATATCTGGTCAAATTTTGGGGTAAATTTTGGTAGTATATTGTAGTAAAAACAGATAACAATCTATTAATACTGTGTTATTATTCTGTTGATATGATCCATCAGATCAAATAATATTTTCACATATTAATTATATTTGATTCAAATCTCCCTATAGAACATTTTTATTTGCACATTTTTTTCTGTAGATCTAAAAATTTATATTTCTTGACTATATATATATATTTATATTTCATCAATAATCCAATTACTGTAGATTAATTTGTCCATTCCTTTTGACTGTTTTCAGTTCACATTTTTAGAAGTACCCAGTTTACACACTTTTGTTGATGTTATCTCCGTGTTGACAACTCAGATAGATTTATTTACACTTTGTATTTCACTTTTATTTCAACAATCATTTGGACTTTTGATGAAATCTTCAAAACAATACATACTCCCAGTATCTTCACATATATTCTTTGTTTCATGCCTCTAGTGTTATGTTGATTTTGGTGTGACATTTTTCTAAATATAATTTTAGTAGTGTTCTTCATGATTACATATCATTATCTCAATATATAAGTGGGTGTCTGTAGCTTAAGCGATAGTGAGCTTGATTACAACCCAAGCGTACCTGGTTTAAACTCAGTGGGAGGCAGTTTGGAAGCAAATTTGTTTCAGTGGATTTTTACCAACACTAAAAATATACCTCACTGTTTAGAAAGCGATTGCAAACTACTGAACGTATAAGTGGTACCTCAAAAATCGATGACTCATTTACAGTGGTTGATGTCGAAGTCCTGTAAAGAATATGCCACGATGATGTTCAAAAATAGATCTCATCATTCAGAAAGCAATGGCAAACTACTGAACGTATAAGTGGTACCTCAAAAATCGATGACTCATTTACTGTATTTGATGTGATGGCAACGTCCTGTCAAGCATATGCCATGATTTTCATTCTTTTTTCTTCTAAATACTGAAACGTTGAGATTGATTGTTGGTTACAGATCTGATTTCATAGAACTCTGGGCAGACACATAGGGGTCTCTCTCAACAGATGTGAATGGTATGCATACTGATGGTTCCTGTTGCTAGCTGGTTAAACACACAATTCTAACTGCCCTTCAGGCATCCAGTTCTTCTTGTGAAAAGTGTAATTCCAAATTCCTTAAATCGCTGAAGAGATTCAATGTTAATTTTAGTGTCCTCATCCAATAGTAGGTCGCCAAGAGACTGAAGAACATGCCCCTTATCCAACAGTAGGTCTCCAAGAGACTGAAGAAATCCCTCATCCAACAGTAGGTCTCCAAGAGACTGAAGAACATCCCCTGTATCCATATTTAACTCCCTGATGATCAGTGCTGTCAATGCAAGCCTGTCCGCTTTCTCATTGCTGAGATCAAGCGCATGCCCAGGACAGTAGATCCACATGAGTCTCTGAAGGTTAGAAACCTCTATAGATAACATCCACTCGTACACCAACCTGCCATTCTGAATCTTCCAAAGCATCTAGTGAGAATCAGACACAACAACATCCCCCAGTAAACACAGTCCCAAAGAGCCACTGGAGGGCAGCAGTAACAGCCTCAACCTCCATCTTCACAATGGAAGTAGTTGTCATGTACGCTCAGCTTTCATCTGGTTAACCTGTAGATGAATAAATTATATTGATTATATTTGAACAACCGTATGTTGTGGCAATAGGATCTACATGGATGGATTGGTAGTTCACCACCAAATGTCTGCATGGGCCTTCTCTGCAAGCTCATAGGGTAGAAAGATAGAAAGCAAGTGGTGCATTTAGTATGATAACGGGGACTGCCTAGAGTAGTTGATAGTAGCTCTGCCTGCTAGCTGTGAGACAACTCATTGCTCGGGTTCGAACCTACTGTCCGGCATTTGTTCGAGTCCCTGGTCTTACTCAGGACGATAACGTGAGTACCTCTGAAGTCGGAGAAAATCTGCCTGTATGGTGAGGGAATACTAATTACGAGTACATTAAGCATACGGCAGCCAATGTAAAGTAATTTACAATGTGCACGCTGCTGCCATTGTAAGAAATTGGAAAAACGGATTTTCACGCAAAAATCAGTTTCAGAGATGAAACTTCTCTGCAAGCTCATGGTAGAAGATGGAAGCAAGGATTTATATGATAACAAGCAGCATGACAATGGAAGTATTGGTGGTGACTAAAGTACTACTCTGGTTTTTAAGTCACAAAACTACACTCATGTGTGCATTCTGAGTGATTCATTGAGTATGATCCGGAAGGTGGAGGCTGGTTCTGTGCGCAGGCAATGGACATTCTGAACACACTCATTGAGTGTGGTCACAAAGGGGACTTTCATCTTAACCAATCCACATCAACAACTAAATAGCAAAAGCTAGGATTCAAGAAATGAATGTCAGAAAAAAAAAACATGCATATATGAATCAATGAACATTGAACTGGTATGATTAGTTGCTGGATGCTGTTAGAGACATTATAAAGGAGATTGGAGTACCTACGGACATGTCCGGAGTTGTTACTGCCTGTAATACAGCTTTTTTAGGGCAGTGTAGAACAGGGAGGGACAGGAGCCTGTGGAATATAATGGCCGCATGGCTAGTGCAGTCGCTGTGAAACTGTTCAGTATAGAATATTTTCTTTATGCCCCAACCAAAAAAGCTCTTGGCTCTACAGGGATTGAATACGAGTCTCCCACATAAGAGCATGTGCTCTAATCTATTCAGCCACACTCTCCACTGAAGTGTAATAGTGATATTCCAAACTCAAAATCTATTGACCAACACAGAAGATTTAAATTTATTTACACATCAAATAAAACTGAGTTTTTGTTTGAGTCAGAGATTTTGAATGATTTACTAAACTTAAGTTTGTTTCTCAAATCTTGTTAAGTAAGTCTGCAAGATTGTTCTATCTATCAACATGATATTGCTTTAGCTGTTATCTCGCTGTTTTCTTCCCTTGTGTGTGTGAAACAAAACACCAAGCAAGAAACCATGACATGTCTTATTACATTAGGCAACATTTTTATTTGCTCCCTGTCTTATTACGTTAGGCAACATTTTTATTTGCTCCCTGTCTTATTACGTTAGGAAACATTTTTATTTGCTCCCTGTCTTATTACGTTAGGCAACATTTTTATTTGCTCCCTGTCTTATTACGTTAGGAAACATTTTTATTTGCTCCCTGTCTTATTACGTTAGGCAACATTTTTATTTGCTCCCTGTCTTATTACGTTAGGAAACATTTTTATTTGCTCCCTGTCTTATTACGTTAGGCAACATTTTTATTTGCTCGTATTCTTCTTCACTATTTCATTTCCCATTTCAATTCCGACATGTGTGTGTGTGTGTGTGCAAAGTTGATGTATGGTAACGTTACTCGATAAACACTGTACAAGAATACACCAAAACTATGTGTGTGTGTTGATATTGTCGCCACCTTCACCCCTCATATCACATATAGACAAACCACATAAAAATGATACATTCTTTTATGTTTTAAATAAGAAATGTGCAAGTGTCACAAAGGAAAGATAGTCACTAATAACATTAATAAGGTATTTATTCATTTATTCTGACAATTTATTGTACATGTTTGTTCTATTTTCTTTTTTGAACATGTCCGATGTGATTTTAGTTTGCAATGTTGTAGGTCAAATTAGTATTATCTTTTGCTGTATATGAGAATAGCTATTTGTGTGTTCTTGATAGTTCATAGCAGTTTCATTAGTATAAGCTGCCTGATTGGCTGTTCGTGACACTAATGATACAAGTTTCACATTATTTCTGCATGTGTCAGCTTATCAGGCCAGATAATAGCTTGAAAGGTCATGGTCATTAAATGTTCTATTATAATGGTTCTCAGCTTTTAACAGATCACAGTCTCGTTGAAGTTTATGATATACATTAACGCGATTAACCTCTTACAATATCAAATATTTCATAATTTAATCAATATCAGCAATGGGTTTGGTTTAACAAAGTTTGAGAACCTCTCTCCTAGTACAATACAGTCAATAAGTAATTAGGGCCAGGTAAATCAATCTTTATTAACTCTTGTTAAGTCATTTTACTCATGATTAAGGGGCCTAAAGGAGAAGGATTGACTTTATTGTACCAGGTGTCCCCATTTAGCTATGTCCCTGTTAACAGAAGGGCATTCAGTCTGTTGAGTGTTGCACAAAGCATGAACTCCGTAGCTCCAGCAACAATCCTAGTAATGATAACTATGAATAAACTTTATTTGTTTACAATCCATTTAAGATTATATCAAATGATTATGGTTTCCGACTTCCTGTCACCTCAACCAATCAGAATTGTTCTACCAAACTATATTTACAAATTAAAAACAATAATCTATCACTGTTTGAAAAGTTAATTTATCAACACTGTCTGGTTCTAAGTGCACTCACACACAGAGAAAAAGAAAGAGAGAGAGAGAGAGAGACAGACATAGAGACTCACACACAGAGAAAAAGAAAGAGAGAGAGAGACAGACATAGAACAATTGTGGACTATGTTTTATTTTTCTTGAGTATAATTTGAATGTGAAGTTCTTTGTTCATATTTGATATGGCTGTCGTAACAGAATACTACAAGTGGATGTTTCAACTTGTCAATTTTGCACTTGTTCAATATTGTTATAGTTGACTTATTATCATCATTGTTATTTGTCTATCGTTTAATTTAATATGTATGATCGTTATATTAATTTACATGTCTCGAGTCAAGAATTTGAAGACATTTATTCAAGTAATTAATTCATGCAACTGAAGATATTGTCATGAAGTTGATCTGGTCTCTTTAGTTTGTTCTTTTTTGTGTCCGAGCATGTGTACATTTGGTAAGCATGCACACAAAATGTCAAGCATCATGTGGCTTGATGAAGCATTTTTACATATTTTCGTATTTGTGAATGTTCTATTTCTTTGTATATGATTGTGTTTGTAATATTATTAAGTGTATTCTTCATTTAAGAATCTCATTTCAGATGATCAATGTTTGCCCATTTGTCACCTGATTTGTTTTATCTGCTCTTCTAGATCGGAGCATATGTTTCGGAGAGCTGCTCTAGAAGCTGGCAGATGTGTTTCGAATAGATATAATCTGTCCGGAGCACATCTGATCCTTTCAGAAGCATGTATGATATTTTAGAAGAGTATAGGATCTCTCCGGAGGACATCTGATCTTTCCGGAGGACATCTGATCCTTTCAGAAGCATATATGATTTTTCAGCAGAGGATATGATTTTTTGGAGCACATATGATCTTTCCAAAGCACACTTGATCCTTAAGGAGCACGTGACATTTTAGGAGAGTATATGCTCTTTTCGGAGTACATCTGACCTTACCGGAACACATCTGATCCGTTAGGAGCATATATGATTTTTCATTTATAGGAGAGTATATGCTATTTTCAGAGCACATATCTTTCTAGAACTTACAGGATTTTTAAGAAGAGTATATGCTCTTTATGGAGCACATCTGATCTTTTTTGGAACATATAGGATTTTCAGAAGAATATATGCTCTTTATAGAATACATCTCATCTTTCTGGAGTATATATGATTTTTAAGTATATATGCTCTTTATAGAGCACATCTGATCTTTCTAGAACATATATATATATATATATATATATATATATATATATATTTAATATTACACTATCTGAGATGAGATATCCACTAATTCAATGATGTCTAGAATTATGTCAGAAATCATGTTTTAAATAGATGTGCTGGACATTAGGACACAAATATTTGCAGTGTAACCGCTGTAAACTAGCAACACAACATACCTATGTTGATTGACTCAAATCACACAAAATTGGTTTAAACATAGTTATTCTAGAGCAACACAGAAGAAGAAGAATCTACGAAGTATGTTGAACATAATATTGTATTTTTCAAACTAATGGTGCATTAAAGTGCATAGTTTTGTAGATTCAATCAAATGCTGGTAGAGTAGTGGTTTATGTGTATATCAGACACAATGACAGTCAAGTTTATGTACATTTGTGCTGCACTTGAACCTAAATGGAAGAAGATAACATTAAAACAAACTAGTCGACTTCAACCCCAAATGGTAAGATGTACTTCTGTGACTTCAACCCAAATGGTAAGATGTACTTCTGTGTGACTTCAATCCCAAATGGTAAGATGTACTTCTGTGTGACTTCTTAACTCCTTGTGGACCAAAAGCCACACTACATAGCTTTGGGATGGACGCCATTTTACCAGTAGCCACACTAAAGGGTATTGGTTATTCTAATATTAGTGGCTTGTAAAACATGGCTTTTGCCCTAGTCCACTAAGAGTTAATTGACACCCATCTTGCATTACATGCGATTAGCTTGACTCTTGTCAAATCAATTTATATATCTAGACATTTGTCAAATTACATTACTGTAAATGTTTAGCAAACCAAAATTACTTTTCTAAACCGGGCATAGATTTCACAAAGAATATTTGTGTTCGACGACCATGTACCAACAGAAACAAATTTCTTTCATAATGCATTTATGGAGTATTGTGTTTACTAGTTTGATTAAAGAGGAACAAATATTTTTATTTTTCTTGTTGAAGCTTCCGTTGTCTAAAGTCTCTAAACCCGAAGGATTGACTTCATTGCATCGGGTTTTTACTCCATATGGCTTGATCCATCTTTCCAGAAATGGCATGCCACCTGCAGAGAGTACTGCACAAAACACAACCTCCATAGCTCCATCAGAAATCCTAGGGATCTCTGGAAATGAACTGCACTTATAAACAAAGCAATACTGTCTGGATTCGAACCTACAACCTTCTGAACGCAAGTCAATGGCTTAACCATTTAGCCACAGAGACACCTCTCTCCTTATGATAGACAGTAATTGAGATGCAGATAATATTAAATTAAATAGATAATTGTTTCACAAATCTTTTCAAAGGATAACAAGTTTTATAAATGACAAATAAGAGTTGAATTATTTGAGAAATATTTGGTAGGGGGATATCTATTATAGATCTAATATCTATGGTAGGGGAATGTGATTCTTCTTCTTCATTCTGCAGTCAAATTTATTATAGATCAACAAGTAGCTTTATCAGAAGGTAGTAATTTAAGCAAGGGCAAATGATGAGTGTATGCAGGCCACTTGGATCAAATACTTTTATTAGCGATTCTTTTTTTTAAAATGACAAATGTATATTTTGTTGTTTGTCCCGATGTATTAGATATAGCTTCATAATTTCATCTTTACAATTCTGCACTGCACAAGTTTGAAGCCATGTTTTTAGATCACAACTTTTGTGTGCAAAAGTTGCAACTTGCACAGAAATATCAATCACAACTAGAGTTTTTTGCTTGACATCTCGAAGAATTGTTTTGCCATTTGCAATTGTAAGTTTGTTTGTCTGTCATTTTGCTCATCAAATTACCAATTTGATCTTTGTCCATGCTAGATTGATTTTCATTCACCCTCAACAGTTTCTTATATTGTGAAGCTGTTTGTTTCAATACTTGTCCACATGATGAATTGTATTCTTGCTTCAGGAATCAAAATATGAAGCTTTTGTGTGAAAGATTGAGTGTAATATCTTGCTTTCTTAGTATGGTCACCAATAAATTGACAATTCATCACATTTTAATTATTACATAACACTTTCATAGTTAACAATTTAATAGATAATGAAGACCCTACCTGAGTAGGAGTTTCCGCAGCAGTAAGATAGAACACACGCCTAGAGTTTAGGTTCTGGTCTGCAAAAAGCGGATCCTCCACGACTATAGGGTGAACTCAAACTCAGGTTTCTGGGTCTGCAAGAAAGCTGGGTACTCTCCTCCACGCACTATAGGGTGAACTCAAACTCAGGTTTCTGGGTCTGCAAAAGCTGGACCTCAACATAGGTGAACTCAACCAGGTTTCTGGGTCTGCAAGAAAGCTGGGTACTCTCCTCCACGCACTATAGGGTGAAAACTCAAACTCAGGTTTCTGGGTCTGCAAGAAAGCTGGGTACTCTCCTCCACGCACTATAGAGTGAAAACTCAAACTTCCTGGGGGTTCGATAATAACAACAACAACAATAGATACTGCTTCAATCATGGCTACACTTATTACAGAACAAATTACACATACAAAAACAATGAATTATGCTCGTACTAGTAGTAGAAGCGTGGTTTCATTCCTTGTGGAGCAAACGCTACACTACATGGCTTTGGTTGGACACTTTTCTACCAGGAGCCGTACTAAAGGGCGTTTTTATTTTAAAAACAAATGGCTTGTAAAAACATGGCTTTTGCCCTGGTCCACTAAGAGTTAACCAGTGTTCTGTTCATTGACTGTTGTTCATTTTGCAGATTTCATTAGTTTTTTTTCAACATTACACAATTCACAAACTCATCGTTAACATTACAACTCACAAACTCATCGACATTCAACACAAATTGGCGTTAATATTACACAATTCACAAACTCATCGTTAACATTACAATTCACAAATTCGTCTTTAATATTACACTTCACATATTCTACATCAGCTGATGTTATCTATGTTACATTACCTAAATCAGGCTAGAACATGTTTTTCCCCAACCTTCCATCAACCCTCATGCCTAGTAGGACATTGTTTTATTTTTGGGACCATATAAAAATAGTATACCATCTCTCTCTCTCTCCCTCTCCACTCAATAAACTATTGTCATTTTTATTTTTAAAATAATTATTAATGAAGGATAGACTCTGATCACTAACTAGCACTTTGTGTTGGAGCAGTAATAATTCTTTCTTTCTTTTGTACTTCTCTGCAGCTTTTTGCAGTTAGGTGGTGTCATAGGTTAAACAGATGATCGGTTTCCAAGATGATGCATGTTCGAATTGTGGAGTTGTAAGATTTCTGTAACGCTATCAATCCATTTTGTTTCTTGGACTGCCCCTTCCTCTTGATAGTAATACAAGAACATCTTCTTCTTCTTCTTTGCATTCGTTCCTTACGACCAATTTTAATCACTCTTTGTGATACGTTTGATCTTTGTCAAGAACGTGTATACGTTGCACATTGGTTTGGTGGGCCCTAAACGCATAGACTTCTACACGTTTAGGACATGTGCATCCGATTCCAGCCAAACCTCCTTAGTTGCCTCTTACAACATGTGTGGCAGGTAACAGTGGTTCTATTCTTTACACCCCAAATGTAACCACTCGGGCGATACAAGAACATCTAATTAGTTTCTAACATCTCACAGGGATATTTGACTAGGGCATGTTTTAAAGCATAGTATTTCATCTGCTCACTATGAATTCAGACTTAGTTATGGTGAATTATAAGGCATCTCTATTTGATTTTGACATGAAAACTTGCTTTCCTTATTACAAGTACCCCTCATTGTTCAGACGAACCTCACTCCGACTTCAGAGGTACATGTAATTTAGATCCCCAAGTAAAGGATCAGGGTCTTATGTAGTACAACCTTGAACTGTATGTGCAGACAATTTTTTGACTCAAGCTGGCCTCGAACCATGAATTGTCAATGACGTGTAGTCAACTCTGCTATCAACTACCGCAACCACCATGATTTCTCTCTCTTTAGCCTGTTACGCCCCTGGCGTTTAGGGCAACAACAAACGTACACCATTCTTCCCTGTTCATGGCCTTCCTCTGTATTGTGTTCCAACTATGATTCATTTCCTTCAGCTCTTGCTCTATCGCTTCTCCTCCAAGTCGTCTTGGGTCTTCCACGCTCTCGCCTACCCTCTGGAGTCCATCTCAGTGCAGTTTTCGTGTCGGAGCCAGTCTCCATGCGCATCACATGTCCAATCCATCTCCATCTCGTCTTCGGATGATAGTGCCCATATTCTCTTGTTGGCATCGTGCAAGCAATTCTTGATTCGAGATAGTAGTCGGCCAGTACACGCGTAAGATTTTTCGCAGACAAGTTGTATGAAAGGCGGAGAGTCTGGACATATCCTGTTCTGTCATTCTCCAGCATTCCGATCCGTACAGCAAAGTTGACAGCACACAGCTGTTATAGATACTAGTCTTGGTTCTGATGCTGTATTGGGCAGATTTTCAGGCGGTCTGAAGGGTCATGAATGCACTTCGTGCTTTACTCAGTCTGTTTTTAATGTCAGATCCAGCGGCTCCTTCATTGCTAATAACACTTCCAAGGTATGTGAAAGCGGTTGTATCTCGGAGGGTTTTACCTTCTAGTTTGACTGGTGCTGGGGTTGCTATGTTCAGAGTCATTACTTCAGTTTTCTTCTGATTTATTTTCAGCCCAACCATCTCACTATATTGGTTAAGGCGGCAGGTCTTTTCCATGATTTCATTGACCATTTATTAAAAAACAAAATGCTGAATTAAAACAAAACAAACTATATGTCCTGTTAGATACTGATTAGTTGTAGATATTTGAATTAAGTATCATGATAAGTCTCTGCCATGATAAGTCTCTGCCATGATACGTCTCTGTTATGATAAGTCTCTAAATCATGATAAGTCTCTAAATCATGATAAGTCTCTGTCATGATGTCTCTGTTATGATAAGTCTCTAAATCATGATAAGTCTCTGCCATGATAAGTCTCTGTTATGATAAGTCTCTGCCATGATGTCTCTAAATCATGATAAGTCTCTGCCATGATAAGTCTCTGTTATGATAAGTCTCTGTCATGATAAGTCTCTAAATCATGATAAGTCTCTGCCATGATAAGTCTCTAAATCATGATAAGTCTCTAAATCATGATAAGTCTCTAAATCATGATAAGCATCTGTCATGATAAGTCTCTAAATCATGTTAAGTCTCTGCCATAAGTCTCTAAATCATGATAAGTCTCTGTCATGATAAGTCTCTAAATCATGATAAGTCTCTAAGTCATGATAAGTCTCTAAATCATGATAAGTCTCAAAATCATGTTAAGTCTTTGCCATAAGTCTCTAAATCATGTTAAGTACGATATCGGGGAGAGAGGAGAAGAGGAAGACAACAGCAAAGATGGATTCATAATGTCACAGATGATTTGAACATGACGGCAGAGGAGGCGGGACATCTGATCTATGAGAAAGAGAAATTCTGGAGGATTGTAGGAGGATAAAGTTCGGCTCAAACCAAGCTGTTCAATAATAATGATGATGATGGTTCGTTACAATGATAGAGTTTATTATCAAACAAAAAATGAAAAATATATATAGTCTAAACAAACTCAGTCTTTTATACATAGGATTCCCACCATGCTTAAACAATGATATTTCTTAGGATAACATCATGCTTAAACAAGGATATTTCTTAGGATAACATCATGCTTAAACAAGGATATTTCTTAGGATAACATCATGCTTAAGCAAGGATATTTCTTAGGATAACATCATACTTAAGCAAGGATATTTCTTAGAAATCACACCATTCTTAAACAAGAATATTTCTTGGAAATCACACCATTCTTAAACAAGGATATTTCTTAGGAATCACATCATACTTAAGCAAGGATATGTCTTAGGATAACATCATGCTTAAATAAGGATATTTCTTAGGAATCACATCATGCTTAAACAAGGATATTTCTTAGACATAACACCATACTTAAACATTGATATTTTTGTTGTCAATTTCATCTAAATATGCATCATCTTCAAGCTTATACGTATGATTTATTATGTGTATGTATATATATTTGTGTGTGTGTGTGTACATATTTGTTGGTCAGTTTGGTTTGTGATCGCACTTTATGCTACAAATCTGGCAGTTTTTTCCTTGTCCACTAGTCTCATATTACAGTAATATTTCTGTTTTTTGAGGGAATGCTAAAATTGAAATGAATAGATCTGAAATTACAAGACTCATTATTACAGTAATATTTCTGTTTTTGATTAACAAGACTAGTTGACTTTCTTTGAATGTACAATTTTTGTGAGTTCTACAAAAACTGTGGATCTCTGTGGTTTAGAGGCTAGGTGCTCGCTTCTAGTGCCAAAGTTACTCGGTTTGCTCCCTAGTGGAGACATCTAAATATGTTTACAGAGATCCTGATCTCAGTGTAGGTGAGATCGAGTTCCTAGTTCTATTAGAGAGGGATGATAAAATGTAAGTCATGTGTTCAATTCGATCATATAAAAGAACTCTTTGCAGTTCAAAATTGAGAAGATCAGGCTGGAAAGCCGCTGCTCGGGTAAAATTCATTAGAAAGATAAAAAAAACATAAACATCCCACAAAATATTCTCATCATCTTCTAAATTATATCAGGGACCCTCGCCGGTGCTAAGAGTCAGTCAGTGTCGTTGAGATCTTCCTATGTAAGAAAGAGATCAGAGCACACATGGTAACTCACTGAAGTGCAATGATGATGATCCTATCAATCACTCAATCATATGGAACAATTTGACAGAAAATGTATAGGGATCTGTCAGATTTGGAATATCTATGTCTTCAAAGTGACACAATTTGTGACATTTTTATGACATCAATCACAAACAAACAAACTGTCAAATATTGTGCTTGTTTCATTATTTTGATGACATGTATTTAATATGGACTTATTACTTTCACTTTTGGTGTATGCATAGGATGTACCTTTTTAAGAAATTCTCTCTCCCCTTCCCCATATCAGATGCTAGTATATGTCCTTATATATGTCAACATTTCTATGTCATGATTTCATTACAACACTCGTTCTCTATCCTCTAACATAATTTGTATGTGAAAATGGTTGGATAAATGGCCGCCGAGTCCTGCATATTATTTTTGAATGAGAGTTTTAGTGGGATGTGTGCAATTATATGAATATTTATCATTACTAATTATTATCTAGTCCACACAAAAAAAAAATGAAATGATCAGAAATATCTTAATTTTCAGCATATTTACAGTGCAATTATTTCTATATGTGTAGGTGTTTAACTATTCCTTAATTCACTTCTGTCTGTGACGCATAGCCCAAGGGTCCAAAGGAGAGTCAAAAAAATAAAGCAAAGGAAAACATTGCTGTTAAAATCTGGCAATGCTAGTTGTTTTAAACACGTGACCCGTCATCTTGAGCTCCTCTGGGCCCAGGTCTGCACATACTACTACTATTACTACTACTACTACTGCTACTACTTCTACTACTACTGCTATTATTATTATTATTAAAAAAACAACATCCTTATCATTTCAGCAGGAAATAAACTCTCAGACTCTCATAAGTATTGTATTTATTTATATTGTATGTCAGCTGATGTCGTTGGTACAACGTAAACGTCTGTTGACAGGTCAAGATGTCAGTTCCAGCTGTTTGGTTTTTGTTTTGTTAAAACTATTCCCAGTTTTGAGGATCACTGTGCTGATTCTAGGTAGATGATTTTGGTACTTCCACGAGGTTACTACCTTGTATTGGGAGGAGCTTGGATACATTCATGATCCGGAAAGCTATGCTGACAACACTTGCTTCCTGGTAGGGACAGACAGTTGAAGGATAGATGGCAGACAAAATGTGACTTTCAGGTTGAGAGTTGGACAAGGGGTTAACAACCCATTCCTGAAAAAAAAATATTGTGTTGCGGAATCAAGAGATAACTCGTTGAGGAAACGAGTAATCCACTGCTATATATAGCCAATATTTTTATATGGCAGCGTGTCATGGAATACATTGCGAGGCATTGATTGGCAGAAAAAAAGAATAGTAACTGCGATCTGGAAGGCATGTCGCAAGAGGTGACTAAGATAGGGACCTAGTGAAAATACCCTAGTAAATAAAAAAACTTCCAGAAATGGGATGTGCTGGCCTACTTGTAGGCGCATAACTGGCACAATGTACAATCGCTCTTAGCCTTGGATCACATACAAATCACAATTAGTGGTTAACACGTGGTCTATATGGAGCGTTCGAAGAAGACTTATCTTTTCATCCATCATATCTTGAGGAATTTCCTCCTTTTTCAACACTGGACAAGAAGATTGTAGAGAATAAATTTTTTCTAGTCCTGGTGTCTTGCCTTTTACAAGTGTATTGATTACTACAACACCAAGATCAAGATGGAAGTGAAAAGAAAATGATAAAACGTATTTTCCTACCAACACTTTGTTACCAGTATCAAACTTGGTCTCTTACAGCAACACACCACATGCACAGAAAGCTCACCATGTGTGAAATGCTTGAGGAAGGCATGGGGTCACTTGGAAAGATAAACTACGAAATGAGGACATCAGAAGCAGAGTGGACATAACTTCATGCACCGAATACATCGAAAGACAACAAATGCAGTGGTTTGGACATTTAATGAGAATGAAATACAACCAACCACCAATAACAGCATACAATAAAAAGAGATCAGGTACTAGAGCTAAGGGAAGACCAAGAAAAAGATGTATAGACAATATCAAAACCACACTACATAAATACGGATATAACACAACAAGGGCAACACATCTAGCCCTAGAACGCAAATTAAAGCTCTTATCCCTACGCTTAACAGCAAGAGTGGACAACCAACTCCCATCTTCCACCTGGGAATAGATAATAGACAAAATTGATTGCTTCCGAAGGTCTCGTCTCTGTGGGTTTGTCGTCCAGTTAAGTTAGTTCATGACGTTTCAGTATGATCCGATTTAGGTCATGGTTTGCTGGCTTATCCACAGAGTAAAGATTACAGTAGTCCTCATCCCATCCTCCTCCCTTTCCGAGCTGTTTGTTAATATCTTTCATTGACTCGACCTTTTCTGATCTTGCTGTCTTGCAAACAATGCTCCGACTCAAGCGGGCAAAAGTATGGACAGAGCCGATATCATCAATGCGGTACGCTCTCATTTATGTGACCGTCCGAGTGGTTACCGGGGCCCAAATTTGGGGTGTAAAGAATAGAACCACTGCTACCTGCCACGCATGTCGTAAGAGGCGATTAAGGAGGTTTTGGCTGAAATCGGATGCACGTGTCCTAAACGTGTAGAAGTCTGCGTTTAGGGGCCTACCAAACCAACGTGCAATGTATACACATTCTTGACAAAGATCAAACATATCTCAAAGAGTGATTAAAATTGGTCGTAAAGAGCGAACGCAAAGAAGAAGAATATTTATGTGACATGAGCGAGTCTCAGACACTGGAACGAATTCAAAAATTAGACGTTAAGTTTGGACATGTCAGACAGCATAGAGAGAGAGAAAAATATACTAATCAAATTATCATGGGTACAGTGAGCAAATGGACTTTGGGATGGCTGCTGCAGCGGAGGACAGAGCACGAATGGGAATGCCCAATGTGCCATGGTGTCGATCGCATAACATAACATGTCCGATATTAGTAGGGCCATTTTTATGATGTTCGGTCTCGGTCTACTCTTGTATTTTCTTACATTGCCGTGCTGATATCCATATCTGCAGCATGTTGTATCACAGAATATAGATTAGACCAGTATTACACTTCAAAGAGTTACACTTCAGTGGGTACCATCACACTGCGGAGTGCCAGGTAACGAGAAGGCAGACAAACTTGCTAAAAGGGGAGCAGAATGTGAACAAATAGATAATGAAATCACATACTTTGAAAAAAAGAGCTATCATGGACATTAGAAAAGAACCTACAACATCCAACGATGACTCTAATAGCCGTCCATCGCAAGCGATGATGACAACAATCTCAGACGTGTACTGTTGCACCTCTCTGGTGTGTGCGGAGGTGACTGTAGAGTCCAATCCTAGAACAGAATCCCCGACCACACACTTGACCGACAAGGACAGACTATCATCTTCCGACTCAGGATAGGTCATAACAGACTGAACAAACACCTCCACAGGCTGCGATTGTCCCCAACCCCTCTGTGCCCCTGTGGCTCCGCTGAACAAACCACAGAACATGTCCTGCAAGACTGCCCCCTGTATGTCCTCCCAAGAAAGGAATGCTGGCCCTACAACACAACACTACATTCAAAACTACATGGCACTAGAGATGAGCTCCAGAATACAGTCGATTTCATCATAAGAACGCGTCTAACGGTATAATCATCAAAAAGCGATCGCAAAGAAGAAGAAGAAGACCAGTATTCATTTGCACATATCATTGACTCCAGCTGCATTGCTGATTTTGTTGCCCAAGACGGTCTTTTGATCTTTGGGAGGGTTATTTTTTTCATTTTTAGGGCTCTTTTTTTTTCCTCAATTAGAGAGCCGAGTTAAGACATTGTCTATTCACACTTTTCTTGCTCTTCCCCATTGTTAAGGCACCAAATAATTTCACAGACAGCTAAGTAACAGATGATCAACAGCATTTTAATACCTACTTTGTGTTACCAGAGCCAAACATGGACAATGAGCAAAGCGCAGTCACAAAAAATAACTACATGTCAAATGCGTTGCCTGCGAAAAGTTACCAACAACACCAGAAAGACAGAGTCACCAACATCAGCATAAGAAAGAAAGTTGGCAGAGAACCTTGCTTGAATTACATTGAGAAACAAAGAATGAAGTGGTTTGGCCACTTAATAAGAATGCATCCAAACTCCACAGTATACAGAGTCATCTACAAAAGAACATCAGGAAAGAAGGCAAGAGGAAGACCACGAAAAATATGGTTAGATGGCATAGCAGAATCCCGTAAAAGAGCAAAAATAACAATCACCCAAGCCACCAGAGCAGCGCAAGACAAAACAGAAAACCACGACACTGGGCAACAACCCGGTAGTAGTGTGACGACAAAAGAAGAAAAAGAAGAGAGCTGAGTGTTGTTTCATTGTGTTCGATTCAGACTTTGTTGGAGAATTTCTTGGCGCCAAAGGAAGAGATGGCACCATGGGCATCCACATACACTTTTACAGAAGGGAGAAAAATGAATTTTAAAAATGTTAGTTGTTTGTTTAGTTTAGTTTTAGTTTAGTCGTCGGATCACCATCACTGCACGTCGAACAAATTAGTCCATAAGTGCTCCGATCTCTCCCTCAGTATGTCCATCAGCGTGTGGCGACTAACGACACCGGTTCTTTGTTGGTTTACAATTCTTCTTTGTCTGCCAGCATAGCGTTCTTGTCGAGCTACACCACACTTAACTTTGAGTTCTTGCAGTCTGGTTAGTGTTGTGGATTCGCCGCTATTACGTGAATCATGTACACGCCCTCTCTCCTTAAGGAATTTATAATATCAGCCTGGTCCATTGCTCGCCGGCTTTGGACAGCAGCCATACCTGCAAGCTTATCCGCACGTTCATTCCCCTTACACCTGCATGCCCTGGCACAAAAATAAAACTGATCTTTGTCAGCTTAGACCTCCCCATCGACTCTATCCAATGCCTCCGAGCCCATCCTGTTTCAATCTTCCTGAGCATACTCATTGAGTCACTGAGAAAACATGCATGGATAAAAGTCTGTGATTCTAGCCAAATCATCGCTTTGGTAACCGCCATGATTTCCATAGTGAGACTGCTCGTAGTCACGGCAAAACCACCACTGTCTTCCTTCACAACATCACCTCCGACCTGAGCAGTGAAAGCCCACGAGCTCCGCACATGTCGAATCACCGAACCATCCGTATAAATGATTACATCATGCGCAGATGCGTTCTCAAGTTGTTTGTTTACTGCGCGGAAATGAAGACGACCAGATCATACATAAAACTGTGTTATCATCTTCGAACGCTCCATACCGTTCACTTGTTAAACCACTCTTTGTGTTTTGTACGTGATTTGAGCCTAAGAATGATTTTACGTTGTGCCAGATGCACCTACAAGTAAGCCAAGACATCTAATTTCTGCGACGCTTTAAATTTACTAGGGTAGCTTCACTAGGCCCTTACCTCAGTCGCATTTTACGACAGCACTTGTAGGTCGCAGTGTTACTATCTTTACTTCACTTGCGAGCTCCGGCAACACACGGGCATAGCTGTGTTATCAAAAAAGCTGTATTCCAGTGTTGAAACTTTCCCTTCCTGATATAATATATAGACACACATGGATGGCAGTCATACATGGTAATTTTAAAGGTGTTCCACTTTTCATCTAAGTTACTTTATTTCATTTTCAAACAGAGCAGTAACTTCTTTCTGAAGGTTTCCGTATTCTCTGCCCTCATACTTCTATGGATGTTGATCTTGGGTTCTGATTGTCTTCTTGCTTTATGAACTTTTCTTCGTAGTGCTTTGACTTTGATGACGACTAGTGCGTGATCTGTATCACAGTTTGCGCTTTGGAAAGTGCGTGCGAGTTTGAAAGCCCTGAGGTGTTTTCTGTGTGTGAATATGGAATCAAGCTGATGCCAGATCTAGGGTGGTACCACGATACTCTATGGCTGTATTTAATAGGAAAAACACAACTTGTTGTGAGAACAGAATTCAAGCAGTCTCTAACCATTATCGTTGATATTTCCAATGACATGATGACCCAGGCATATTGGCCATAGCTTTTTACACCGTCGAAAGCAACTCGTGGCGCCCTATCCGTCGCCACTTTGAGAGGACGTAACCCGTGATTATAGCTTTCCGTGTGGTGTCACAAGCCAAAAGCAAGGATGAAGTGTCCTCTCCATTTATGCATGGGCAGCTAGTATTGGGAATGTGCAATGTCAATTTCTCACAAATCCCCTCTCGACCCTTCTGTTGTAATCCAAAATCCATACATTTGGAATCAAGCATGGTTTGCAGTAATACACGGAGACGGGATTTGGTGGCAGAGAGCAACAATATAAAGAAGAGCTGGAGGGAGCTGCATGAGATAGCTAGCGATAGGAAGACTTGGCATGAGTTGGTTGAGGGTCTATGTCCCAAACCCGGGGTTTAAAAAAGGCAGATAGAGAGATGGTTTGCAGTGGATGCCAGAAAATGGAATATATACCTAACCATCAACTGCATGCTTCTTATTTCTCCTCCTCCCTCTTCTAAATTGAAAAAATGAAAGGTAAAAGGAAGAGGAAAAAGAAGAAGCAGGCTGTTGATGGTTATGTGTATATTCCATTTTCTGGGGCCCATAAACTAATGAGATAAAACACACAATTTGATTGGTTTAGTGCAATAAATTAGCCAATAAATGTCGCCATTACAGTTGCTTCAAATTTCTGCACCAACCGGAAACCGAATTCTACAAACGATTAAGCATTGCATTTTTGTTTTCGATAAAGATAAAAGAGACGAAGACAAAAAACATCTGTACTTTGCTGTATTTCATTTACAATATTTATTCCTGTTGGACTTGAATTGAGATAATTCTTTTTAAGTGCAGGTGAGGTATACACAGTATATTAAAACTTTTAATATTATCGTAGAACTATTATACATAAGATTAGAATAAGACAAGTAATGAAGACGAAGTATTATTCAATATATTGATTAGCCAGTCTAGAATTCGTTGAAGTACTTGCACAGTGCTGAGTGCAGCACAGCACTGTATGTGTATTGTATTGTATGTAATATGTATGTATCAGTCAGTGTATGTATATTGTATTCATTGAAATAGAATTTAGAAACGAAAACTAGAATTGATTTACTTACTTAGTTATTAGTAAGTTAGTTATAGTATTAGTAAGTACTTACTTACTCAGGATACTAAACTCTAAACTAAACCGACTAAACTTAAACTCATAAAGACATAAACTGTATCCTTATTTTTTGGCTGGTAAATACTAAATAGTAAATACAATACAAGTTAGTTAAGAATTGTTGC
The DNA here is from genome assembly GCA_020796225.1 of Arion vulgaris. Lineage (NCBI taxonomy): Eukaryota > Metazoa > Mollusca > Gastropoda > Stylommatophora > Arionidae > Arion > Arion vulgaris. The sequence continues at coordinate 533,579 of CM036755.1, forward strand.
AAGGACTATCGTGTATTCATAAATAACCCATCCTGACAAAAATGACAACAACCGACAACGAAAGGTCGGCAAACTCATGCACATTAGTTAGTAGTTAGTTAAATTAGCGGCCCACATCAGCCATCATGCACAATCAATGAAGCTAGGAACCTGAGGGCCCTGAGTCAGATCATGATGATCATGGAGGCAGAGGTACACCAGACTCAACACCTACACAACATTGGTCCATTGGACACTGAAACTGAATAATAATCCCTTCACTTATCCATATGAACACCAAAACAGTAACACTTGCATCTCAATTGTCCAGAACAAGACACAATGTTTGCATGTAAACAATGAGAACATACCACATCAAGAAGAAATTTGTAGGCATTGCTTAAAACTTTGTAGTGGTTGTGAAAGAGCAACTAGTTCTCAGTCAAGCACCTCTCTATTAGTTAGTAATCCTCTTGTGATTTACTATCACCAGCTGTTCTTGTTTTTCTGCTTGGCAATGTTCACTTGTTCTCTGTTTTATCTTAATCAGCGTTCTTGTTGTTATTTATTATTTGTGCTGCTACTCCCTTTTGTAGTTGGAACTACGGTGCCCACTTCTTGTTTCAAAAGTATTGAGTTCATTTCCAGCTATCCCAGAATTTGGGGGTATCTATGGCAAAGTGATTAGGATGTTTGCATGCCATTCTGAAGGTTGGAGATTTGAATCTGGACCAAGTCATATGTGCATTTTTTTAATGAGTTCCCTAGGATTGTTGTTGGAGCTACTGAGTTCGTACTTTGTGCAATCCTCTCCAAGGACCTAGACATATGGGGTAATACCCAGTGCACCGAAGTCAATCTTTCGTCTTTAGATTTTTATGAAACTTTTAAAGGTTTGAAGATGTTGCACAGTGCACGTGTGGTGCTGGGGCCCGCAAGAGAAGTAAAGAATAGCACCACTGCAACCTACAAGGCATGTTGTAAGAGGCAACTGATGTAGGACCTAGGGAAGCTACCTAGTAAATAAAAATCATAGCAGAAATCGGATGTGCTGCTGACCTACTTGTAGGCGCAAAACATAGAATCGCGCTTAGGCTCAGATCACATATAAATCACACAGAGTGGTTAACAAGTGGTCGAAATGGAGCTTTTGAAGAAGAAGAATATGTTGCACAAATAAGTGTATGTCCCTGAGCAACCAGATTTCAGACCACCGACTATATTCTTCAAAATGATGTACTTACAGTAGACTTCTTTATTTTCTGATTTGTTTTTTAGACAGGAATTCTGGATTGTCTAATAAAGTCTGCTGTTTGTTTCAGGATTTCACCTTTACCATACCAGTTTCTCTCCGATGGTGGTGTGGGCCATATTCTTTTCCTTAGGTCTGCCTAAAGTGAACAGTTTTGAAGAACATGTTCTGTTATCATATCTGCTGATTCACAGTTGCTGTGGCTTAGAAATGTTTATATTGAATTTTGTATATAAGTACTGTGTCATTGTATTGTTCTGAAGTGAATTTAGTTATGTTCATTTCAATGTTTCCTAGGGCCCCTATCTTTCTTGAACCCTTTGCCTCTGTTTTGTGATTCTTTGATGATTTCTTCTCAGAGTAAGGCCAACATATCTCCATCTTCTCTTATCACAGTTGTTCAGTAGGATACACACATTTACAGATGAGTTACTGATATAATTTAGGAACATAAAACCCAACTATATATTACCACATCTACTTAGTTACACTCTAGCATGACATCAGTTGTAATTGTTTATATGTTACATCAGACCTTACTCATGCACATATATTTCGAAAGACTATTAACAATTTTTTTCTTTTCAGGAATAAAAATTTGACACAATGAGTCACCTTGGTTAAAAGAAACAGACAGTTGTCAAGGTCGAGGTCCCCTTCATATGAAAAATCACGGAGAAGAGTTGACCAGTTTGGTCGATCATTGCCGTTAAAGTCAAAAAGCAGGAGTCGCAGTAGCAGCAGAAGTAGAGATAGAAGCTTGGGCAGACAAAATAGTTTTAGACGCAGTCGAGAGCCGAGTCCCAGTAGAAGAATCCGGGGCGGCCAAAGAAATTTAAATCGGGGTTATAATAAAACTAACAGAAAAGGTAGGACAGGTAATACTAGAGAAGAACAATATTCCAGGAAAAAGTCAAATAACAGCAGTAGCAGCAGCAGTGATAGCGAAAGTTCAAATAATAGTCCGACACGTATTGTGGCCAGCAGCAATCCAAAGCATATCAATTCCAGAATCTTTGTTGCCAATATTATTTCGAAAGAAGTCACCAAAGGGGACCTGATTAAACAGTTTGAAAAATATGGGCCTGTTATTGGTAAGTAGGCATTGCTATTTAGATTTACGTAATCAAATATGGGCCTAAGTAGACATTGCTATTTAAATGTAGATTTACGTAATCAAATATGGGCCTAAGTAGACATTGCTATTTAAATGTAGATTTACTTAATCAAATATGGTGTAAGTAGACATTGCTATTTAAATGTAGTGACTTAATCAAATATCGGACTGTTATTGGTCAGTAAGCATTACTATTTAAATGTGGATTTCGCCCGTGTGTTGCAGGGGCCCACAAAGACACCAAAGAATAGTATCACTGCAACCTACAAGGCATGTCGTAAGAGACGATTGATGTAGGGATGCTATCCTAGTAAATAAAAAGCGTTGCAGAAATCGGGTGTTCTGGTCTACTTGTAGGTACATAACTGGCACAGCGTACAGTCGCTCTTAGGCTCAGATCACATGCAAATCACAAAGAGTGGTTTAACAAGTGGTCGATATGGAGCTCAAGAAGAAGTCCTGGAAGTATCTGAGTCACTAAGCTAAACATTATGTGGGAGTCACTAAGCTAAACATTATGTGTGAGTCACTAAGCTAAACATTATGTGTGAGTCACTAAGCTAAACATGTGTGAGTCACTAAGCTAAACATTATGTGGGAGTCACTAAGCTAAACATTATGTGTGAGTCACTAAGCTAAACATTATGTGTGAGTCACTAAGCTAAACATTATGTGTGAGTCACTAAGCTAAACATTATGTGTGAGTCACTAAGCTAAACATTATGTGTGAGTCACTAAGCTAAACATGTGGGAGTCACTAAGCTAAACATTATGTGTGAGTCACTAAGCTAAACATTATGTGTGAGTCACAAAGCTAAACATTATGTGTGAGTCACAAAGCTAAACATTATGTGTGAGTCACTAAGCTAAACATTATGTGGGAGTCACTAAGCTAAACATTATGTGTGAGTCACTAAGCTAAACATTATGTGTGAGTCACTAAGCTAAACATTATGTGTGAGTCACTAAGCTAAACATTATGTGTGAGTCACTAAGCTAAACATTATGTGTGAGTCACAAAGCTAAACATTATGTGTGAGTCACAAAGCTAAACATTATGTGTGAGTCACTAAGCTAAACATTATGTGGGAGTCACTAAGCTAAACATTATGTGTGAGTCACTAAGCTAAACATTATGTGTGAGTCACTAAGCTAAACATTATGTGTGAGTCACTAAGCTAAACATTATGTGTGAGTCACTAAGCTAAACATTATGTGTGAGTCACTAAGCTAAACATTATGTGTGTACAAGTAACATATGTGTGAGTCAAAAAGCCCGAAGTATGCTGAGTCACTAAGCTAAACATTATGTGTGAGTCACTAAGCTAAACATTATGTGGGAGTCACTAAGCTAAACATTATGTGTGAGTCACTAAGCTAAACATTATGTGTGAGTCACAAAGCTAAACATTATGTGTGAGTCACAAAGCTAAACATTATGTGGAGTCACAAGCTAAACTTTATGGAAGTCACTAAGCTAAACTTATGTAGTTGGAGTCACTAAGCTAAACTTTATGTGAGTCACTAAGCTAAACTTCATGGGAGTCACTAAGCTAAACTTAAGTGGAGTCACTAAGCTAAACTTATGTGGAGTCACTAAACTAAACTTCATGGGATAGTCACTAAGCTAAACTTAGTGGAGTCACTAAGCTAAACTTATGTGGAATCACTAATCTAAACTTTACTGGAAGTCACTAAGCTAAATTTATGGGAAGTCACTTTTCTTTTTCTCTTTGTCGCTTTAACTCAGCGAAGTCATCTCTGAAACTGATTTTTGCGTGAAAACGTTTTCAATTTCTTACAATGGCAGCAGCTCACATTGTAAATTACTTACACTGGCGCGGTGCTCAATGTACTAATTAGTATTCTGCATACAGGCATATTTCCCGACTTCAGAGTACTCACGTATCGCCTGAGTAAGACCGACTTGAAAAATGCCGGACAGTAGATTTAACACTACCTCACAGCTGAGCGAGCTACTACAACTTCTTTGGCAGTCCGGGAAGTCACTAATCTGAACTTGAACGGACACGATAATTGAGGATGTTGTCAACAGAACTTGTGATGTATATTTTTGTGTTGCTACAACATATAACTTGAGCTTATTATGGACAACTATAATTCTTCTTCTCACAGATGTTTTAGTGCACACCAAAAATTATGCATTCATTCAGTTCATGAAGGAAGATCAGGCACAGTTGGCTGTAGAGGGAGAACATGGCAGTACATTTAAAGGCTGGCGGCTTGGTTAGTATCTCTACTGTATCTTTGACTTATTTTTACATGGTTATATATTTATTACATGATCATTGCACCGTGTGTTGGACGGGACTGCAAAGGAAACAAAGAATAGTAACACTGTGGCCTACAAGGCATCTCGAAGAGCTGACTAATGATTGGGGCCTAGGAAGCTACCCTAGTAAATAAAAAGCGTGCAGAAATTCGGATTTGCTGGCTTATTGTAGGCGCATAACTGGCACAACGTACAATCACTCTTAGGCTTGGATCACATAAAAGTCACAATGAGTGGTTAACAAGTGGTCGATATGCGCGTTTGAAGAAGAACAAGATCCTTGGAAGCCACAGAGGTGTTGTTCTTCAGAAACTTGCTCTAGGCAGATGACGCGATCAGTCCGGGAGGGCAGGTCATCTACAGGTCGCTGCCCTGAAAGAAAATAGCAACCTGCTGCCTTGTGGGTTTTGACTGGACAGCAAAGGCTAACGGAGAGCGAACCCAGTAAATGCTGGTTGAAATCGAACACACCGCCGAAGGATAAGCACATGAGGTAGTGAAGGTTGTGCACATACTTCCGTTCTTGATGTTTGGCTGCTTATATATCACAATAGAATGATAAAAGTGGCCTAAGAACAATCGCGCCCGAGAGAGAAGCGTGCTGAAAATTCCATGGACACCGATAAAACAAATGATAAGGTTTTAAAACAGGCCTGCACACAAAGACACTTTATCAAAGAAATAAGAATCTGACACTCCAGGTTTAGGGCGTATAATGCGAAGAAGAGGTTTAGAACATTTGATGACAACAGGTAAAATTTATGGAAAACAGGGAGAAGATGTTGGATGGTCTGACATGGTCCAACAAGAGATCGACATCAGAAAAGATTAACTGCACCAAGGAGAGAGAGAGACATGATCGCCTATGCCTGCAGGCAATGGACGTGATTGATATTTTTTGCTAATGGGAGTTGAAAAATGACTAAAATATAAAAAGTTGAACGCATTTGCGAATAGATGTCTACAAAAAATAATGAACATACAATGGGACTAATTTAGAAGTGATGAAATCACAGAACTGTATGGTCAACCAATAATAACAAATGTTATAAGAAAGAGAAGATTGGATTGAGATATGTTGGGCATATTCTGAGAAGAAACGATCAAAGAATCACAAAGCAGGCATTGAAGTGGAGGTACAAAGGGTTCAAGAAAGAAAGGACTCTCTAGGGAAACTTTGAAACAAAGTTTACTGAGAGTGGCATAAATTTCAGTATATAATATCTTCATTACACTGCGGACATGGCACTTTAGCCTGAGTGGTTACCGGGGCCCAAATGTGGAGTGTCAAGAATAGAACCACTGTTACCTGCCACGCATGTCGTAAGAGGCGACTTAGGAGGTTTGGCTGAAATCGGATGCACGTGTCCGCTAGGGAATGCTAACCTGAAACAAATGCTTGCCTAAAATGGATGCACTAGACCGTAAGGCGCATAACATGGTGCAACGACCCTCACAATGAGGAATGGGATAACGGATTCTACGGTCACCAATCTGCCTCAGAGATTTAGCCACGCAGTAAGAATGTCAGACCTACCATCACGAGGGTGGCCAAAGCTTAATGCGGGAAGAGGTCAGCACAAACGGGGAAGCAGAAATCAGAGAAATTATATCCTACAGAACTACCCCCAGTATGCAAACTTGAGAAGAAAGAGGTGGCCCACTTACACCAGCGTCCAAGATAAACTGTATGGCCTGGCTGATAATCCGAGGCAGACGGCTGCCTTTATTAGAAAATCTGAAATCTCAATCTAGTGAGAATGCAGAAGAAGAAGAAAGAAAGGACATGGCACGCAGGCATTGTGACTACATCTGAATTTATAGCGGACGAATGCAGAAGAAGATATGACAAGTTAACAAATATTTTATCTTGGTATGACAAGTTAACACGTTTTATCTTGGTATGACAAGTAAACAAATCTTGCTATGACAAGTTAACATGTTTTATCTTGGTATGACAAGTAAACAAATCTTGCTACAACAAGTTAACATGTTTTATCTTGGTATGACAAGTAAACAAATCTTGCTATGACAAGTAAACAAATCTTGCTATGACAAGTAAACAAATCTTGCTATGACAAGTTAACATGTTTTATCTTGGTATGACAAGTAAACAAATCTTGCTATGACAAGTAAACAAATCTTGCTATGACAAGTTAACATGTTTTATCTTGGTATGACAAGTTAACAAATGTTTTATCTTGGTATGACAAGTTAACAAATGTTTTATGACAAGTTAACAAATACTTTATCTTGGTATGACAAGTTAAACAAATGTTTTATCTTGGTATGACAAGTTAAACCAATACTTTATCTTGGTATGACAAGTTAAACAAATACTTTATCTTGGTATGACAAGTTAATAAATCCTGGTATGACAAGTTAACAAATACTTTATCTTGGTATGACAAGTTAACCAAGCTCTCCAGTTCTTTCTCGACAGGAGAACTATCCTACTTGTCTCCACCTCTGCTCTCCTTCATCTTGCTGAACTAGTTCTCACTCTCAACTCCTTTCAGTTCAATGACCAGTTCTTTGAGCAGATCAGGGGGTTGCCATGGGTACTAAAATGGGACCCAGTTATGCTTGTCTATTCATAGGTCATCTTGAACACCTAGTATGGAATTCCTATGATGGCCCTCTTCCGTCAGTGTATCATAAAGGGGGTTTTAAAGCCGTAGGATTGACTTCATTGTACCGGGTTTTACCCTATATGGCTCGGTCCCTCTCCGCAGAAATGGCACGCCACCTGCCGCGAGTCAGTGTATCATAGATACATTGATGATTGTATTGGCATTACTGATATGCCTGAAGCCGATTTGTCACGTTTCATTAATGTCTTCAATCCTGCTATTCGGTTTACGTCTCACATCTCTACCTCTTGTGTTAACTTTCTTGACATCACTATCACTATCAGCCTATCCACCATCACTACATCAGTATACTACAAGCCTACTGATGCACATAGTTTTCTTCTTTATACCTCTTCCCATTCCCAGGCTTGTCGTGACTCTTTACCATTCTCTCAACTCTTGAGCCTTCGTCGCCTTTAGCTAGGACGATGATTTTCTCGATAGAGCTCACGAGATGCTTGATTTCTTTCGCAAGCGCTTATACCCGGATAAGGTGCTTGCATCTGCTATGCATCGCGTTCAGCAAATTGTCTTCCAACACATTCAGTCTTCCAACACTATCTTTTGGTGGCGTACAGGACGGGACAGAAGTCTTAAGGATATGTTGGTTCACAGTCGCCTCAAGCCTAATATCCAGAGTCATTTTGGCACCATCCAGTGTGGCCGTCGGCGCTGCAACACATGTGCTTATGTAATACAGACCCGTATTGTGTCTTTCCAAAACCACGTTTATTATTGAAGACAGTTTCATGTGCGAGTTCCGTAATATTATCTATGCCATCACCTGCAAGCGGTGCAACAAGGCCTATAATGGTGAGACCGGCAAGAGGCTCAGTGACCGATTCGCCCAACACTTGCGCGATATACACCAATGCTCTATGACCCCTATAGCTACTCATTTCAATGATACTGACCATTCAGGAGCTTGCGATGTCACAGCCATCCGATCATGTTCCTCTGATGATCGTAGTCGATTTGCTCTGGAGAACCGTTTTATTTCGTTGTATGGTACCTTGCGACCTCTTGGACTCAACGCATTTCATTCCTATGCTTCTTAGTACTTTCTCATCTCATGTCTTGTAATCTATATGTGTATTTGCTTCGTATATATGTTATATATTCACTTGATTGTTTATTGTTTCTCTTCTTTTCCACTTCTAGTTTTGTGTTGCACTCATTTCGTTATTCGTTTTATTCCGGTTCATTAGATACATTTGAATGTTTCCGTTATCGTCCATTTGTAAAGTGTTCTTTGAAATTCGTCACTTCTGTTGTATTGTTTGCTTGATAAAGGCCTTTTGGTCGAAGCGTTGCTGTTTATCGTTTCTGTATTTTGTAAAACTATAGTACTTTGTTTGTACATGTTTCGCTATGACAAGTTAACAAATCTTGGTATGACAAGTTAACAAATCTTGGTATGACAAGTTAACAAATATTGGTATGACAAGTTAACAAATCTTGGTATGACAAGTTAACAAATCTTGGTATGACACGTTAACAAATCTTAGTATGACAAGTTAACAAATCTTGGGATGACAAGTTAACAAATACTGTGTTTGTATTTATGGAGACTTTAATCTATCCTAGATGTCAAAATGGCTTTTGAAAATCGCATAGGAAGTGGCAAAAGTGGTGGACGAGGCGACGAACATCGAGGAGGGTGTGTACAATTATGTGATTGTAAATGTCGATTTACCAAAAAATTTCACATTTATTTATGTGTTTGGTCACGGTATGATTTCTGGACACATTTATTAGTTATATGTTTGGTCAATGTATGATTTCTGGACAAATTTATATGTTTGGTCAATGTATGATTTCTGGACAAATTTATATGTTTGGTCAATGTATGATTTCTGGACAAATTTATATGTTTGGTCAATGTATGATTTCTGGACAAATTTATATGTTTGGTCAATGTATGATTTCTGGACACATATGTTTGGTCAATGTATGATTTCTGGACACATATGTTTGGTCAATGTATGATTTCTGGACAAATTTATTATTGATATGTTTGATGGATGTATGATACTGACTGCTGAACAATGCTATCAAGGTTTTAACATTTTGTTGTAGTCGTGCGGTGGTGCACATTTTGGTAGTTCGGTCGAGACAGATTTCAACAACCAGGAGATCCATTACCAGGTCCATTTCCGGATCCATTTTTTGATGCCAGGGCAAGACCTCCAGTTCCATTTCCTGGTGCTCCGTGAGTATCATTTATGGTTTTACTCTTGTGTGATAGATTTAGTCATGTTTTGTTTAATCTGTTGTGTGATAGATTTAGTCATGTTTTGTTTAATCTGTTGTGTAATAGATTTAGTCATGTCTTGTTTAATCTGTTGTGTAATAGATCTAGTTATGTCTTGTTTTGGTCTTACTCAGGACGATAACGTGAGTACCTCTGAAGTCGGAGAAAATCTGCCTGTATGGCGAGGGAATACTAATTACCAGTACATTGAGCACACGGCTGCCAGTGTAAAGTAATTTACAATGTGCACGCTGCTGCCATTGTAAGAAATTGGAAAAACGGATTTTCACGCAAAAATCAGTTTCAGAGATGAAACTCGTCTGAGTTGAAAGCGACGAAAGAAAAAAAAAAATGTCTTGTTTAATCTATTGTGTAATAGATTTAGTCATGTTTTGTTTAATCTGTTGTGTAATAGATTTAGTCATGTTTTGTTTAATCTGTTGTGTAATAGATTTAGTCATGTTTTGTTTAATCTGTTGTGTAATAGATTTAGACATGTTTTGTTTAATCTGTTGTGTAATAGACTTAGTCATGTTTTGTTTAATCTGTTGTGTAATAGATTTAGTCATGTTTGTTTAATCTGTTGTGTAATAGATTTAGTCATGTTTTGTTTAATCTGTTATGTAATAGATTTAGTCATGTTTGTTTAATCTGTTGTGTAATAGATTTAGTCATGTTTTGTTTAATCTGTTGTGTAATAGATTTAGTTATGTTTTGTTTAATCTGTTGTGTAATAGATTTAGACATGTTTTGTTTAATCTGTTGTGTAATAGACTTAGTCATGTTTTGTTTAATCTGTTGTGTAATAGATTTAGTCATGTTTGTTTAATCTGTTGTGTAATAGATTTAGTCATGTTTTGTTTAATCTGTTATGTAATAGATTTAGTGGTGTTTTTTTCCTGTATACGATGTCCGATATGAAACTGACGAAATATTCACTATGTATTTAGTGCTATCATATGAAACTGTTTGTCAACTATACATTCTACTTCCCACAGAGATTTCCGAGGGAGAGACCCATATTTCATGGACCCGTACAGACGTGGTTTCCCAGAACCTTGGTTAGGAGAAGATCCTTACAGGTAACTAGTATTATAAGTATAAGGACTATGGTTGTTTGAATGCTAGTAGAAAGCTCATATGTTGTAATAGTAATAATAATAGCTGTCCATCGCACGTGATGATGATAACAGCCTCAGATGTGTGCTGCTGCAAACATCAGAGATTTGTGGAGATCCACGATCGCCTACACCAGATGGCACGACACCTGATGATGATGACATAGACAACAACTTTTGTGGAAGTGGTTTAGTTTTCTGACATGTCTCGTATACACTGTGATATAACACAAGCAAGAAAGTCAAAACAGAACTTTGTGATGTTGTTCATTTTTTCCTATTCTAACATATGGATGTCAATCATGGATCATAACACAAACATTCAAGAAGAAAATTGAAATCTCTTGAAACAAAGTGCTACAGAAGAATTCTTAGAAATTTTTTTTTACATTGCCATATGTGACGACTACATGCCATGTTCTGTTGTGTATCGATATATGTGACGACTACATGCCATGTTCTGTTGTGTATCGGCATATGTGACGACTATATGTCATCTTCTGTTGTGTATCCACATATGTGACGACTATATGTCATCTTCTGTTGTGTATCCACATATGTGACGACTATATGTCATCTTCTGTTGTGTATCCACATATGTGGCAACTATATGTCATCTTCTGTTGTGTATGCATATGTGACGACTATATCATCTTCTGTTGTGTATCAACATATGTGACAACTGTATGTCATCTTCTGTTGTGTATCGACATGTGACGACTATATGTCATCTTCTGTTGTGTATCCACATATGTGACGACTATATCATCTTCTGTTGTGTATCAACATATGTGACAACTGTATGTCATCTTCTGTTGTGTATCCACTATGTGAGACTATATATCATCTTCTGTTGTGTATCCACATATGTGACGACTATATCATCTTCTGTTGTGTATCCACATATGTGACGACTATATATCATCTTCTGTTGTGTATCCACATATGTGACGACTATATGTCATCTTCTGTTGTGTATCCACATATGTGACGACTGTATGTCATCTTCTGTTGTGTATCAACATATGTGACAACTGTATGTCATCTTCTGTTGTGTATCCACATATGTGACGACTATATGCCATGTTCTGTTGTGTATCCACATGTTAAATAATTCTTAGTTTCCTTTGGTGTTGCACAGGCGAGGTCTATATGGCGACCCATACAGAGATCTATACAGCTTGCGGCCACAACCTCCTCCTCCACCTCCTCCTCCTGTTATTGAATGTGAGATTTTTATTACAAGTGCACAGTTACAGTAAGTGAATATTTCATCTCATTAAACATATTCTTCTTTTACTTTTCTTCACTTTCAACTCCCAATGGAGCACAGGTCTTCAATAAACTTCCTCCAGCTCTTCCTCACTCCTACCATCCCTTTCAATTCTTTCCATGATTTACCTATCCTATTAATATCAGTCTCCAGTTCTCTTCTCCAGGTATGTCTAGGTCTTCCTCTACTCCTCTTTCCCTGAGGGTTCCAAAACAGTGCCTTTGTTGTTATGCTTCCAGTCGATCTTCTTAATGTGTGTCCTATCCATCACCAGCGTCTCTTCCTTAACTCTTTCTCCACTGGTTACCTCTTAGTTCTTTCTCTGAGTTTCTTGTTTGTAATCTTATCTTACCATCTCAGTCCCTCTATTCTACGTAAACATCCATTTATAAAGGTCTGTAGCTTTCTGGTGGTTTCTTTTGTTGTCCTCCATGTTTCCGAGCCATAGAACAGCACTGACTTAACATTTGATTGAAAGATTCTCAACTTTGTGTTTATTTTGATCTCCTTTGACTTCCATATCATACTCAATGCAATAAAGTTTCCTGTTGCTTTTTATATTCTTATCTTGACATCTTTGTTTGTTCCTCTTTCTGTGTCTATGTTGCTACCAAGGTATGTGTATGATTCTACATCTTGTAGAGCTGTTTCCTCCAGCATAATCTGGTTTACATTTACTGCATTTATTCTCATGACTTGGTCTTACCCTGTGTATTTTCAAACCTAGTTGCTGTGAAGATGCTTATTTAGAATATTCATTTGATCTTTAATTGTGCGTGATTGTGGGACAGCAATGCCAGATCGTCTACAAAATCCAGGTCCTCTAGCTGTTTCATAAGTGTTTATTGTATTTCCCGTTATCTCTGAGGTCCACTTTTTGCGTGGACGGCCTTTTGTTTTGTATCCACTGTATCAGAGTAACATTGCTCTTTGAAGTGCACTGTCTGTTGGTAATCTGCTTATGTGGCAGAACCATTTAATTTGTTGCTTTTGATGAAGTTCAGTACTGATGTTGTACCCACTTTTTCCTGATGTCTTCATTTCTAAACCAATCTCTTCTTGTTACTCCCAGCATTCTGCATAGACTGTCATGACTAGTTTTCTTCTATCTCTTGATGTCAGCGTCCAGGTTTGACACTGATAGCATAATGTCGGGAGAAATATTTTGTTGAACAATGCTGTTTGTGTTCAAGGTGACATATTTACATTTTAAAATTGGTGCCTTTTGTCCAGTTGTTTTATTGGTTTAGCAAGTCAAGAATAAAGTTATACTTAAAAAAAGTAATAGCAATTAGATATGTGTTATTTTGTTGTTGATTGATTGATAGGACAATCATCATTGCACTTTGGTGAGTAACCATGTATGCTCTGATCTCTTTCTTACACAGGAAGATCTCAGCTGCAGTGCACAAACTCCGTAGCACCAGTGAGGGTCTCTGGTATACTTTTGAAGATGGCAAAGATATTTTGTAGGAATTTTATTTTTGATCTTTTTCTTATGAATTTTGCCATCATTCCAGCCTGCTCTTCTCCATTTTGAACTGCTAAGGGTTCTTTTACGTGCTCATATTAAACACAGAGGCCTACATTTTTATCGTCCGTCTCTGATAGGACTAGGAACTTAATCTCACCTACACTAAGATCAGGGATATCTGGAAAATTATCCAGATTACTCCACAAGGGCAGGAAAAGAAAAGACATGTCAAGGCCATTAGAAAAGAAGAACAGCAAAGAGATAATTATGACTAATTAGAACAAGACATTTAATATTGTTTAGACTGAGAGAACCAGACACACTAGACTGAACAAACATCTACACAGACTAAGACTGAGTTTTATTTGTTCAATTTGAGTAAGTAAATATCATTTGTTAAGGGCCTATGGACAAGCTGTGGAGCAGAGGATCAAGGAACACAATATTATCACAACTGTTTCCATCATGCCTGAAACCAGAACTGCTGCACAGTTGGTTGAAGAGCTGACAGCACAGAGTGGACTCTTTGCCATCTTCGTCAACCCTCAGAATGAGATGCATCGCTCCCTGACAGTCAGCATTCTTCATGGCGTTCCTCAAGGTAAGAGTTCTTTGATTTCTTGCTGATATATGATTCAGATATCTTTATGAGATGTTTGAGCCCGCCTGCCCAGCGCGTTCATAGCGCGTTGGACTATGGGTGACAAGCTCCCTGTGAGTCTGGGTTCAGTTCCGCGGCTGGCAGAAAAGCCACAGTGTTCGTGGCACCGAACCGAGGGTTACGATGTCCATGGCACCGAGTCGAAGAGCTGAAAGCTCAAGTGCTTCTGGATTGGTAAAAAAAAAAATGAGATGTTTGAGGAGCGTCTGGCTGAATGGAGCGTCTGGCTGGCGGGAGACCCATGTTCAATCCACGGTAAGACCAAGGATTTTTTTCTGTTGTGGGCATAATAGAAAAATCCTAACCTGTACAGTTTCACGGCAACTGCACTAGCCGTGTGACCATTAAATGTCTCAGGCTCTCGTCCCACATGTCCTGCACTGCTATAAAAAGCGGTATTACAGACAGAAGTGACAGTTTTTTAAAAAAAGGTGTTCTTACTAATAAATGATGACACATTTTCTCAGCTCATCTTGTGGGCGTCTAGCTTAAGTGGTGAGCTCGATCACAACCCAAGCTTACCTGGTTCAAACTCTGCGGCAGGCAGTTTGGAAGCACATTCGTTCCGTGGATTTTTCTAATGCTAAAAATAGATTCCACCATTCAGAAAGCAATGCCAAACTACTGAACATATAAGGGTGCCCGCCGAGTGGTTATCGAAGCTGAAATTTGGGGTTAAAGAGTAGAACCATTGTTACCTGCCACGCATGTCGTAAGAGGCGGCTAAGGAGGCTTGCCTGAAATCGGATGCACTTGTCATAAACCTGTAGAAGTCTATGTGTTTAGGGGCCTACCAAACCAATGTGCAATGTATACACGCTCTTGGCAAAGATCAAACATATCACAAAGAGTGATTAAAATTGGTCGTAAAGAACGAACGCAAAGAAGAAGAAGATAAGGGGTGCCTACAAAATCGACGACTCGTTTACTGTGGTTGATGGCTAAGTCCTGTAAAAGAGATGCCACGATTTTCATTTTTTAAAATAATGTATATACTCCACACACCATTTGTGAGTACACTTTCTATGTTTAAAAAGACATTGTGTAATCATTAGGCCCAATTTATTCATATATGTCAGCTCTACAGGTAGACAATATGGCCTGCCAACACTGTTATCAATGCTTAATCTTAATCGTTCTATGAATAATCTCAAGTCAATCATACGGTTTACAACGCATAGCGAAGTCGGTAACACATGTCGCTAGTAACCAAGTGAAGTGCTAATTCCGGAGTTGAAATCCAGTTTGGAGTGTAAAGAAATTTGGTGTGCAGGGTGCGCGGTTGGATTACATGTTTCCTGCTCACATGTTTACTTGGGGATCTCGCTGTGTGGTGCTGGGGCCCGCAAGGAAGCAAAGAATAGTACCTCTGCGACCTACAAGGCATGTCGTAAGAGACGCTTTTTGTAGGACCTAGGAAGCCACCTAGTAAATAAAAGTATCGCAGAAATTGGATGTGCTGGTCTGCTTGTAGGCGCATAACTGGCACAACGTACAATCGCTCTTAGGCTCAGATCACATACAAATCACACAGAGTGGTTAACAAGTGGTCGATATGGAGCATTCGAAGAAGACTTGGGAATCTAAATTACAAGTACCTCAGAAGTCGAAGTAAGACTTCCTGAATAACGAGGACACTGATGATAAGGAAAGCAAGACTTCATGCAAAAATCAGTCAGAGGCTGATAAAATATCATACAGCTCATTGAAATTATTGTTACTGTGAACAGAATGAGTAAGAATACAAAATCAAATTCATGTAGAAAATGTCATCACACTAACTTGTCACTAATTTCACGTGTTGAGAGAGAGGTTACTAATTTCTATAATATTAAGTAACTGGGATTGCTAGATTCTTCTACTGTATATTTAAACCATTCTTCTTCAACTTCTGGTCAGTGCGCACAAATTGGTACACTACTTAATTTTATTGAGCGATATTAGGACGGTGGTAAGCGTATTTGTTCCCTAGACAAATTGGCTCGGTCCCCAATTTGAATGGGATTTTTCCGCCAAGCTACTTTTAGACAGATTCAGCTTCAATTGCATACTAGAGAGACAGTGAGAAATGTAGACATCTGATATTCTGTTCATCACATGATCCATTGTTTGATGTTGGTCTCAGAAAATATGACAGCCTATATTCAATAATAAACCACATGGTATGAAAACAAGTTTTCTTGACATTTTTACATCATCACATTGTTTGTCAAATAATACTTTCTATAATTAGATCAATTGTTTCGCCCGAGTGGTTACGGGCCCAAATTTGGGGTGTAAAGAATAGAACCACTGTTACCTGCCACGCATGTCGCAAGAGGCGACTAAGGAGGTTTGGCTGAAATCGGATGCACATATCCTAAACGTGTAGAAGTCTATGCGTTTAGGGGCCTACAAACCAATGTGCAACGTATACACGTTCTTGGCAAAGATCAAATCATATCACAAAGAGTGATTAAAATTGGTCGTAAAGAACAACGCAAAGAAGAAGAAGATCAATTGTTTATGTTTAGTTTTTGTCTTGGACAAGTGTTTTTAGTTATTTTGTTACGTGTGACCCAGTAACATGGCCGGGTCTAGGCAGATGTTTACAATATGTGACGATATGTCTGTGATATATACATCTAGTTTAGTTATTTTGTTACGTGTGACCCAGTAACATGGCCGGGTCTAGGCAGATGTTTACAATATGTGACGATATGTCTGTGATATATACATCTAGTTTAGTTGTTTTGTTACGTGTGACCCAGTAACATGGCCAGGTCTAGGCAGATGTTTACAATATGTGACGATATGTCTGTGATATATACATCTAGTTTAGTTGTTTTGTTACGTGTGACCCAGTAACATGGCCAGGTCTAGGCAGATGTTTACAATATGTGACGATATGTCTGTGATATATACATCTAGTTTAGTTATTTTGTTACGTGTGACCCAGTAACATGGCCGGGTCTAGGCAGATGTTTACAATATGTGACGATATGTCTGTGATATATACATCTAGTTTAGTTGTTTTGTTACGTGTGACCCAGTAACATGGCTGGGTCTAGGCAGATGTTTACAATATGTGACGATATGTCTGTGATATATACATCTAGTTTAGTTGTTTTGTTACGTGTGACCCAGTAACATGGCCAGGTCTAGGCAGATGTTTACAATATGTGACGATATGTCTGTGATATATACATCTAGTTTAGTTGTTTTGTTCGTAACCCAGTAACATGGCCTGATCTAGGCAGATGTTTACAATATGTGACGATATGTCTGTGATAACAAACAAATCTAGTTTAGTTGTTTTCCTCTCATTACTAACTTATTCTATTATTAAAACAATATACTAACAATAAAATCATTTTGTTGCGATAATCTTCTATGTCAGCATCAACTATATCTCCAGATTTTGAAAATGATTTCCGTTGGTATCTTCGTATCCAACTGTACATTTTGTTTCCAACTAAAACTAAATAGTTTATTTTTACTTTCGATGTCGCTGCAAAAGCGAGCAGCATTTTGTCGTCAAGTCGTTACATTTTGTAATTTATTTTTGCGCACAGAATTGGACAATTTTTGTCATCGTCCATATTTTCGAATTTCGCTCATTCTGAAAGTAGGTGATAGTTAAGGTGTACAATTATGATATACACTTTTTGTTGGCAGGTCGAATGGACAATGTTGTTATCTGTGTTTAACACATCTGACACAATCTAACTGAAGCATCATGATGTACTTGATACAGTTAACATTGTTCGACTTTTGTGTTTGTAGATGGACTTAATTAGGGCTGTTTGCCGTAATATAATCATCACAGTGCATACACTCTTCACGCCCACAAATAATATTTATATTATCATTCATCTCTCTATTGTCCAGTTACTATCCATCCTCGTTATCATTCATCTCTCTATTGTCCAGTTACTATCCATCCTCGTTATCATTCAAAATACTATTGTCCAGTTACTATCCATCCTCGTTATCATTCAAAATACTATTGTCCAGTTACTATCCATCCTCGTTATCATTCAAAATACTATTGTCCAGTTACTATCCATCCTCGTTATCATTCAAAATACTATTGTCCAGTTACTATCCATCCTCGTTATCATTCAAAATACTATTGTCCAGTTGATATTCATCTTCACCCATGTGGTTCCAGAGGCCAGCAGAGACAGCGAATAAGTACCACTGCGCGACCTACAAAGCATGTCGTAGAGGCGACTGATGTAGGACCTAGGAAGCAACCTAGTAAATAAAATTCATCATAGAAATCGGATGTGCTGACCTACTTGTGGGCACATAACTGGCACAGTGCACAATCGTTCTTAGGCTCAGATCACTTACAAATCACAAAGAGTGGCTAACAAGTGGTCGATCTGGAACATTCAAAGAAGAAAAATATTCATCTTACTGGCATATGTTAGGATTGATACACCATTTTAATCGGAAATCCTTAATTTAGTTTTAAAACTATTTAATTTGCACTTTCATTTTTCATTAAAATTTTTAAAAGCTGAGAATTCATATCATAATTTCTTTTTTAATATCTCCTGTGCGCTCAAACTAGCCACAATAGATAAACTGCTCTGTTAATTTGATCATGAACTGCTCCGTTATTTTTATCATTTGGGATTCCATCGTAATATTTGCATGACTTGATATACATGGGGAATATCATATACAAATGTATATATTTGTTCTTATCATAATATCATCTTATATGTCTGTCATTTTTGTCTAATTTAAACATTCAACAACTCTAAATTGTTGCAATCAAAACAAAATAAATATTAAACACAATTATGTTGTCTGCTACTCCATCGGTTCGATTAATTTACGATATCCTGCCGCAATAAAAACACTTCCGAAAAATGTGCAACTTTTGTTATTGTTATTGATGCTCCGTTGTAGCGGAACGAGAAGTTTCATGCCAGTCATGTATGGCTAAGTTGCGTATTCAGAAATATTTTTTTGTGTGGTCAACCAGAACGCAGATAATATCTAAGACATGTGGGCCTGTCGTATTAGGTAACTATATACTTATTAATTTCATTCAACATTTTAACAAAAATATACGGACATTAATTATATTTCTTTTGTTTTTGGTGAGTTAAAAATAATGTTAGTATTTTGAACTGATTAATTGAATAGTTGTTTTATTTTGTCAGAAATGTTTTTTTAATGTCTTTTATACAGATCTCTCTCTCTGCCCTGTGATGTCATTGGTGTTTAGTGCGGCAACAAATGCACAACATTCTTCATCGTTCTTGGCTGTCCTCTGTATTGTGTCCCAGCTATGATTCATTTCTTTCAGTTCTTGTTCTACTGTTCTCCGGGTAATTTTGGGTTGTCCATGTTCTTGTTTACGTTGTCCATCTCAGTGCAGTTTTCATGACAGAGTTAGTCTTCATACGTATGATATGTCCAATCCATCTCAGCACATTTTTGCATGTTAGTGTTAATATTCTTTGTTGACTTAACTATGCGACGCTCTGTAGGTCACTCGACAGTATAAGATTTATCTGTCGGTATAATCGTCATAGTGGGCATCTGTAGCTTAAGCCTTAGTGAGCTCGATCACAACCCAAGCGTACTTGGTTCAAACAGTTTGAAAGCAAATTCTTTTTCGTGGGATTTGTACAAAATGTTAAAATAGACCTCACCGTTCAGAAAACAATGGCATACTACTGAACATATAAGTGGTGCCCAGAAAATCGACGACTCGTTTATTGTGGTTGATGGCTACGTTCTGTAAAGGATATGACACAATTTTCATAATCGTCATATAAAAGCATAATCTGCATGATATTATGGTTTCTGGTGCCCATTCTGGCCCAGTATCGCAGACTTAGCATTTTTTCAGAGGGAGAGAGGGCTCATCACTAAATGACCTCATTCAAGCTAATGCGTACATACAACATGTCAGCAACGGTACATTGGATGCCATTTCACTCCAGCATGGCTATCTATCAAAAACAACATTCCTATGATGAACATACATATCTCACCTGCAGAATTTGAAAACCTGAACCGGCGCACAACACGGGAATAGGATGGGTCAAGTCCAATTCGATACAGTTGTAGGTTGCAGTGGTACTATTCTTTGCTTCCCTTTCGGGACCCAGCACCACACCGGTGTGTTATTCAGATAAACACTTTCAGTGCGTTTAGTGTGGTATTCCGGTCCAATACAGTTCTATCTAATACAGAAGCCGATCCATCCAATATGCCAGCTCGTTATGTTGGTAACAGTTTAAAACGATATAAATTATCGTTTATTTTAATAATTTTCCAGTTTTAGTTGATATATTATTCTTCTTCAACTTTCAACTCCCAACGGAGCACAGGTCTTCAACAAACTTCTTCCAGCTCTTCCTCTCTCTGCCATCCCTTCCAATTCTTTCCATATTTTACCTATCCTTTTAATATCAGCCTCCAGCTCTCTTCTCCAGGTATGTCTAGGCCTTCCCTACTCCTCTTTCCCTGCGGGTTCCAAAACAGTGCCTGTCCTGCAATTCTGGTAGTTGATATATTGTTGTACTGTAATAATGTGCTATATATAGTTATGTATTTTAAAGGAAAGATGCTGTAACTTTAATTGTCATTTCCACATTTCTCTCCACACAGAACACAGGAACATGCCACTAGATGATGCAGTCATACTTGTGGGTGCAAGCTTTCTGAAATATGTCGACGGCTTGCGTGAGAAAGCACAGGCCGCGGCTGCTCCCTTGCCCTCGTCTGCTCCAAGTGGGTCTCGGAGTTTTCTGCCTCCGTCTTCTGAGATTTTGTATCTTCTCAACTTGTTGGCTGACAACCGCGCATTGACTGTTGCAGAGTTAGACACCGTTATTGAGTATCTGCATGAGCGCAGAGAAGCTGATTAATGCTGAGAGTCGTCCAGTTCTTACTGAAGGTAAGACGTTTTCTCATAAACATGCTCTCTTATAGTCAATTAGAAGATTTGGATTTTGCAGATGATATTGCCTTGTTAAGTTAAAATCAACCTAGATATGCAAAGAAAAATAGACAACTTGTCATCTATAGCATCAAAAGTTGGACTGCAGATAAGCTATGAAAAGACAAATATAATGAAGACACCTATGGCAAGTAATGCAGATATCACTGTGGAATCTAAAATGATAAAAATGACTGACGCAGTTCACCTATTTAGGTAGCAATTTTGATTGCACTGGAAATATTAAAAGAAATTTATGTTACGAATTGTCAAAGCAACATCAGCTTTTAAAAGTCTAAATAAAATATGCAACTGCAAGTTATATAGTTTTAAAACTAAATTATGAATTTTCAATTCAAATGTTGTATCAATCCTAACATATGCCAGCTTGAGTTTGAAAATGACTAAAGATATTGGAAGCAAGTTGAATGCATTTGAAAATAGATGTCTGCCAAAAATAATGAATATAAAATGGGACAAATTCAAGAGAAGTGATGAAATCAGAGAGATGTCTTGTCAACCACTAGAGACAACTGTTATAAGAAAGAGAAGATGGAGATATGTTGGGTATACCTTGAGAAGAAATGTCTGGTCAACCACTAGTGACAACTGTTATAAGAGAGAGAAGATGGAGATATGTTGGGTATACCTTGAGAAGAAATGTCTGGTCAACCACTAGTAACAACTGATATAAGAAAAAGAAGATGGAGATATGTTGGATATACCTTGAGAAGAAATGTCTGGTCAACCACTAGTAACAACTGATATAAGAAGAGAGATGGAGATATGTTGGGTATACTGAGAAGAAATGATCAACACAGTACAACTGATTAGAAAGAGGGATGGAGATATGTTGGATACTTGAGAAGAATGTCTGGTCAACCACTATAACAACTGTTATAAGAAAGAGAGGATGGAGAATGTTGCAGACCTGAGAAGAAAATGTCTTACACTAGTAACAAAATGATATAAGAAGAGAGGATGGAGATATGTTGGGTATACCTTGAGAAGAAAGTTCAGGTCAATACTGACAACTGATATAAGAAAGGAGGTTGAGATTGTTGGTATACCTTTGAAAGAAATGTCTGGTCAACACTAGTAACAACTGTTATAAGAAAGAGAGGATGATATGTTGGTATACCTTGAGAAGAAATGTCTGGTCAACATGTAACAACTGATATAAGAAAAAGAATGGAGATATGCTGGGTATACCTTGAGAAGAATGTCTGGTCAACCCTAGTAACAACTGATATGAAAGAGGATGGGTATGTGTATACTTGAGAAGAAATGTCTGGTCAACCACTAGTAACAACTGATATAAGAAAGAGAAGATGGAGATATTGGGTATACTTGAGAAGAATGTCTGGTCAACCACTGTGCACTGTATAAGAGAGAAAGATGGAGATATGCTTGCTCCTGAGAAGAAATGTCTGTCACACTAGTGACACTGATATAAAAAAAGAAGATGTGATATGTTGATATATAACTCTTGAGAAGAAATGTCTGGTCACCACTAGTACAACTGATATAAGAAGAGTGATGGATATGTTGGGATACTTGAGAGAAAGTCTGGTCAACACTAGTAACAATCTGATATGAAAGAGAGGATGGAGATATGTTGGGTATACTCTTGAGAGAAATGTCTGGTCAACCATAGTAACTGATATAAGAAAAGAAGATGGAGATAGTTGGGTTGCCTTTGGAAGAAATGCTTCAACCACTAGTAACAACTGATATAAGAAAGAGAGGATGGAGATATGTTGGGTATACCTTTGAGAAGAAATGTCTGGTCAACCACTAGTAACAACTGATATAAGAAAGAGAAGATGGAGATATGTTGGGTATACCTTGAGAAGAAATGTCTGGTCAACCACTAGTAACAACTGATATAAGAAAAAGAAGATGGAGATATGTTGGGTATACCTTGAGAAGAAATGTCTGGTCAACCACTAGTAACAACTGATATAAGAAAGAGAGGATGGAGATATGTTGGGTATACCTTGAGAAGAAATGTCTGGTCAACCACTAGTAACAACTGATATAAGAAAGAGAGGATGGAGATATGTTGGGTATACCTTGAGAAGAAATGTCTGGTCAACCACTAGTAACAACTGATATAAGAAAAAGAAGATGGAGATATGTTGGGTATACCTTGAGAAGAAATGTCTGGTCAACCACTAGTAACAACTGATATAAGAAAGAGAGGATGGAGATATGTTGGGTATACCTTTGAGAAGAAATGTCTGGTCAACCACTAGTAAATAACTGATATAAGAAGAGAAGATGGAGATATGTTGGGTATACCTTGAGAAGAAATGTCTGGTCAACCACTAGTAACAACTGATATAAGAAAAAGAAGATGGAGATATGTTGGGTATACCTTGAGAAGAAATGTCTGGTCAACCACTAGTAACAACTGATATAAGAAAGAGAGGATGGAGATATGTTGGGTATACCTTTGAGAAGAAATGTCTGGTCAACCACTAGTAACAACTGATATAAGAAAGAGAAGATGGAGATATGTTGGGTATACCTTGAGAAGAAATGTCTGGTCAACCACTAATGACAACTGTTATAAGAGAGAGAAGATGGAGATATGTTGGGTATACCTTGAGAAGAAATGTCTGGTCAACCACTAGTAACAACTGATATAAGAAAAAGAAGATGGAGATATGTTGGATATACCTTGAGAAGAAATGTCTGGTCAACCACTAGTAACAACTGATATAAGAAAGAGAGGGTGGAGATATGTTGGGTATACCTTGAGAAGAAATGTCTGGTCAACCACTAGTAACAACTGATATAAGAAAGAGAGGATGGAGATATGTTGGGTATACCTTGAGAAGAAATGTCTGGTCAACCACTAGTAACAACTGATATAAGAAAAGAAGATGGAGATATGTTGGTATACTTGAGAAGAAATGTCTGGTCAACCACTAGTAACAACTGATATAAGAAAGAGAGGATGGAGATATGTTGGGTATACCTTGAGAAGAAATGTCTGGTCAACTACTAGTAACAACTGATATAAAAAAGAGAAGATGGAGATATGTTGGGTATATTTTAGAAGAAATGTCTGGTCAACCACTAGTAACAACTGATATAAGAAAAAGAAGATGGAGATATGTTGGTATACCTTGAGAAGAAATGTCGGTCAATACTAGTAACAACTGATATAAGAAAGAGAGGATGGAGATATGTTGGGTATACTTTTGAGAAGAAATGTCTGGTCAACCACTAGTAACAACTGATATAAGAAAGAGAGGATGGAGATATGTTGGGTATACCTTTGAGAAGAAATGTCTGGTCAACCACTAGTAACAACTGATATAAGAAAGAAAGATGGAATATGTTGGGTATACCTTGAGAAGAAATGTCTGGTCAACCACTAGTAACAACTGATATAAGAAAGAGAGGATGGAGATATGTTGGGTATACCTTTGAGAAGAAATGTCTGGTCAACCACTAGTAACAACTGATATAAGAAAGAGAAGATGGAGATATGTTGGGGATACCTTGAGAAGAAATGTCTGGTCAACCACTAGTAACAACTGATATAAGAAAGAGAAGATGGAGATATGTTGGGTATACCTTTGAGAAGAAATGTCTGGTCAACCACTAGTAACAACTGATATAAGAAAGAGAGGATGGAGATATGTTGGGTATACCTTTGAGAAGAAATGTCTGGTCAACCACTAGTAACAACTGATATAAGAAAGAGAAGATGGAGATATGTTGGGTATACCTTGAGAAGAAATGTCTGGTCAACCACTAGTGACAACTGTTATAAGAGAGAGAAGATGGAGATATGTTGGGTATACTTTGAGAAGAAATGATCAAAGAATACCAAAGCAGGCATTGAAGTGGAATGCAAAGAGTTCAAGAAAGAGAGGACACCCTAAGGAAACCCTAAAACAAACTTGACTGGGATAGATGAGCAATATCAGACTGGGAATATGTATTGATGTTCAAACTGGTTATTTTGTATTCCTAGTTAAAGGCGTCACTGCTAGGCTATTTTAGACTGATAGTTCAAGGTCATATTTACTGACTTTTGTTAGACAGTGTGCAGGTTGAGTTTTTTTTTTTTTAAACACATTTGAAAAAAAAAAGAAATCTGTTGTGGTTTTAAATCTGCATCATCATAACCAAGGGACTGATGTTCTAACCACTCTGCCACCTACTAACTTACAATTGTTACTGGTTTTCAAACTGATTACAAAATAATAAAACACTGCCTAACAAGTTTCTTCTTCTTCTGCAGTCTATGGTTATGTGCTTAATTTACTGTGGACCACAAACTGCACAGCCAACGTCAGGTTTCCCTAAAAGCTTAGTTTTCAGGTCGACTGAGTGTGGCCACATGCTGCTTCTCAGCTCATACAGGAGAGACTAGTCTTGCAGAACATGCTCCGGTGTCTGTTCTGCCTGCTGACACTGACAGAGAGCTGTTTGATTTATTCCTAGTCTATATAAGTGTTTATTGAGTCTGCAGTGTCGAGTACGTAGTCGAAATATAATGACCTGGTCTGTTCTGTTTAGGTCTTTGAGGAAGTCTTTTCCATAATCATATCCAGTGTTTGTCTTCCAGTCTACTGCAGATTTTCTCTGTATGAGGGTCTTGACTTCTTGAAAGACAGTGGTTGATAGATTTGCTCTTTGGCACTGCCTTCCTAAGCCAAGACATTGACACTCTCATTGCCTTCATTGACACATTGTCAAGTTTAAAACTGTTGTCTCATAGTATGTCTGATTCCATATCAGTTTTAACATAGTAGTGTATTGCTACTGTGGTTGATGGCTACATCCTTTGGCATATGCCACGATTTTCATTTCATTGTATTGCTAACAGTTCTAACATTAACTTATGCTGTAATATCAATCTACATACAGTCACAACTTCTGGTTTTAAGATGGCAGCGAGCGGCTGTGTCTAGATCAGCGCTTCCCAAAGTGGGTGGTACCGCCCCAGTGGGCGCTGAACGTTCTAGGGGTGATAGTGGTTCAGAAGAATTTTAGGGTCGGTGGCTCCTTAAAGAAGAAATTAATAATAAATATTTAAAATAAATTATTTTTCTGATTTTGCAATTGAATAATCATTTAAAATTTGAATTCTGCATTTAAATTCATCTTATGCCCGTCTTACACTATCCATTTTTTCATCAATTTTCTATTTCATGCATATAATTATTTGCAAATTGACCATGTCTGACAGAAATATACGTCAATTTTTGATGTCACATAGTAAATAGAGCATGTACATATGTGGTGGAGGAGGACATTGGCAAACTGTTATGATGTGGAGGGGGGGCGTTACAAAGTTTATGTTGTGCAAAGTTGGCGGTGGGTCGAAAAAGTTTGGGAATCTATGGTCTAGACCATGTTGGTGGTGAATCTGGACTATGGACTTCCCTGTCCTATTCCTGTGTTTTGTGCGAGTTCATGTTTTTAAATTCTTCACACAGAATACATATGTTCGTCATGTGGATATTGTATCCAGTGGATGGCCTTGCTGGAATGGGAAGGTGTCCGACATGCCATGTTCACTTTAGCTTGAATAAGTAGATCAGAGATAAACCCTTTGTAAAGGTGCTGAAGTCTGCGATACTAGTCCAGTAGACGCACCAGAAACCAAACCCTTTGTAAAGTTGCTGAAGTCTGCGATACTAGTCCAGTAGACGCACCAGAAACCAAACCCTTTGTAAAGTTGCTGAAGTCTGCATATCTAGTCCAGTAGAGCATCAGAAACCAAACCCTTTGTAAAGGTGCTGAAGTCTGCGATACTAGTCCAGTAGACGCACCAGAAACCAAACCCTTTGTAAAGTTGCTGAAGTCTGCGATACTAGTCCAGTAGACGCACCAGAAACCATAGTATAATGAATTTTACTCTTATATATGATGACTATACCGTATGATGTATGGTCACTGCCAGCCTTCTCGTGATGAAGAAATCAACGCTTGAATAGGAGTGCGGCTACTATATTCGCAAACTATCAAAGCAGCGTGGGACAACACAAAACTAACATTGCAGACGAAGATTCAACTATATCGAGCCTGTAATTAGTTCTTTACTATATGGCTAAGAAACATGGACAGCCTACTCAACGCTACGAGAGAGACTTAATGTCTTTCACCTTGGGTGTCTCTGCAAGATTATGAACATCAGGTGGTACGACAAAATAACCAACTCTGAAGTACTGCAACTTGCAAACCTGCCTTCGATCATGGGTATGCTAAGCAGTAAACGACTAAGATGGTTGGGACATGTGAGAAGAATGGAAACTTGTCGCATACCAAAACAAATGTTGTTCTGTGAACTTTCGAGAGGAAGAGGCACCAGGACAATCACTGCTCAGATATAAAGATGTCTGCAAAGCCTCAATGAAGAACTTTTCTATAGGTCCCAGCACATGGGAAAAACTAGCTGATGACAGAGTTGTGTGGAAAGCGATATTGCTAAGGTGCACAGTATTTTGTGAAGAAACTTATGTATGAGCTGAAAGACAAGAGAGTAAAGTGAAAATTCAGAAGTTGTCACAATAAATCACTTGCCAATTTACCGTCTGTAAAGATGAAAGAGGCCATACCATACACACATACTGTCTGATAAAACTTACGCTTTTGATCAACCTACCAAGCCTCGCATAGTTAAATCACTACATATTAAACTACACGTTCTAGACAACAGTTGACTTCATGATAATAACACATCTGATGTTATAATCATACAAAACTACACGTCATCAGAGATGAGCTCTAGACAACAGTTGACTTCATTATAATAACACATCTGATGTTATAATCATACAAAACTACACGTCATCAGAGATGAGCTCCAGGCAACAGTTGACTTCATTATAATAACACATCTGATGTTATAATCATACAAAACTACACGTCATCAGAGATGAGCTCTAGACAACAGTTGACTTCATTATAATAACACATCTGATGTTATAATCATACAAAACTACACGTCATCAGAGATGAGCTCTAGACAACAGTTGACTTCATTATAATAACACATCTGATGTTATAATCATACAAAACTGCATGTCATCAGAGATGAGCTCTAGACAACAGTTGACTTCATTATACAGTAATAACACATCTGATATTATAATCATACAAAACTACACATCATCAGAGATGAGCTCTAGACAACAGTTGACTTCATCATAATAACACATCTGATGTTATAATCATACAAAACTACACGTCATCAGAGATGAGCTCTAGACAACAGTTGACTTCATTATAATAACACATCTGATGTTATAATCATACAAAACTGCACGTCATCATAGATGAGCTCTAGACAACAGTTGACTTCATTATAATAACACATCTGATGTTATAATCATACAAAACTACACGTCATCAGAGATGAGCTCTAGACAACAGTTGACTTCATTATAATAACACATCTGATGTTATAATCATACAAAACTGCATGTCATCAGAGATGAGCTCTAGACAACAGTTGACTTCATTATACAGTAATAACACATCTGATATTATAATCATACAAAACTACACATCATCAGAGATGAGCTCTAGACAACAGTTGACTTCATCATAATAACACATCTGATGTTATAATCATACAAAACTACACGTCATCAGAGATGAGCTCTAGACAACAGTTGACTTCATTATAATAACACATCTGATGTTATAATCATACAAAACTGCACGTCATCATAGATGAGCTCTAGACAACAGTTGACTTCATTATAATAACACATCTGATGTTATAATCATACAAAACTACACGTCATCAGAGATGAGCTCTAGACAACAGTTGACTTCATTATAATAACACATCTGATGTTATAATCATACAAAACTGCATGTCATCAGAGATGAGCTCTAGACAACAGTTGACTTCATTATACAGTAATAACACATCTGATATTATAATCATACAAAACTACACATCATCAGAGATGAGCTCTAGACAACAGTTGACTTCATCATAATAACACATCTGATGTTATAATCATACAAAACTACACGTCATCAGAGATGAGCTCTAGACAACAGTTGACTTCATTATAATAACACATCTGATGTTATAATCATACAAAACTGCACGTCATCATAGATGAGCTCTAGACAACAGTTGACTTCATTATAATAACACATCTGATGTTATAATCATACAAAACTGCACGTCATCATAGATGAGCTCTAGACAACAGTTGACTTCATTATAATAACACATCTGATGTTATAATCATACAAAACTGCACGTCATCATAGATGAGCTCTAGACAACAGTTGACTTCATTATAATAACACATCTGATGTTATAATCATACAAAACTGCACGTCATCATAGATGAGCTCTAGACAACAGTTGACTTCATCATAATAACACATCTGATGTTATAATCATACAAAACTGCATGTCATCAGAGATGAGCTCTAGACAACAGTTGACTTCATCATAATAACACATCTGATGTTATAATCATACAAATAGTGATCATCACAAGAAGAAGAAGAAGAAGACTACACTATCATGTTCAAATATATCATTTCAAGTTCTTATATATACAAAGATTCCCCTGTGTTGCCAGGGTCCATGGGGAGCAAAGAATTGTAACATTGCGATCTACAAGGCATGTCATAAGAGCTGACTGAGATAGGGGCCTAGGGAAGCAACCCTAGTAAATAAAAAGCGTCACAGAAATTGGATATGCTGGCCTGCTTGTAGGAGCATAACTGGAACAACATACAATCGCTATTAGGCTCATATCACATACATATCACAAAGAATAGTTTAACAAGTGGTCGATATGGAGCGCTCAAAAAAGAATAAAGATTCAACTCATTACTTTCTATTTCTGTCTCTGAGATATATGATTTGCTACTGTTCTTGTAGTTCAATAACCTAACATATTACTGCTAACACATCAAGAGATATATTTGTTAATTCTGTCTCTGAGATATATGATTTGCTACTGTTCTTGTAGTTCAATAACCTAACATATTACTGCTAACACATCAAGAGATATATTTGTTAATTCTGTCTTTTACTGATTCAATTCTAACAGAGACCCAGCACAAATCACCATCGTTGGTGCAGCATGGAGCTGATCCTGAATTAGCCAATCAACAGTTATCTTCAGCTAAGCAGAACCTATCAGTAGTCAACCAAGAATCCTCGTCTGTGCAAGAACCAGCTTCAGCAAGTGGCAGTAACTCAAAATCAATATCAGAAGACCTTGCTAGCAAGATTCTTAGTTTGTTTGGTAATGCTCGTAGTAACGTCCCTAGTGTGCCACCTGCAAATGGAAAACAACAGCAGGTTTCACAGTCACAGCTGCCTGCAGGAGCTCCTACACCAGCTCCACCACAAGCTGCAGTTCCTTCTAGTGCTAGTCTTATCAACTTTGACAATCCGAATGTGCAGAAAGCTTTGGATAATCTTATTCAAAACACTCCAAATTTGTTCAAGAATATCAACGCTAACAATGCATTGGCAGCTGCAGCAGCCTCTATGGCAGCTATGCAAGGTGGTAGTGACTATGGGCGTGATGGAGAGATTGTTGGACGTACTCAAGGAAAGTCGTTGACTAATCAAAACACAAACACCTCATTGTCACAAGCTTCAGCAGCCTCCATGACAGCTATGCGAGGTGGTAGTGACTATGGGCGTGATGAAGAGATGACTACTGGACGTACTCAAGGAAAGTCGTCGACTAATCAGAACACAAACGCCTCATTGTCAGCAGGTGCTGCAGCCTCCATGGCAGCAATGCGAGGTGGTGCTGACTATGAGCATGATGGAGAGACTGTTGGACGTACTCAAGGAAAGCCATCGACTAATCAGAACACAAATGCCTCATTGTCTGCAGAAAACTCCATGGCAGCAATGCGAGGTGGTAGTGACTATGGGCGTGATGGAGAAATGATTGCTGGACGCACTCAAGGGAAGTCGTCAACTAATCGGAACACAAACACCCCATTGTCTGCAGAAAACTCCATGGCAGCAATGCGAGGTGGTAATGACTATGGGTTTGATGGAGAGATGGCTGCTGGACGCACTCAAGGGAAGTCGTCAACTAATCGGAACATAAACACAAACACCTCATTGTCTGCAGAAAATTCCATGGCAGCAATGCAAGGTGGTAGCAACTATGGGTTTGATGGAGAACTATGGGATACTCAAGGGATGTTGTCAACTACTCAGAACACAAACACCTCATTGTCAGCAGGTACAGCAGCCTTCATGACAGTTATGCAAGGCGGTAATAACTATGGACAGGATGGAGAACTATGGGATACTCAAGAGATGTCATCAACTAATCAAAATAGTGGATCATTTTCTGGAGGTTATGGACCTAGGATGCCTGGTGATAGTGGAGCCTTTTCTGGAGGTTATAGACCTAGGATGCCTCGTGCTGGTCAGAGATCAACTGGGATGCCTCCCCAAGAACCTTACAATCCATATGCTCAACCAATGCAGGGACCAATGAGGAGGGGTTATGGGCCACCCAGATATTGATTTTGATGTAATAGTACATTGTTGTATTTTCATGACAGTATGTTTCAAGCGAATTAAACATGTTTTATGTTGCAAATGATGTTGTACAGACTCAATAATACAACTTTCCCTCTGAACTCAGTGTAGGTGAGATCGAGTTCCTAGTCCTATCAGAGACGGATGATAAAACATAGGTCCCGTGATCAATTTGAGCACGTAAAAGAATCCTTTACAGTTCAAAATCGAGTAGAGCAGGCTGGAAAGCCACTGCCCGGGTAAAATTCATTTGAAAAAGTTTAAAAATAAAATTCCTACAAAATATCTTCAAAATTACATTGGGAACCCTCACCAGTGCTACTGAGTTCGTGCACTACCGCTGAGATCTTATTTTTGTAAGAAAGATCGGAGCCCACATGGTTACTCACCGAAGTGCAATGATGATGGTCCAATCAATTTTCATGACGGTATGTTTGAGGCAAATTAACCCTCTCATTCCCAGATCGGCCAAAAGAGCCGCTATCTGTATAATCCCATAGCGGCAGTAACGCCGGTGGGTGTATACCTTTTAAATGATTTTTCTATATCTTTCCTTGCGAATAGACACGCTAAATTTAGCCCTGATGTCATTGCCTATAACGGCTGCCGCTATTTTAGAAGTTTGCAAGTTTCTAGCGTTATTGGTTCCGTATCTGCAAATTTTTTAAAAACTTGCATTTTCTGGAAAACTTGTGATTAATGATTCAGTGAATGAAAAATTTGCTGATGAGATCGTGGATAAATCGGATTGATGTATAATTAATTCAAGATTTGCGTGCGAAAATATACAGCTAATTCTAATGTTTACGGCGGTTTACGTAACTTTTAGTTGCGATGAATTATGATTATCGATGGATGCGAACACCGTTGCTTCCCTCCGTCCACCCATGTCATAAAGTTGAGAGAGAATAGTCGCAACAGCTGAGCACTATCAATATCGAACAATTTAGTGAAGAAACAGGTTCTGCAAATGACATTGATTCAAAATATTCTCTATTTGGGATTACCCTCATTACGTCATAGAGTTCATGGCACGCCAATTTTTACGTGTGGCATTTTTTTAGAACTGGGCAGAGCTAACTAACGAATTTGCTCTGAAAATTCAAGAAAAACCAGATCCTTCATTTGGTCACATCAAGCGTCACGATGGCCTGGAAAGAACAATACTACAGGGCAGGGTCCCAGGACGCAGAGGCAGACCAAGAAGAAGATGGCTACAAGATATTAAAGAAACCATGACCATCGTGAAGTGGGTGAACTGGCAAGAGACAGAGTGAATTTCAGATGTGCTGCAAAGATAGCAACGTCCTATAAAGGATACACACCTTGATGATGATATGTGTCAAACTCACCAGTTACCTAACTACAGAATGTTTTGGTTTACCGATAAACTGTTGAATGTGTCTGCTTTGCCAAATATACTGTCAAGAAATAGATGTGAAAGTATCAGCAAATATTTGTACCTCAATGTTAATTCCAAATTCGTTCCATGAGGACAATATGGACATATGCAAGGTTGAACCTCCGTCTTGATTGTATGAGGGCCCTCATGCCCATACAAACATGCAAGCTAGGTAAGACAACACCCAGATACTACAGGACTGATAAACCCCATTCATGCCAACCATCAACCTACTCAAATTGTTTGGCAGAAAGAAGACCTGCAGTTAGTGTTTCTAAATGAAGATGAGGACTGCATAACGAAAGTGTGGAAACAAGTAATGGCTGTCCCACATGTAAAATCAACCTCTGTAAGGGAGATTGCTTTTAAACCTTTCAGTTTACATTTATCGTCAATAAAACTGACATTTTTGAGTGAAACATACTTTCAACATTGTCATTCATTTTTATTTCTTCACTTGTATAATTTTTTACATCCAACTTGCATGGTAATGACAACATGCATGTTTACAAACTAGTACCTCATCCATTGAACTGTAAATTGGACTTTAAATCACAAATATTGATTAGAAATTGTATTTGTTATGAATTTTATTTCAAAAACACTTCTAATTGTTGAAGAGTTATTTCCCTTGCCGTGGGAATTTGGTAGGAACGTTTTCTGAAGGTCTGGGGCTGAAAGGGTTAAACGTGTTTTGTGTAACAAATGATGCTCTGTACAGACTGAGAATTCATCATTCTTAAAGCATTTGTTGGTAGGTTAGACAATCTCCTCTCTCTCTCTCTCTCTCTCTCTCTCTCTCTCTCTCTCTCTCTCTCTCTCTCTCTCTTACTAGCCTATGACACTTCTGATGATTAGGACAGCAACAAATGCACAGCATTCTTCTCTATTCTTGGCCGTCCTCTGTATTATGTTCCAGCTGTGATTCATTTTTATTTCAGCTCTTCTATTGTTCTCCTCCATGTCGTTTTGAGCCTTCCACGTTTTCATTTACCCTTTGGTGTCCATCTCAGTCCAGTTTTCATGACAGAGTTAGTCTCCATACATTATAATAGCCGTCCATCCATGCGATGATGACAACAATCTCAGGCGTGTACTGTTGCACCTCTCTGGTGTGTGCGGAGGTGACTGTAGAGTCCAATCCTAGAACAGAATCCCGACCACAGGTGGGGCATACATGATCAAGGTTAGACATGTGCGTGTTGTGTGCTCTGTCTTTTCGCGCTGCTCGTTTTCTCTGTGACTCAACAATACGATGATTCTCAGCTATTCGGGTTCCTCTTTTGTTGTTACAGCGCCACATTTGGCGATCTTGCGCAAAGGATTCCCAGCACGTATTGTCTATATCGAAGCATTTCAGAGACACTTTAAGAGTGTCTTTAAAGCGTTTTCTGTCCACCAGCTAACGTCTGCCCCCTTCAAGCTCGCCATACATCAACTGTTTTGGGATGCGTTTATCAGGCATTCGAGCAACGTGACCGACCCATCTCAGTTGGGCCTTCTGCAACAGGGTGTTGGCGCTTGGGATCTTTGCTCTTGTGAGGACTTCGCTGTCTGGAATTTTGTCCTGCCAGTTTATTTTTAGTATTCTTCGTAGACAGCTTGTGTGGAAATGGTTTAATTTTCTTGCGTGTCTGCTATACACTGTCCATGTCTCGCTTGCGTACAGCAGCGTGGTTAGCACTATGGCCTGGTAAACTTTCAGCTTTGTGACTATGCTTATCCCTTCCGTTCCCACACAGTGACACGTAACCTTCCGACGCAGCACTGGCTTTGGATATCCTATTGTGGACCTCAGAATCTATGTTTGTCTCCATACATACGACATATCCGATCCATCTCCAGCGTCTCATTTGGATGATGCTGCACATATTCTCTTGTTGACACTGTGTAAGCAGTTCTAGGTTAGAGATAGTATTTGGCAAGAACATGCGTAAGATCTTGTGCAGACAAGTTGTAAGGAAGTTGGAGAGTTTGGACATATCTTGTTCTGTCTTTCTCCAACATTCTGATCTGTATAGTCAAGTTGATAGCACACAACTGCGGTACATATTAATCTTGGTTCTGATGCTGCATTGGGCTGATTTACATACAGTCTAAAGGGTCATGAAGGCAGCAAGTCTTTTCCTGAATATTTTTATGTGTGTGAAATAGAAGTGTGATGTCATCAGCAAAATCTAGGTCTTCCATGACAAATGTGAGAATCCATCCGTTACCTATTGATGTATCTTCAGTTGTGTTAATTATCACCCAATCTATGACAATGTTGAATAGTAGGTCTGACACTACATATCTTTGTTGTGTGGCAGTTTTGACTTCAAACTTCAGCTCGAAAGTTTCAACACTGCATGTGAGTTTGCTGTAGCAGTTTTTCATGGTTTACAAAACACAGTAGAATTCCATACCATCTTAGAATACACCAAAGACTTTCATGGTGTATGCTATCAAATTCCATTTCAAAGTCTCCGAAGTTGATATAGAGTTTGTTTTGCCATTCTGTGCATTGTTCTATGATATTTCTAAGAAAAAATATTTTACCTATACTACTATATCCTCTACGAAATCCAGCTTATTCCTTTCTCAGTCTCTTACATACTGCATCAGTAATTCGTTGCATGATGCTTTTGCTGAAGATTTTGCTTGGGTCGGAAAAGAGCGATATTCGATGCCAGTTGTTACAATCGACAAAGAAACACCTCTTCGATAGATCTTCAACAACTAGTTGAAGTAGGATCTAGAAAATCAACAACTTGTTTACTGTCTTTGGTGCTAAGTCCTGTAAAGGGTAGGCCACAATTTTCATTTCAATAATCTCATCTCGCCTGGGTGTTTCAATATCAATTTCTAGTTCCTCTGTTGATTCTGGTATGTCTGCTACTACTACTGTTGGTGGTGGTATGTCTGCTACTACTGTTGGTAGTATGTCTGCTACTACTGCTGTTGGTGGTATGTCTGCTACTACTGTTGGTGGTGGTATGTCTGCTACTACTGTTGGTAGTATGTCTGCTACTACTGCTGTTGGTGGTATGTCTGCTACTACTACTGTTGGTGGTGGTGTGTCTGCTACTACTGTTGGTGGTGGTATGTCTGCTACTACTGTTGGTGGTGATGTGTCTGCTACTACTGTTGGTGGGGGTGTGTCTGCTACTACTGCTGTTGGTGGTATGTCTGCTACTACTACTGTTGGTGGTGGTGTGTCTGCTACTACTGTTGGTGGTGGTATGTCTGCTACTACTGTTGGTAGTATGTCTGCTACTACTGCTGTTGGTGGTATGTCTGCTACTACTACTGTTGGTGGTGGTGTGTCTGCTACTACTGTTGGTGGTGTGTCTGCTACTACTGTTGGTGGTGGTATGTCTGCTACTACTGTTGGTGGTGGTGTGTCTGCTACTACTGTTGGTGGTATGTCTGCTACTACTGTTGGTGGTGGTATGTCTGCTACTACTGTTGGTGGTGGTGTGTCTGCTACTACTGTTGGTGGTATGTCTGCTACAACTGTTGGTGGTATGTCTGCTACTACTGTTGGTGGTGGTGTGTCTGCTACTACTGTTGGTGGTATGTCTGCTACTACTGTTGGTGGTATGTCTGCTACTACTGTTGGTGGTATGTCTGCTACTACTGTTGGTGGTGGTGTGTCTGCTACTACTGTTGGTGGTATGTCTGCTACTACTGTTGGTGGTATGTCTGCTACTACTGTTGGTGGTGGTGTGTCTGCTACTACTGTTGGTGGTATGTCTGCTACTACTGTTGGTGGTATGTCTGCTACTACTGTTGGTGGTGGTGTGTCTGCTACTACTGTTGGTGGTATGTCTGCTACAACTGTTGGTGGTGTGTCTGCTACTACTGTTGGTGGTGGTCTGTCTGCTACTACTGTTGGTGGTATGTCTGCTACTACTGTTGGTAGTATGTCTGCTACTACTGCTGTTGGTGGTATGTCTGCTACTACTACTGTTGGTGGTGGTGTGTCTGCTACTACTGTTGGTGGTGGTATGTCTGCTACTACTGTTGGTAGTATGTCTGCTACTACTGCTGTTGGTGGTATGTCTGCTACTACTACTGTTGGTGGTGGTATGTCTGCTACTACTACTGTTGTTGGTGGTATGTCTGCTACTACTGTTGGTGGTATGTCTGCTACTACTGTTGGTGGTGGTGTGTCTGCTACTACTGTTGGTGGTATGTCTGCTACAACTGTTGGTGGTGTGTCTGCTACTACTGTTGGTGGTGGTGTGTCTGCTACTACTGTTGGTGGTATGTCTGCTACTACTGTTGGTAGTATGTCTGCTACTACTGCTGTTGGTGGTATGTCTGCTACTACTACTGTTGGTGGTGGTATGTCTGCTACTACTGTTGGTGGTATGTCTGCTACTACTGTTGGTAGTATGTCTGCTACTACTGCTGTTGGTGGTATGTCTGCTACTACTACTGTTGGTGGTGGTATGTCTGCTACTACTACTGTTGTTGGTGGTATGTCTGCTACAACTGTTGGTGGTATGTCTGCTACTACTGTTGGTGGTGGTGTGTCTGCTACAACTGTTGTCAATAAATATGTTAGAACTGTACTACTGTTGTGGAAACAAGCTTGAAACAAATATTAAAGTGACTGAAAAAACATGAAATGTATAGCACAAGATATAAAATCTTGCCAGAGCGGCTACCAAGACCCACTGTTACCTGCCACGCATGTCGTAAGAGGCGACTAAGGAGGTTCGACGTGCGGCTACCAAGACCCACTGTTACCTGCCACGCATGTCGTAAGAGCGACTAAGGAGGTTGGACGTGCGCTACCAAGACCCACTGTTACCTGCCACGCATGTCGTAGGCGACTAAGGAGGTTCGGCGTGCGGCTCCAAGACCCACTGTTACCTGCCACGCATGTCGTAGGGGCGACTAAGGAGGTTCGCGTGCGGCTCCAAGACCCACTGTTACCTGCCACGCATGTCGTAGAGCGACTAAGGAGGTTGGACGTGCGGCTACAAGACCCACTGTTACCTGCCACGCATGTCGTAGAGCGACTAAGGAGGTTGGACGTGCGGCTCAAGACCCACTGTTACCTGCCACGCATGTCGTAGGCGACTAAGGAGGTTCGCGTCGGCTACCAAGACCCACTGTTACCTGCCACGCATGTCGTAAGAGGCGACTAAGGAGGTTGGACGTGCGGCTACCAAGACCCACTGTTACCTGCCACGCATGTCGTAAGAGGCGACTAAGGAGGTTCGACGTGCGGCTACCAAGACCCACTGTTACCTGCCACGCATGTCGTAGGCGACTAGGGAGGTTGGACGTGTGGCTACCAAGACCCACTGTTACCTGCCACGCATGTCGTAAGAGGCGACTAAGGAGGTTGGACGTGGGGCTACCAAGACCCACTGTTACCTGCCACGCATGTCGTAGAGCGACTAAGGAGGTTGGACGTGTGGCTACCAAGACCCACTGTTACCTGCCACGCATGTCGTAAGAGGCGACTAAGGAGGTTGGACGTGTGGCTACCAAGACCCACTGTTACCTGCCACGCATGTCGTAAGAGGCGACTAAGGAGGTTGGACGTGGGGCTATCCAACACTGAAAAAAATACTAGATAGCTACAGAAACCACAACCAAGAAAATTCATTGCTCGCGCCAGAGGAAGAAGAAATACATCGCGTGGAGGAGACAGAATATGCAAGAAGGAAGGGGGATCTGGAAGGGTTGGCCTTGGATAGGCAGGCTTGAAAGGCCTTGGTTGTGGACCTATGCTTCCCTCGGGATGAGGTGGGAAGTAGAAGACAAGATGTAAAATATTGGTGTATATAGAGGATCTGTGCTCCGGATGGAACTGAAAGCTTTATTATAATTATACTTGTTCAAATGTTGATTTCTCTGTTTCAACATATAGTTTCATTAGTCCATTTATGTTAGTTCAACTGCATTGTGTTAGTTCACACATTTATGTTAGTCCAACTATTGTGTTAGTTCATCCATTTATGTTAGTCCAACTATTGTGTTAGTTCATCCATTTATGTTAGTCCAACTATTGTGTTAGTTCATCCATTTATGTTAGTCCAACTATTGTGTTAGTTCATCCATTTATGTTAGTTCACGCATTTAGTGTTAGTTCACCATTTATGTTTGTCAACTGTTGTGTTAGTTCATCCATTTATGTTAGTTCAACTATGTTAGTTCACCATTTATGTTAGTTCACCCATTTATGTTAGTTCACCCATTTATGTTAGTTCACATTATGTTAGTTCCACATTTATGTTATTGTTTTCTGTAAGCCATTGTATTTGAAATCTTGTACTTGAAGTAAAAGTTGACTAATACAAAATGACATTCGTTCTTGTTTATTTTAAAATAATTATTTTAAATATATTATTGACAAAGTGGGCGTCTGTGGCTTAGCAGTAGTGCGTTCGATCATAACCCAAGAGTACTTGGTTCAAACTCTGTGGCGGGCAGTTTGAAAGCAAATTTGTTCCCATGTATTTTTACAAACGGTAAAAATATACCTCACCATTCAGAAAACAATGGCAAACTACTGAACATGTCCCAGTGGTTACCAGGGTCCAAATTTGGGATGTAAAGAATAGAACCACTGTTACCTGCTACACATGTTGTAAGGGGCAACTAAGGAAGTTTGGCTGAAATTGGATGCACATGTCCTAAATGTGTAGAAGTCTATGCGTTTAGAGGCCTACCAAACCAATGTGCAACGTATACACATTCTTGGCAAAGATCAAACATATCTCAAAGAGAGATTAAAATTGGTCGTAAAGAACAAACGCAAAGAAGAAGACTGAACATATAAGTGGTGCCTAGAAAATCAATGACTTCTTTACTGCTAATAATGGCTAAGTCCTGTAAAGGATAGTGTAATTTTCATTAATTCAGTGGCTTAATACCCTACTCTTACACGTTTTCAACTCCTAAGGGTTCTTTTACATGCTCAATTTGAACACTGGAGATATATTTTATTGTTCATCGCTGCTATGACTAGGAACTTGATCTTCTCTACGTTGAGATCAGTAATTTCTGCAAGAATATCTATATCGTTTCATGCGGGTAGCAAACCGAGTACCTTTGTAGCAAACTCCATGCCACAATAGACCACCTCTTCACCTTTCAACTCCCAACAGAGCACAGGTCTTCAACAAACTTCTTCCAGCTCTTCCTCTCTCTTGCCATCCCTTCCAATTCTTTCCAGGTTTTACTTATCCTTTTAATATCAGCCTCCAGATCTCTTCTCCAGGTAGGTCTAGGCCATCCTCTACTCTTTCCCTGCAGGTTCCAAAACAGTGCCTGTCTTGCAATGCTTCGGTCGGTCTTCTCAATGTATGTCCTATCCATCGCCAGTCTCTTCCTTAACTCTTTCTCCACTGGTACTGCTTAGTTTTTCTCTGAGTTCTCGTTTGTAATCTTATCATACCATCTCAGTTCCTAATTCTACGTAAACATCCATTTATGAAGATCTGTAGTTTTCTGGTGGTTTCTTTTGTTGTTGTCCTCCATGTTTCGAGCCATAGAACAGCACTGACTTAACATTTGCTTGAAATATTCATAGCTTTGTGTTTGTTTTAATCTCCTTTGATTTCTTATTTTACTCATGACAATAAAGTTTCCCTTGTTTTACAAGAGACTACTGGTATATTGAAGAATACAGTGTTAGTCCTGTATTTGTCTCCAACAGCATATGATGGGGTGTGTGGTCAACATCTTGATGGTTGCCTTTACTTCCTGGTATTCCTCCTGGTACTCATTTGAGGCTGGAACTATTCTGAGAGCTGTTTTGAGATAGTGAAAAGTCCCCCTGCAGCTGGGTATCAAACCAAGACCATACTTCAAGAAAGCAAGTACTACTGCTTCACCATGTTTCTCAAGGTATTTATATCTACACATGACTGTCAACTTCTTTTTCTTTGAATGCTCCATATTGACCACTTGTTAATCACTCTGCATGATCTGTATGTGATCTGAGCCTAAGAACGATTGTGTGTTGTGCCAGTTATGCACCTACATGTAGGCCAGTACTTCCGATTTCTGCAATGCTTTTTATTTACTAGGGTAGATTCCCTAGGTCCTACATCAGTCGTCTCTTATGACATGCCTTGTAGGTCATAGTATTACTATTGTTTGCTTCCTAGCACCACATGCGGATCCCAGCACCACACGCGGGAGAAAGACATACCAATTATGCAAACAAGATTAATCACTCAATGTCGAACTGGCAAGTGGGGGCTGAGACGCTGCTTGATTTGTTGAGGCAGGTATCGGAGCACCTGTGTACATGTCCGAAGTTCTATGATGATAGTCCTCTTACAACTGATTGGGACCAGTCGCTCCACCCTCCTTCTAGGATCTACACGCAAGCTGCATGGGCTTGTAGCAGTCAGTGACTCATAGACTGCTAGCGTCATAGTCAGCGTCAGAACAAAGTTGACCAAGACTC
This sequence comes from Arion vulgaris, assembly GCA_020796225.1. Taxonomy (NCBI): domain Eukaryota; kingdom Metazoa; phylum Mollusca; class Gastropoda; order Stylommatophora; family Arionidae; genus Arion; species Arion vulgaris. Next base: position 574,940 of record CM036755.1, read on the forward strand.
GCATCCCAGTGGCAGCCGAGAAACAGGCAACTACCAAGAAGTCTGACTATGTTTGGGAGGTCGAAGAAGGAGAAACTAACATGGTATCCACAAAAATCTATGCTTAAGTCTGACCGAAAATGTCTGGATACCACAGCTTATGCTGAAAACTGCAACACACAAAATTTCTTTCTCCAGACTGCATCCTAATATAAGAAAGAAGGCAGTAAAACTTCCCACAAGTGCAAGTATACCTTGCCCGCACTGTACAAGAATATTTCAAGCCCGTATCGGGCTCACTAGTCATCTACACACACACAGACAAACATAACGCAACCACATTCCCTTGGATGAAGATTTGTGTGGTTATCATATCCGTGATGGACAAGCATCATAAGAACGAACGAGGAAGAAGAGCCGAGCATATCATTGTTGTGGGGGTTTGTGTGTCTTGATCAAATTAATCCCTTCACATTGCCCTACCTTATCGTGGATGTAAAAGCGTATATATGGACTTTTGAATATAAGTGTTACAAAAGAGTCCTCAGTATATCATGGACAGAGAAGAGAAGGAATAGATCTATCCAGAAAGAAATCAAAATCAAAGAAAACTGGCTGATACTACAAAATTAAAATTAAAAAATTGAAGTATTTTTGACATACAAAAATACACAAAGAGTTGGAGAAGACTTATTACGGAAAAAGACATCCTGACAAAGAGGAAAAGAGGAAGACTATTTAGAAGCTGGATTCAGGATGTAACTGGTTTGAGAATGACTGCTGCAGAGGTGTGAGATCTGATCTATGATATCAGACTCGATGAATATGCTTCAACTGATTGAATCTGGGAGTATGCGTGTGGAATGGGTGGACAGCATTCGGAGATCACATCTCAAGAAAATGACTTGGCTGTACACACCTGGACATGCTGGAGTGCAGGAGTAGAGCGTGCAGACTTTCTTGCAAACAATGCCCCAACTCAAGCGGGCAGAAGTATGGACAGAGCCGATATCGTCAATGCGGCACGCTCTCAATTATGTAACATGGGCACGTCTCAGACACTGGAATGAGTTCGAGAATTAGGCGTTAAGTGTGGACATGCCAGACAGTGTCGTCTTCGTGGTAGAGAGAGAAGATATAGTAATCAACTTCTCATGGGTACGGTGAGCAAATGGACTTTAGGATGGCTGTTGCAGCGGAGGACAGAGCATGCATGGGAATGCCCAATGTGCCGTGATGTAGATCACATAACATAACAGAGAGAGAAATGCATTAGGACTGTTAGGTTGGCAAATTTCTGCTCAGGACAAACTATTTAATGGTGATGACTTCCTGTCTCTATATTTATTAAAGTTTTCCTGTCTCTAAATTAAATTATTAGAAGTTTTCCTGTCTCTATATTAAATTAGAAGTTTTCCTGTCTCTATATTAAATTAGAAGTTTTCCTGTCTCTATATTAGAAGATTACCAACAGAAATATGTGTTTATGAAAAAATAGGTTACAACGTGGCACTTAACTGAATCAGATGACAACCAAGCAGTGTTTAATTCTCCAGATTCACGGTGTTCGTGGCACTGAACCGAAGGGTTATGATGTCCACGCACTGGGCGAAGAACTGAAAGCTCAAGTGCATCTGGATCGGTTGGGAAAAAAAAGTTTGATTCCCAGTACAGCAGGTTACCTTCTTCTTCTTCTAATCAGGGCTGCGAGTTTTCACTTTTGGGCAGCCAATGCCAAATTATAGAATCTGCATGTGTTCTGTAATTGTGGAAGACTAGTGTAAAGTGTATTATGAACAGATGGGTGTGGTAGAAGGAGTTCTTGTCTGGCTTCATGTAGTCCAGGGCATTCAAACAAGATAGAGCCAGTTTCCTAAGTTTGCAATGTTTCAAACCAGTTTTCCAGTATCAGACTAACCAACAGACTGTTTTAATCTGTGAGTCGCACATAGCACCCCCACAACACCCGCACACATAACACGCCCCACATGTAATACACACACCCCTCCCACACACACACATAGCACACCACACACAAGCACCCGCACACATTAGAATTTGAGATTCACTGTTAAGTTGTAGATATATTATAGAAAAAAGAAAAGGGTTCTTCCATATTTTACTTCCAACTTGTATTTCCTTTTTTTTAAATTGTATTCTTTTTTATTTCAGTTGCAGATAACTAAAACATGGTAAGTAAGTGTATGGTTTTTATCCAGAAGCACTTGAGCTTTCAGCTCTTCGGCTCAGTATCATGGACATCGTAACCCTTCGGTAAAGTGTGTCGTTTAAATAGTACAGCAATTTGCAAATTGCACTGCTTGCCCAGGTACTTTTAAGTTACAGCACTTGTCCAGGTAGTAGAAGCTGCAGCACTTTCCAGTTCTGTCTTTTGAATGTCGATCTTCATGTTGTATTTGAGGCAGCTGTTGTTGAGTAAGTTTATGTGTTCTTGAAGCTGTTCAATATTATTATGGATTAGACACTGGTCGTCAGCAAAGAGCAGTTCATTTTGTTGGTCTATGTCCAATGGTGTTTTTTCTAGTTTGGTGATACTGTCCATGTATATCATCATCAAATAGCTTGTCCTGAGCAAAACTTTGCCACCCCAACAGTTCTCGAATTTCTCTCTCATAGGCCAGGTGTCCTGTCTGTGCAGCCGTCATGTTCAAACCATCAGTTACATCCTGAATCCATCTTCTCCGTGGTCTTCCTCTTCTTCTCTTTGCCGGTATGTCTCCTTCCATGATGGTCTTCTCCATAAATACCATATATATATATATATATGTGCTTTTGAATATAAAAATTATTACAGAAAGGTGTTACAGAAGAGTCCTTCATATATTATGGACAGAGAAGAGAACAAATAGATCTATCCAGAAAGAACTCAAAGAAAACTGGCTGGTGCTTCAAATAAGAAAGAGAAAATTGAGGTATTTTGGACACATAAAAAGACATGAAGGGCTGGAGAAGACAATGGAGAAGATGGATTCAGGATGTAACTGATGGGTTGAACATGACGGCTGCAGAGGTGGGACACCTGGCCTATGAAGAGAGAAATTCTGAAGGACTGTTGGGGTGGCAAAGTTCTGTTTAGGACAAGCTATTTGATAATGATGATTCATGTATATAATAAAGAGGAGAGATGATAAAACACATCCTTGCCGTACTCCTCCGATGTTACTGGAAACCAGTTTGTGAGTCCGACCCTTGTTCATATGGCACTTTAACTTTCTCTATATATGGCTCTAACACAGTCTAGCAGTGTTCCTATTATTTCATAATTTTCAAGAACATCCCATAATATTTCTCTGTTAACCCTATCAAATGCCTTCTCTTGGTCTATGAAGGCTATATTCATTTGATTTTTGTATTCTAATATCTTTTCACTAATTTGTCGTAAGGCAAATATTGCATCTGTACACCCTTTTCTAAATCCAAACTTTTGTGGGCTGAGTGTTGGCTCCAAAATGGGTCTTATTCGTTGCTCCAGAACTCTTGCAAACATTTTTCCCACATGGCTTGGGAGTTAGATGCCTCTGTATATACCACAGTCTTGTTTTTACCTTTTTCTTCCATATTGGTACAATAATAACTTTTTGTCAATCTGAAGGGACAGTTCTTTCTTCCCATGCCTTCTTGCTTCCCATGCCTTCTTGCTTCCCATGCCTTCTTGCTTCCCATGCCTTCTTGCTTCCCATGCCTTCTTGCTTCCCATGCCTTCTTGCTTCCCATGCCTTCTTTCTTCCCATGCCTTCTTTCTTCCCATGCCTTCTTGAAGATGTCAAGAAATAATCAACTATAAAGTATATGGTACAATGAAGTGATTCCTTCATGGTTTGATCTATGACTGTAGTGTTGCTGAAATAATCAACTATAAAGTATATGGTACAATGAAGTGATTCCTTCATGGTTTAATCTATGACTGTAGTGTTGCTGAAATAATCAACTATAAAGTATATGGTACAATGAAGTGATTCCTTCATGGTTTGATCTATGACTGTAGTGTTGCTGAAATAATCAACTATAAAGTATATGGTACAATGAAGTGATTCCTTCATGGTTTGATCTATGACTGTAGTGTTGCTAAAATTATAAACCATAACAATATCATCATAGATCAAAGGGGTTCAAACACGAAGGATTGACTACAATGCATTAGGTTTCCCCATATGTCTCTGCCCCTGTTGGCAGAGATGGCATGCCACATGCTGAGAGAATTGCACAAACTCCATAATGGTCCTAGAATCAACATTCATAGTGGGAGTGAGATTTTTTCAGACTGTAACCTCTCACAAAAATAAGTATTGTATTTGTGAATATATGTCCATATTTCGAACTTGACTAGAGAACCCATCTTGGAGCAAATCAAGTCAGACTCAGTCTATTCTTACAGAAACCACTGTCAGTGAAACAACAGACTTAGTTAACAATATCTCTCTTAGAGTCAGTCTATTCTTACAGAAACCACTGTCAGTGGAACAATAGACTTAGTTAACAATATCTCTCTCAGAGTCAGTCTATTCTTACAGAAACCAGTGGAACAACAGACTTAGTTAACAATATCTCTCTCTCAGAGTCAGTCTATTCTTACAGAAACCAATGTCAGTGGAATAACAAGTTAACAATATCTCTCTCAGAGTCAGTCTATTCTTACAGAAACCAGTGGAACAACAGACTTCATTAACAATATCTCTCTCAGTCAGTCTATTCTTAGAGTCAGTCTATTCTTAGAGTCAGTCTATTCTTACAGAAACCAATGTCAGTGGAACAATAGACTTAGTTAACAATATCTCTCTCTCAGAGTCAGTCTATTCTTACAGAAACCAATGTCAGTGGAACAACAAGTTAACAATATCTCTCTCAGAGTCAGTCTATTCTTACAGAAACCAATGTCAGTGGAACAACAAGTTAACAATATCTCTCTCAGAGTCAGTCTATTCTTACAGAAACCAATGTCAGTGGAACAGACTTAGTTAACAATATCTCTCTCAGAGTCAGTCTAGTCTTACAGAAACCAATGTTAGTGGAACAGACTTAGTTAATAATATCTCTCTTATTTCGACAATGTTCTAAAGACTAACAACATTCATGTTCACTGTTAACTTGACATATGTTGTTTTTGTATGTGTCGAAATCTTCATAATTTCCTTGTGTTATTACATCTTGTCAATAAAATTCAACATATATTTATTTACTAATGGTTTTGTTTTCTTCTCATTTATTATTTAGTAATTCTACTTTCATTTTTTTTTAAAATAATTATTTTGTGTGGAGAAATACATCTTTATTTGGAAATTGTGTGTGACTAAGTTTGTCTTCTCAATTCTATCCCTACTTGCTTAGCTAGGCTGTACATTACCAAGATCACCACTTGGTAGTCTGGTTTTATTTGTTCTTATCAACCAAGTTAACCACTCTTTGTGATCTGTGTGATTTGTTCTTATCAACCAAGTTAACTACACTTTGTGATCTGTGTGATTTGTTCTTATCAACCACGTTAACTACACTTTGTGATCTGTGTGATTTGTTCTTATCAACCAAGTTAACTACACTTTGTGATCTGTGTGATTTGTTCTTATCAACCAAGTTAACTACACTTTGTGATCTGTGTGATTTGTTCTTATCAACCAAGTTAACTACACTTTGTGATCTGTGTGATTTGTTCTTATCAACCACGTTAACTACACTTTGTGATCTGTGTGATTTGTTCTTATCAACCACGTTAACTACACTTTGTGATCTGTGTGATTTGTTCTTATCAACCACGTTAACTACACTTTGTGATTTGTTCTTATCAACCAAGTTAACTACACTTTGTGATCTGTGTGATTTGTTCTTATCAACCACGTTAACTACACTTTGTGATCTGTGTGATTTGTTCTTATCAACCACGTTAACTACACTTTGTGATCTGTGTGATTTGTTCTTATCAACCAAGTTAACTACACTTTGTGATCTGTGTGATTTGTTCTTATCAACCACGTTAACTACACTTTGTGATCTGTGTGATTTGTTCTTATCAACCACGTTAACTACACTTTGTGATCTGTGTGATTTGTTCTTATCAACCAAGTTAACTACACTTTGTGATCTGTGTGATTTGTTCTTATCAACCAAGTTAACTACACTTTGTGATCTGTGTGATTTGTTCTTATCAACCAAGTTAACTACACTTTGTGATCTGTGTGATTTGTTCTTATCAACCAAGTTAACTACACTTTGTGATCTGTGTGATTTGTTCTTATCAACCAAGTTAACCACACTTTGTGATCTGTGTAAGTGGATGCCGTCTATAGAAGTTTATAACCTCCAGCGGCTTACGTGGATCTACTGTCCTGGGCATGCAGATTGTTTACGGTAATGAGAGAGCGGACAGGCTTGCATCAACAGCATCGATTGTTGGGGAGTTGAAGATGGATAAGGGGATATTCTTGATCTCTTTGCGACTGTCTGTTGGATGAGGACACTATCATAGGTGTTGAATCAATCCAGCGATTTAAGCAGTTTGGAGTTATCCATTGTACAATTGGATTGGATGCCTGAGGGGCAGAGTGAGGATTGTGTTTAATCAGCGAGCCACGGGAACCATCAGTATGCATACTTTTATATATCTGTTGGGGGAGACTGAGCACCTATGGGTCTGACCGGAGTGTAGTGACGTCAGTTTAGTAACCGGTGGGATGTGATCTGTCAAGTTTTTGCCAAGAACGTGAGTACTTTGCGTCCCCGCTAGACACCCTGCCTAGGGCATGTAGGACAGATACATACACATTTTCTCTAAGAAAAGTAATGCCCTACATTGTCATTTGTTAGCAGACTCAACAAACACTTTATAGACTAGGAATAAGTCAAACAGCTCTCTGCCAGTGTCAGCAGACACCAGGGCATCTCCTGCAAGACTGTCCTCTTCTGGGTGAGCTGAGAAGCAACAAGTGGCCACACCCAGTCGACCTGAATACTAAGCTTTGGGAAACCTGACAGACCTGAAGCTGACTGCCCAGTTTGTGGTGCACAGTAAATTGACCAGAGATCGCTGAAGAAGCAGTCCAAGAGACTCTAAATAAGTTCAGCATAACACGTTGGCGAGGGAAAGAGAACAGTACATACTCCTTCCTTTCTCCCATCCAACGTTGTACGTCATAAACAGCTGAACAACAAAACGATAAAGAAACTTTGCACCTATGGGTGCGCCCCTGATTACATTAGCATTGACAGATTTAAGCAGACTTTGAGTTTGCTTACTCAAGCTATCAAATCCCTGGTTGATGGTTAGTAACACTGCACTGTATATAACATATCGATTAGTCAACTTCAGATACATCAATAATAATAACGGGATAGGCCTGGGAACTCCCTTCAATTTTGAATGACCCAATTAATCAGAAAATGTTTCTAAAAATAAATACAGATTAAAATATTTAATTAGCCAGGGCAAACTCTCGACTCAATGGGAGACACCCACCGTGACGGAGATTATAATGGCGGAGATATTGCACTTCAGAAATTGAAACAGGAAACTGCGGTACGGAACTTAATTGTAATTGTTCTATTGTCAAATGTGTGGACACTTAGTAACATCATTGAGAAGTGTATTCATGCCGTTGACTACAAACTCTACAGAAGAAGGCAGAGGAAATAAATGTGTGAAACAAGATGGAAACACTGAAGCTGGTTGGTTGCTCGAAAAATGTACGAGCGAAGAAAGAGAATAGTATTATAATTACAAATAGTAAACTGAATCACGTCTTCTCCTTCTTTGCGTTCGTTCTTTATAACCAATTTTAATCACTCTTTGTGATATGTTTGATCTTTGCCGAGAACGTGTACACATTGGTATGGTAGGCCCCTAAACGCATAGACTTCTACACGCTTAGGACACATGCATCCGATTTCAGCCAAACCTCCCCAGTCGCCTCTTACGAAATGCGTGGCAGGTAACAGTGATTCTATTCTTTACACCCCAAATTTGGGCCTCTGTAACCAATCGGGTGGAAATCACGTCTGTTATTGGCCTCATTGTCTAAGGATACAATCGGTTTTGCGTCACGTAGTTTGTTCTGTGCTGAATCACAAAGCATGTTGTGGTTGTAATGGCCTGTTCTGGAGTGTCAATCCTTGCTGCAAGTGAAACGAGCTGATACATAGGAAGGTGTTTCTACCATCTGCATTCTCTTTTACCTCCATATGTGATAGTGTTTTTCTTTTTGAGCCATCCCTCACTACTGCTCGCCATGTTTGCCTGTCTTTATCCAGCCGCTCCCAATTTTCTTTGTCTATGCTGTTTGAAGTTAGATCACGCTTCATCATCATCAAGGTGCATATCCAGTGGCGGCTCGTCATTAAGGGCCAGAGGGCCGGGCCCCACCAAAAATAATGTGTAAGGTGTATTTATTATTTAATAAATTGAAATATAACCTAATCCAAAGCCATGATTTTCCCGAAAATTTGTGTCTGGCCCCACTAGCAAAAACGATCACGAGCCGCCACTGTGTGTATCCTTTATAGGGCGTTGCTCTCTTTGCAGCGCATCTGAAATTCACTCTGTCTCTTACCAGTTCAGCCACTTCGTCGATGGTCATATTCATTGTTTCTTTAATATCTTGTAGCCATCTTCTTCTTGGTCTGCCTCTGCGTCCTCACGCTTGCAGGTGTCAAATGAAGCATAATAATGGGCGCCCATGCTGTCAGTTGCGAGTTGACCATATAAATTTCTTTGGATTACATCGTTCATACACACTTGTCTCAAGGTCGATAACTCAAGATTTTTCGACAAGATATCGTTACAAAGAGAACTGTATCACATCCGTCTACTGTTGTCACTGTAGGTATCAGAATCCAGTTTATGGTAGGGGCTGTCACAAATGACAATACTGCAACCCATTAATAATATTCTACTTCTGCGATCTCTAATCATGTGGTTAATCTAATTAATGTGGAACACACACTGGACAGTCAGATTCAGGTCTATCACGTTTCCACAACGCTTAGTTTTCAAGTCGACTAGGGGTAGTCACATGTTGCTTCTTAAATTGTCCAGTAGATGACAGTCTTGCAGGACATGCTACGATATATGTTCCGTCTGCTGACACTGGCAGAAAGCTGTTTCACGTATTACTTGTCTAAATGTTGCAATGTCGGTTAGTATGTCCGGTTAGTATGTCCGGTAAGTAGGCGAAATATAATGACCTGGTCTGTTCTGATGAAATCGTTGAGAAAGTCTTTTCCATAATCATATCCAGTCCTGCTAACTACAGGAAACATTATTGGTTACTGGTTACCGAACTGACGGCTTAGCACTCCAGGCAGACCCATAGGTGTTCAACAGATGTCGACGGGTACGTATGCTGACGATTCCGGTGGCTTGCTTGTGAAACACAATCCTCTTTCAGTTCCGCGTGTACAACGTGTGATTCCAACACGCTCTGTCTTTAATCTCTTATTCCTTTCCATTCCCAACGGAATATAGGGTGGTAACATCACTAACATTTATATGTGGTAACATCACTAACATTTATATGTGGTAATATCACTAACATTTATATGTGGTAACATCACTAACATTTATATGTGGTAACATCACTAACATTTATATGTGGTAACATCACTAACATTTATATGTGGTAACATCACTAACATTTATATGTGGTAACATCACTAACATTTATATGTGGTAACATCACTAACATTTATATGTGGTAACATCACTAACATTTATATGTGGTAACATCACTAACATTTATATGTGGTAACATCACTAACATTTATATGTGGTAACATCACTAACATTTATATGTGGTAACATCACTAACATTTATATGTGGTAACATCACTAACATTTATATGTGGTAACATCACTAACATTTATATGTGGTAACATCACTAACATTTATATGTGGTAACATCACTAACATTTATATGTGGTAACATCACTAACATTTATATGTGGTAACATCACTAACATTTATATGTGGTAACATCACTAACATTTATATGTGGTAACATCACTAACATTTATATGTGGTAACATCACTAACATTTATATGTGGTAACATCACTAACATTTATATGGTACATCACTAACATTTATATGTGGTAACATCACTAACATTTATATGTGGTAACATCACTAACATTTATAGGGTGGTAACATCACTAACATTTATATGTGGTAACATCACTAACATTTATATAGAAGAGTTTAGTGTTCCTAAGCCGTTACATTACATTCTGAAGGTAGATGGTTCGAATACGAACTACGAGGTTCTGTTCACGGGTGCATTTTTCCCCAGAGATCTGTAGGATTATTGCCGGAGCTACGGAGTTCGGGCTTTGTGCAATACTTTCGATAGTTGGCGTGCCATATCTGCGGAGAGAGACCGAGACTCGTGGGGGTACAAACCCGGTACATAAACGTTGAAGACATGAAGTAGATGTAACATGACGACATTAATTTGAGAACCGTTTGTTTAGTCACCGCTCGTGAAAACTACCTTGATGCGTGGGCGGCCATATGCAAGGGGGCAAGTTGGTGCATGGGCGTGTATAGGTTATGAGAAAGGGACAAGCGCTTTTTCAGTTTTGTGGAAAATTGTTCATTTCCTTGATTGACTTCATTGCACCGAGTTTTACCCCATATGACTCGGTCCCTCTCCGCAGAAATAGCACGCCACCTACTCCACCACGAACTCCGTAACTCCAACAACAATCTGGAAAAAACTGCACTCGTGAACAGAACGACGCGGTCCAGATTCGAACCCACGACCTCCGACTCACAAGGCAAAGGGCGTAATTACTCAGTCATAGATACCGCTAATACATGATTGACTGTTGCTAACTAGATATGCTTTCAACATTTATAAGAAGTTGATATTTCTTTCTGTACACGGAGTCTGCAATCTCTCTCTTCTCGATCCCCATGGCTGAGTCGGCAATCTCTCTGATCCCCTTAGGCTGAGAGTCGGCAACTCTCTCTTCGATCCCCGCTTAGGCTGAGAGTCGGCAATCTCTCTCTCTCTCGATCCCCGCTTAGGCTGAGAGTCGGCAATCTCTCTCTCTCTCGATCCCCGCTTAGGCTGAGAGTCGGCAATCTCTCTCTCTCTCGATCCCCGCTTAGGCTGAGAGTCGGCAATCTCTCTCGATCCCCGCTTAGGCTGAGAGTCGGCAATCTCTCTCGATCCCTTAGGCTGAGTCGGCAATCTCTCGATCCCCGCTTAGGCTGAGAGTCGGCAATCTCTCTCTCTCTCGATCCCCGCTTAGGCTGAGAGTCGGCAATCTCTCTCTCTCGATCCCCGCTTAGGCTGAGAGTCGGCAATCTCTCTCGATCCCCGCTTAGGCTGAGAGTCGGCAATCTCTCTCGATCCCCGCTTAGGCTGAGAGTCGGCAATCTCTCTCGATCCCGCTTAGGCTGAGAGTCGGCAATCTTTTCTCTCTCGATCCCTGCTTAGGCTGAGAGTCGGCAATCAAATCTGATCTAGTTCCATTTCCATAGTAAATCCCCAGAATGTTGGGAGTATCAAGAAAGATTAGTTAGACAGAGATGAAGTGTCTACCAGAATGCTGGGAGTAACAAGAGATCAGTCGACAATAAGTGTCTACACAGAATGTTGGGAGTATCAGAAGAGATTGTATGACAGAGATGAAGTGTCTACACAGAATGATGGGAGTAACAGAAGAATCAGTCACGACAGAGATGAAGTGTCTACACAGAATGTTGGGAGTAACAAGAAGAGACTAGTCATGACAGAGATGAAGTGTCTACCCAGAATGCTGGGAGTATCAAGAAGAGACTAGTCACGACAGAGATGAAGTGTCTACACAGAATGCTGGGAGTATCAAGAAGAGATTAGTCACGACAGAGATGAAGTGTCTACACAGAATGTTGGGAGTATCAAGAAGAGACGTGTTTAGACAAGAAGACACCAGGAACAGAGTGGGTATAACATCAGTACTGAACTTCGTCAAGAAACAAAAAAATAAACGGTTCGGCAACATACGCAGATTACCAATAGACAGTGCACCTCAAAGAGCAATGCTACTCCGATACAGTGGATACAAAACAAAATGCAGTCCACGCAAGAACACCTCAGAGATAACAGAGGTTGCGAAATCACTGTTTATGAAGCCCACACAAAAGTCCGTTCTAGAAATCTCTTCTTATGCTGACGCTATGAGACAAAACAGGATTGGAGGAAACAAAAAGAAATAAACTACAAACTAAAAAAATGTTTATTTATTTCCTTGTCTTCCCCAACCGGAAAACATTTTGATGGACGCCCATGCTTTGAAGTAGAAAATCAATAATGACCGTGTCCAGTGGCGGCTCGTCATTAGGGGCCAGGCCCCACAAAAATAATGTATAACATGTATATATTATTTTATATATTGAAATATAACCTAACCCAAAACCATGATTTTTTCGAAAATATGTGTCTGTCCCCACCAACAAAAATGTTCACGAGCCGCCACTGACCGTGTCCTTGTGTAGTGTATTTCTAAAGTAGTTGAGGTTTTCCCCCACTAAATAAGGAGTGGTTTGTCATTGAGTGTGTAACGAGAAATTCCCACTCTGATTTAGAAACCCTTTCTCTACGCACTCTCCCCTCCCCATACATCTATTTATCATATATATTTACTTCCCACCTTTGTGTGTGTGTGTGTGTGGGAGGAAGGATTGTGAGAACAGCTGGAGGAAGTGAAGATTGCGGAAGTTATATACCCAGAAAATGTGCACGACTGGGACGAACGACAACTCTAAACTTATATTTATAGTTTGTTATGGATACACGGACGTGGAGTCAACAATAACAAAACTCCAGTCGTCTCTGTGGCGTAGAGATTTGGTGATTGTCTCCCGTGCTAAAGGTATCAGGTTCGTTCCTTCGTGAAGCCATCTAGATATTTTTCCAGAGATCCCTGTGTAGGTGAGATCGAGTTTCTAGTCCTATCCGAGACGGACGATAAAAAGTATGTCCCGTGTTCAATATAAACACGTGAAAGAACCCTTGGCAGTTCAAAATCGAGAAGAGCAGGCTGGAAAACCGCTGCCCGGGCAAAATTCATGAGAAAAGATTAAAATTCCTACAAAATATCTTCACCATCTTCAAAATGACATCGGGACCCTCGCCGGTACTACGGAGTTCGTGCACTGTCGCTGAGATCTTCCTATGTAAGAAAGAGATCGGAGCATACATGATTACTCATCAAAGTGCAATGATGATGGTCCTATCAATCAATCAACAACACAACATCAGGAAAGAAGGCAAGAGGAAGACCACAAAAAGATGGATAGATGACGTAGCAGAATCCGGACAAAAACAAAATAGCAATCACCCAAGCCACTTGCACAGCACAAAAACCATGACACTGGGCAACAACTCGGTAACAGTGTGACCACAAAAGAAGACAAATATCTTCAGACTTTGACCAAGTAGTTAAAAAAAAACACATGAGAAAACTAATATGAAAGTCATAGAATGATATTTATTATACAACACATGAAATATAACACAAATATGTAGACATTTCTTCTTTCATCAGATGCTAGTTTTTGTCTAAACTCAACTATCTTTTATTTGTAATGTTTACTAGATCTATTGTTTATATAGTTCATATATACAGTTCCAACTTCACTGCAACGGGTCACCCCATAATTGTTCCGTTCCTGTAACAACGAAAATCACACAAAATGCTAACAATTGTCTCCTGTGTCGTGAACTAATTCCAGAATGAAACAGCCGTACCGCCACAAAAAGCAATAGCACGCATAAAAGCATATGGCCTCGCTAAAGTGTCAACACAAAACTGTTCATCACTTGAATTGCAATTCATGTCGAAGGGAACATCAATCACGACAAAATCCAGCTTTCTGCACACGCAAAACACTCCATACGGTAGACTGAGTTGGTTCGTCATAACCGCTGTCCGCCATTCTCTGAATACCCACATTCACAACAAACGCACGGTTGACACAGCAAAAAGCCTTCCATGTAACATTCATATCTCACAGCGTTGCTCAAGCACTAACTCAGTAGCTCGACATACGAAACCGGAAAATACCCGACCAAACATGGCTTGAAGTATGATCTCTGTAGTCTTGGGGAACTCAAGTAAAACTGGCTGATGCTACAAATAAAAAAATTGAAATATTTTGGACATATAAAGAAATATGAAGAGTTGGACAAGACCATTATAGAAGAAGGTATTCCAGTAAATGTAGCAGATATGTGCACTAGTCAATTTTCATTTTGTAAAGATGAGCTTACAGTGCCACATGATGTTAGTTTGTTAGGTTCATCTAACTTTAGGTTGGGATATTGTGGATAATTAGTTCCTATTCTACGGCGTCATGCATTTTATTTTAACCCTTAGAATCCTAGACCATGCCTGTTCTACGGCGTCATGCATTTTATTTTAACCCTTAGAACCAAGACCGTGCCTGTTCTACGGCGTCATGCATATTTGCATTTATTTTAACCTAGACCCAAGACCGTGCCTGTTCAACGGCTCCATACATACTTGCATTTTATTTTAACCCTTAGAACCCAAGACCGTGCCTGTTCTACGGCTCCATACATATTTGCATTTTATTTTAACCATTAGAACCCAAGACCGTGCCTGTTCTACGGCGTCATGCAAATTTGCATTTTATTTTAACCATTAGAACCCAAGACCGTGCCTGTTCAACGGCGTCATGCAAATTGCATTTTTTTTTAAACCCCTAGAACCCAAGACCGTGTCTGTTATACGGCGTCATGCATATTTGCATTTTATTTTAACCCGTATAACCTAAGATCCTGATATATAGCTCAAGAATGTAACCAACTCCAATCAAACTGTCCTGATATATCAATCTCACAAGACTCCATCGCTATTTGTCGGTGATCGAAGATTAATTGTGTACAAATGTGAGATCAAACACAACCCATGTGTTACTCGTTGTTCACAAACTGGCAGACTCTTCTTTCTTCACACTAGAGTCATGGTACGCAACCATGACATCTTCCAGATCGTTCCTCATTTTCTTGCATTCCGTCTCCAGGTGTTCCTGGATCTTCTTCTTCACCCTTTGCCCTTAGGGAGGCATAGGTTCACAACCAAGGCCTTCCAGACCCACCTATCCAAGACGATCTTTTCCAGATCTCTCCCAATTTTCTTACCATGAGTCCCTCCTTGCGTGTCCTTTCCTCGGGTGGCAAGCTATGAATGTTCCTGGTTGTGGTTTCTGTAGCTATCTAGTGATTTTTACATGGTGGGGTAGCTAGCCCATGCCAAACCTCCTTAGTCGTTTCTTAAACATGCGTGGCAGGTAACAGTGGTTCTATTCTTTACACCCCTAAGTTTAGCCCCGGTAACCACCCGGACGGTTCCTGGGTCTTCCCTTACCTCTATTTCCCTGGGGATCCCTCAGAGAGCCTGTCTCGTGATGCTGTTAGAGGGGGTTTCCTCAGTGTGTGTACTATCCATTGACACCTTATGTCCTGTTCTACCTGTTGTTGTCCCGCTCTGCCCCACAGTTCCCTGTTTGTGATCCTGTCATACCATCGCAGATGGAGTATCCTGCTGAGCATCTATTGATGAATATTTGCAACATTTTGGTGTTGCCCTTAGTATGGCATACTCTGGTGTGTGTATGTGATAATTTTGTATACTGATAAGGTAATTCAAAATAATTGTGTTCATTATGAAAAGATGTGCAGATAATTCTGAAATTTGTCACTACAAAAAGATAACAACAGAGCAAGCTGTTGAACTTGTCTTGAAGGATTCCAAAGATGAATTAGACTATTCTGATACGGATATCAAAAGTAAGTTAGACGATCATTTAGACAATGAAGAATTGTTTGAATCGATTGATATTCAAGTTATATATGTTCAATCTGTAGAATAAGCTACATTACATGAGAGTAATATATCAAGTAAATTGAATACAGTTTTGTTAATATATTATAAACAAGAATAATGGAGATGATGGGGAAAGGCAATAACAAATTATAGAGCATTTAATTGTACTAAAATATCTTGTTTTTAATATCAATCTGACATGTGCTATTTTTTGCTCAGGAGCTCCAGGGGAATGGGTTTTAAAGCTACAGTTGACTAGAGTTTCAAACATGTTTCTTGATTATCTCTCTGTGATGGAATTGTTCTATATCTGATGTCAATCTGTCAGTTACTTTTGTATCTTAGTATTGTCTTTCTCCAGGTGGTTGATGGAATTGTTCTATATCTGATGTCAATCTGTCAGTTATTTTTATCTTAGTATTGTCTTTCTCCAGGTGGTTGATGGAATTGTTCTATATCTGATGTCAATCTGTCAACTACTTTTGTATTTTAGTATTGTCTTTCTCCAGGTGGTTGATGGAATTGTTTTATATCTGATGTCAATCTGTCAGCTATTTTTATCTTAGTATGGGTTTTCCCCAGGTGGATGATGAAATTGTTTTATATCTGATGTCAATCTGTCAACTACTTTTGTATTTTAGTATTGTCTTTCTCCAGGTGGATGATGAAATTGTTTTATATCTGATGTCAATCTGTCAGCTATTTTTATCTTAGTATGGGTTTTCCCCAGGTGGATGATGAAATTGTTTTATATCTGATGTCAATCTGTCAGTTACTTTTATCTTAGTATTGTCTTTCTCCAGGTGGTTGATGGAATTGTTTTATATCTGATGTCAATCTGTCAGCTATTTTTATCTTAGTATGAGTTTTCCCCAGGTGGATGATGGAATTGTTTTATATCTGATGTCAATCTGTCAGTTACTTTTATCTTAGTATTGTCTTTCTCCAGGTGGTTGATGGAATTGTTCTATATCTGATGTCAATCTGTCAGTTATTTTTATCTTAGTATGGGTTTTCCCCAGGTGGTTGATGGAATTGGTTGTCCACTCTTGATGTTAAGCATAGGGGTGGGAGCTTTAATTTGAGTTCCAGGGACAGATGTGTCACCCTTGTTGTGTTATATCCGTGTTTATTTAATGTGGTCTTGATATTGTCTATCCATCTTTTTCTCGGTCTTCCATTGGTACTATTACCTGATCTCTTTTTATTGTATGCTGTTATTGGTTGTATTCTATTCTCATTAAATGTCCAAACTACTGCATTTGTTGTCTTTCAATGTATTCTGTGCATGAAGTTATGCCCACTCTGCTTCTGATGTCCTCGTTTCATGTAGTCTATCTTTCCTGTTTTGACCTTCCCCCATACTTATAATACCACAGTGTACTGGAATCTATTACAGTGATACATTGTTGTTGATGAACAGATGATGTAAGATGTATGATGGATGTAAGATGTAATATATACATACATACACACATGTAAGCAAACACAAGATAAATACAAAACTATGTTGTCGCTAACACTGGATACAGTAGGCTATAGAAGATGTCTATATATATATATTTTATATATATATGAAATTTTACAGACACAGAGAAAGCTTATCATCAATATAAGAAAGAGGCAGTCATCATTTTCGGGCATGTGATGAGGAGGGAGGTTTAGAACACATTGTAACAACCGGTAAAATCGAGGGTAGACGAGACAGAGAGAGAAAATTTCGATAACCTGACTTCATGGCATCGTAGAGCGTCAACATCTGAGTTGATAGCAAACACCAAAGAAAGAGATTTGTGGAGATCCATGATTGCCTACGCCAGCCGTACGGCACCTGATGAGATGATGTTTCTACACTACATTTTTATGTCTACTACTATCATGTGGCTTATCTGCACAAGATCTCCTTTCTTGATATGAGCTGTCATCAGCTGAGCTACCCTAGCAAATAAAAGGCATCGCAGAAATCGGATGTGCTGGCCTACTTGTAGGTGCATAACTGACACAACAATGTACATTAGCTCTTAGGCTTAAATCACATACAAATCACTCAGATAGACTAAGATCACATACAAATCACACAGTCGTTAATAAGTGGTCAATATGAAGCGTTCGTAGAAGAAGGATATACATATAGTCCAACCAGAGTGTTGTCTGTCTCCAGGAGTCTAGATATCTCCAGTGTTGTCTGTCTCCAGGACAGTCTAGATATCTCCAGTGTTGTCTGTCTACAGGACAGTCTAGATATCTCCAGAGTGTTGTCTGTCTACAGGACAGTCTAGATATCTCCAGTGTTGTCTGTCTCCAGGACAGTCTAGATATCTCCAGAGTGTTGTCTGTCTCCAGGACAGTCTAGATATCTCCAGTGTTGTCTGTCTACAGGACAGTCTAAATATCTCCAGAGTGTTGTCTGTCTACAGGACAGTCTAGATATCTCCAGAGTGTTGTCTGTCTCCAGGACAGTCCAGATATCGCCAGTGTTGTCTGTCTACAGGACAGTCTAGATATCTCCAGAGTTTGTCTGTCTACAGGACAGTCTGATATCTCAGTGTTGTCTGTCTACAGGACAGTTAGTATCTCAGTGTTGTCTGTCTCCAGGACAGTCTAGATATCTCAGAGTGTTGTCTGTCTAGGGACAGTCTAGATATCTCCAGAGTGTTGTCTGTCTCCAGGACAGTCTAGATATCTCCAGAGTGTTGTCTGTCTACAGGACAGTCTAGATATCTCCAGAGTGTTGTCTGTCTACAGGACAGTCTAAATATCTCCAGAGTGTTGTCTGTCTACAGGACAGTCTAGATATCTCCAGTGTTGTCTGTCTACAGGACAGTCTAGATATCTCCAGAGTGTTGTCTTTCTACAGGACAGTCTAGATATCTCCAGTGTTGTCTGTCTACAGGACAGTCTAGATATCTCCAGTGTTGTCTGTCTACAGGACAGTCTAGATATCTCCAGAGTGTTGTCTGTCTACATGACAGTCTAGATATCTCCAGAGTGTTGTCTGTCTCCAGGACAGTCTAGATATCTCTAGTGTTGTCTGTCTACAGGACAGTCTAGATATCTCCAGTGTTGTCTGTCTACAGGACAGTCTAGATATCTCCAGAGTGTTGTCTGTCTACAGGACAGTCTAAATATCTCCAGAGTGTTGTCTGTCTCCAGGACAGTCTAGATATCTCTAGTGTTGTCTGTCTACAGGACAGTCTAGATATCTCCAGAGTGTTGTCTGTCTACAGGACAGTCTAGATATCTCCAGTGTTGTCTGTCTACAGGACAGTCTAGATATCTCCAGTGTTGTCTGTCACCAGGACAGTCTAGATATCTCCAGAGGTTGTCTGTCTCAGGACAGTCTAGATATCTCCAAAGTGTTGTCTGTCTCCAGGACAGTCTAGATATCTCCAGAGTGTTGCCTGTCTTCAGGACAGACAGGACATCTCCAGTGTTGTTTGTCTCCAGGACAGTCCAGACATCTCCAGTGTTGTCTGTCTCCAGGACAGTCCAGATATCTCCAGTGTTGTCTGTCACCAGGACAGTCTAGATATCTACAGTTGTTTCATGTTGTCTGTCTCCAGGAGTCTAGATATCTCCAGTGTTGTCTGTCTCCAGGACAGTCCAGATATCTCAGTGTTGTCTGTCACAGGACAGTCCAGATATCTCAGATTGTTGTCATGTTGTCTGTCTCAGGAGTCTAGATATCTCCAGTGTTGTCTGTCTCAGGACAGTCGATATCTCCAGAGTGATGTCTGTCTCCAGGACAGTCTAGATATCTCCAGTGTGATGTCTGTCTCCAGAACAGTCTAGATATCTCCAGTGTTGTATGTCTCCAGGACAGTCTAGATATCTCCAGAGTGCTGTCTGTTTCCAGGACAGTCCAGATATCTCCAGAGTGCTGTCTGTCTTCAGGACAGTCTAGATATCTCCAGTGTTGTCTGTTTCCAGGACAGTCCAGACATCACCAGAGTCTTGTCCATGTTGTCTGTCTCCAGGACAGTCTAGACATCACCAGAGTGTTGTCCATGTTGTATGTCTCAGACAGGACAGTCCAGACATCTCCAGAGTCTTGTCCATATTGTCTGTCTAAGGACAGTCAGACATTTCAGTGTTGTCTGTCACGGATGTCAGACATTTCCAGTGTTGTCTGTCTACAGGACAGTCCAGACATCACCAGAGTCTTGTCCGTGTTGTCTGTCTCCAGAATAGTACAGTCTCTGTTTTCTAGATAGTGCACGCTCTGTAACTTGATATGCTGTGGTATTGTGGAGTTTTAAGATATCTGTAACTCCATCTTTTTCTTGGTCTGTCCCTTCCTCTTGATCATTCCATTTTCAGGTTGTAAGCTCTTGCAACTGGTGTATTCAGGTTCATTCTCACCAAGTGGCCAAACCATTTGAGTCTCTGTTTTTCAATAAATCTAATAACAGGTGTTGTTCGACTGTTCTTCTAATTTCCTCATTTCTTATATGGTCTCTTATTTTATTTACCGCTTTCCTCAAGCATCTCATTTCCTGGTTTTAAACGCACCATCATTCAGTGGATACCATCATACTGCAATATAAGAGAAAATGAACAAGCTGACAAGCTAGCGAAAGAAGGATGGCAACTACCGCAGACTGATCACAAGATCAACTATGAGGAAGCCAGAACAACCATCAGTTGGCAGTTTTAAAAAAATGGCTGAAAGACCACCCACAACACAACACCAGAGATGGATACTATGGTCTATCCCGTAACGAACAAGTTGCTATATTCCGCCTCCGTACTGGCCATAACAGGCTTCGGGCCCATATGTTAAACAAATTCAAAATTGGCACAACTAGCCTGTCCCACTGCGAAAGGCGGACATGACGGCAGAGCACATACTGCAAGATTGCCAGTTGTTAGCAGGCCCGAGAAGCGAAACCTGGCCCACAAACACAGAGCTTCGCGAGAAGATGTACGGAGAGACGGAGTCCCTAAAAACAACAGTACAATTTATGATAAAATTTGGTTCACAGGTCTAGCGGGATCGACAGAGAGAGAGAGAGAGAGAGATTTCACATGTGGTAATTATAATATTGAATATAACAATAATCACATTTACTTGTGTTATTTGTGGCAACTTATTTGTTGCAACTTATTTGTTGTCACATAATTTTAATATAATTATTAATTACATGAAATATCTCCATGTTCATAATTCATATGAAGCAGCAGCAGCAGAAGTATATGAAGTGAGAACATGAAGTAATATCAATGATATAGACGCCCGAGTGGTTACCGGGCCCAAATTTGGGGTGTAAAGAATAGAACCACTGTTACCTGCCATGCATGTCGTAAGAGGCGAGTAAGGAGGTTTGGCTGAAATCGAATGCATGTGTCCTAAACGTGTAGAAGTCTATGCGTTTAGGGGCCTACAAACCAATGTGCAACGTATACACGTTCTTGGCAAAGATCAAACGTATCACAAGAGTGATTAAAATTGGTCGTAAAGACGACGCAAAAGAAGAAGAAGAATGATATAGATAGAAGGCCTGGACATCCTAAGGAAACACAGAGAAGTGTGGACAGATAGTTGCAAGATTGTGGCCGGATATGGGAAACAAGTTGTAGAAAGGCAGCAGAATGGCAAGAATCTTGTGTGGAAGTTTTATGTGTCCCATGGGACATGAAGAGAATATAGATGGATGGATGGACATATAGATGGATGGATAGACAGAGATAGATAAAAAGGGACAACCTGCAGTCAAATTGTTACATATGTTTATTAGTTCAAACAATTACAACTTATAATCTATAAATGTGTCGCTGTGTCTTGTACAGTACCAACAATTTCTATTACTATTGTTATCTTGTAATTTCTCTCTCTCTCTCTCGATCGGTCTTTTTCGGCCATTTTGATCATTCTTATTGTGATATATTAGCAGCCTTTGCCAAGGATGTATTTTTACATCGCATCTTTAGTACCATTTGGAGCGAGCTCTGTTGCTTGTCCTTCGACGATGTGTCCGATTTAAACCAGCGTTTACTGGGTTCGCTCTCCGTCAGCCTTTGGCTGTCCCAGTCTACCTGCAAGTCAGCAGGTTGTCTTGTATTCGGAAGCCTCCATGGCAAAGTGATTAAGACGTTTGCCTGTTGTTCTGAAGGTTGTGAGCTAGAATCCGGGCCGAGTCACATGTGTGATTTCTTTCATGATGCAATGAGGAGAATTTTGAGTGCTATTCACATGTATAGGAAAAGAGCAATTATGGGGTAACTGGTTGCATTGAAATCGGAACCATGACTGTCTACATTATCAATATCTTGCATTCCGGAAGTGGCACCATTTCTTCAAAATGTCAAACTTAAACAGCTGCTAAATGTTTGAATGTTGCAAAATATATTGCAGCTGTCCGATATCACAAATGATTGTTTGCAAGTCAAAATTTAGTTAATATAATAGCTATGAGGGCAGTTAGTGTATAATTAGGCATGTTCATAACCACAGCACTGGCTATATATATATCTTCTTCTTCTTTGCGTTCGTTCTTACGACCAATTTTAATCACTCTTTGTGATATGTTTGATCTTTGTCAAGAGCGTGTATACGTTGCACATTTTGGTAGGGTAGGCCCTTAAAAGCATAGAACTTCTACCGTTTAGGACACATGCATCCGATTTCAGCCAAACCTCCTTAGTCGCCTCTTACGACATGCGTGGCAGGTAACAGTGGTTCTATTCTTTACACCCCAAATTTGGGCCCGGTAACCACTCAGGTAGCTATATATATATCTATCTGTTTGTGGGACGGAGTAATGCAGAAGTGTTTGCCTATTGACTCGGACACAAGAGGGTTGTGGGTTTAATTCCATACTCGATGTTCCTTCTTTCTTCTTCTGCGTTCTCACTAGATTGGGATTTCAGATTCTCTAATAAAGGCAGTCGTCTGTCTCAGATTATCAGCCACGTCATACGGTTTGTCTTCTGCGTTCTCACTAGATTGGGATTTCAGATTCTCTAATAAAGGCAGTCATCTGTCTCAGATTATCAGCCACGTCATACGGTTTGTCTTCTGCGTTCTCACTAGATTGGGATTTCAGATTCTCTAATAAAGGCAGTCGTCTGTCTCAGATTATCAGCCACGTCATACAGTTTGTCTTGGACGTTGGTGTAAGTAGGCCACCTCTTTCTTCTCAAGTCTGCATACTGGGGCAGTTCTGCAGGATATAATTACTATGATTTCTGCTTCCCTGTTTTGGCCACCCTTGTGATGGTAGGTCTGACATTCTTACTGCGTGGCAACGTCTCGAGGCAGATTGGCGACCGTAGAATCCGTTATCCCATTCCTCATTGTGAGGGTTGTTGCACCATGTTATGCGCCTTACGGCCTGGTGCATCCGTTTTCTGCAAGCATTTGTTTTGGGTTGGCATTCCCTAGCAGACATGTGCATCCGATTTCAGCCAAACCTCCTTAGTCGCCTCTTCGACATGCGTGGCAGGTAACAGTGGTTCTATTCTGTACACCCCAAATTTGGGCCCGGTAACCACTCGGGCGACTCGACGCTCCACAAATGAGGAAAGGAATTGTCTTCCTACCTCCTGCACACTAGGGCTAGAAAGGTGAAGTGATTTCATACCCTAAGGTCTCAAAGGATACGGAAATTTTATATATATATATATATATATATATATATATATATATATATATATATATATATATATATATATATATATATCAAGCAAGTGCCGTGCCGGCTGGTGTAGCGATCATCTCTCTCCACATCTATCTGTCTCTGGTATAATCCATCAACTCCATCACTGAACCACGACTTTAAGCCGTATAGAATTTTGTCCATTTGTCTCCCTCTATCTCTCTTCCCCTGTATTTTGTCAGTTGTAACCTATATATATATATATATTTATATATATATGTGTGTGATGTCACATCGGAGTTGGACAATAAAATGTAGGCCCTGTATTCAACCTGAACATGTGAAAAACTCCTGGCAGTTGAAAAAAAAATCATTAAGAGTTGGCTGGATGGACACTGCCTTGGCAAGAATCATTAATACAGATTTAATCAACAAAACTCTGACAAAACTTTCAACATATGTACAATGGGGAACCCTCACAGATGCTAAGTAGCTTATAAACTGTTACTGAGCGAGATCTTATGTAAGAAAGAGATCAGAGCACACATAGGGTTGCCATATCTTCTGAAATGAGAATACTTATCCTAACATTACATTCCATTTAAATTGTATTTCATTTATATTTTTCCTGATGATGACCTGATCTGTTTTAGAATGTTTTCTTTGCATCAAATGTCTCTGGTCATGCGCTTAATTTACTGTTGACCACAAACTGTGCAGTCAGCTTCAGGTCGACTGGGTGTGGCCACATGTTGCTTCTCAGCTCACCCAGGAGAGGACAGTCTTGCAGGATATGCTCTGGTGTGTCTGTTCCGTCTGCTGACACTGGCAGAGAGGCCTGCATGTGAGATGTTTGATATTAAATTTTACAAATGAAATTGACTTGACTGTATCCACACTAAGATGATTTCTCTCATTGGTCATGGATTACAGAAAACAGTCTTTCTACTGTAGCATTGTATGCTGGAAGAACAAAGAAGAACAGTGCTATCTTCACGATTTCAGAGTTACATTTCACTACTCATACAGTTTTCAATATAGTCATACCACTTTTTGCATGGCACTTGATTTTTATAAGTGGATGTAGATTTCTCCAGATTGCAGTACTGATCACAACACTTTGAATCACCTATGGGCACATCTTTGTCAGTCAAAAATCTTTTAATTTTGTCTTGGCGTAAACAATTGCGGACAAATCTACAAATTTCCCAAATTGTTTGCGGATGTATGGCAACCCTAAGCACACATGGTTAATCACCAAAGTGCAATGATGATGATTCTATCAATCAATATATGAGACTAACATACACAAAAAACACCAAATATATTCTGTAACCAACTGAAGAAATTAGAATAGTAATTAATTACATAAAATGCAAAGTCAAATTCAGACTGATTGTGTACCACGATTAGGCAATATAAATATTTCAAGATAGATCGCACACACACAAGCAGAACATATCACACAAATGTGAATCAGAATAAATCACACAAATGTGAATTTATCATGTAGTCTAGCACCACAAATTTCACAGTGGGTGTTCTCAGGACTATTTGCAAATGTGCAACTTGAACATGATTTTTTGGTTTCACCGATTGTTGGTTGACTAATATCTGGTCCGAGACGACTATGCGAACAAG